>WOVY01010086.1:600000-953473 GCA_013436015.1 Rhipicephalus annulatus | reverse complement strand
CGTCCACGTTAGCCTCATTTTCTTCGAATGGCCACCCCGACGAGGCCTTCATGAACTCTTGACGTAAACGAGAGAACTACGTTTGGCTCAACGAGAAAGCCTTTTGCCTATACTCAGCTTATTTCAAGACTGCTTTGCCACTACGTCAAAGGTTAAACAGACACCACTTGCTCAGCATCGTGTCATCACGGAATCCATCGAGAGACACATCCGACAACATACCTATAGGGTGTCGCAAAAAGAGCAAGACGCTAAACGTGATCAAGTCCTGCAGATGCTTCAGGACGACGTCATCCAGCCACCTACCAGTCCCTGGGCTTCACCAGTTGTGTTAGTAAAAGAGAAGGACATTGCGTTGCACTTTTGTGTTGATTACCGTAAACTGAACAAGGTCACAAAGTGACGTTTATCCTCCACCCGGATAGATGACTCGTTGGACCGTATAGGCAACGATAAACATTTTTCTTCCATGTATTTGCGAAAGCGGCTACTGCAAATCGCAGTGGATGTGTGCGACCGCGAAAAGACGGCGTTTATTACTTCCGACAGCCTTGTTGTTGCTTTTCGTATATTGTTGTTTGTTTTCGTATATTGTTGCTTTTCGTAAATTGTTGCCTTTCGGTATATGCTCAGTGCCAGCTACTTTCTAAAAAATTATGGATACGGTTCTCACGGGGCTTAAATAGCAATCATGTCTTGTTTATCTTGGTGACGTCGTGGTCTTTGCAGACATGTTTGAACAACACGTCCAACACCTTCAGGCAGTTCTTCAGGTAATCAGAACAGCGAGGCTTTCTCTCAACCCGAGAAATGTCATTTCGGACATGGAGAACTGAAGTTCCTTGGTCACGTTGTGATACATGCCGGCATACGCCCAGATCCGGATAAAACCCGCGCTGTGGCCACGCTTTTTTTTTTGTGCCCACAATAAGCGTGACTTACGCCGATTCTGGGGCTCTGTGCGTATTACCAGACGTTTTGTCAAAAACTTTCGAAGGTAGCTGAACCACTCACAAGCTTACAAAAAATGGTGCCTCATTGTTTGGGGTCCCGATCAGTGCCATGCGTTCGACACCCTCCGAAACTTCCTCCAGGCTCCGCCTGTACTGGGTCATTTTGACAAAAGCTCCGACACGGAATTACACACTGACGCCAGCAACGTTGGACTAGGAGCGGTATTAGTTCAGTGGCATAATGGCGTAGAGCGCAAGATCGCTTATGCGAGAAGAATGTTATCCCCAGCGGAAAAAAACTATTCTACAACCGAAAAGTAATGCCTCGCTGTTGTCTGGGCCATAAAAAATTTCCGCCCGTACTTGTATGGCCGCCTATTCTGAGTAGTTAGCGACCACTATTCCCTTTGTTGGCTCGCAAATCTCAAAGATCCCTCAGGTCGTCTAGCACGATGGAGCCTTCGGCTACAAGATTTCGATGTCACCATCGTCCACAAATCTGGGCCAAACACACCGACGCCGACTATCTCGCTCGTGCACCAGTCGAAAATGCCAACACTGACCTTGAAGACGACGACACTTTTCTTCTCTGCCGTATCAGCAACCCGCTTGTCTGAGCACAGCGTCATGACTCGGAGCTCATCTCGATCATTGGGTATACCTGCAAGGACGCTATTCCCACCCCCTCAAAGCTTTGCACGCTTGCTATCCTTCTTTTGTGTTCACAATGGAGTGCTTTATAAAAATAGCTTTCATCCTACGCAAGCTACGTATCTGCTTGTTGCGCCAACTACGCTTCGTGGTGACATTTTACGTTCGTGTCAAGGTGAGCCGTCGGCCCGACACCTCGGCTCTACGCGCACGCCGCAACGGATTGAACGCTCCTACTACTGACCACGTCTCACAAAGACTGTGAAGCACAACGTTCACACATTTCGCGACTGTCAGCGATGTAATATTTCATCTTTACGACCAGCAGGACTACTGAAACCAATAGGCCCACCAAAGGCACCCTTTATCAGATCGGCATGGAATGCTGGGGTCTTCCTCATGTCTTCATCTGGAAACCGGTGGTTGTGGTCGCTACTGACTACTTTACATGCTACTGTGAAACGAAGGCATTTCCAAAGCTACCGCAACAGACGTCACCCAAATTTTTGTTAACAGCAACGTCTTACGTCACGGTGCGCCAGCTGTCGTCATAATTGATCATGGGAAAGCTTTCACCACAGAGATGCTGCAGGAAGTCTTGCGAATAAATGGTACGGAAATCGTCAATGAACGGTTACCACCCGTAAGCAAACGGGCTGACTGAACGACTCAATAAGGCAATTGCCGACATGCTGTCATGTGACATCGATCACTAGAACTGGGACGCCATACTTCATTCCATAATTTTTGCGTATAACACTGCTGTTCAAGAAAGTACCGGTTGCACACCTTTTCGCTCAGTCCACGATCGCGAGGGTCACGACGATGCTCGACGCCATGCTGCTGCCCGACAACTTAGGAATATACCACACGGAGGACCGCCAAATTCGCGCAGTGCGCAGAAGAGGCCTGTCAACTTGCTCGTCACCGTATTCAACATCACCAAACTTGCAGATGCGCGCCGCTACCATCTTCGTCACCATGAAGGTATTTTCAAGCCTGTGATGAAGTCTGCGTGTTGACCCCTATCCGACAGCATGGCCATTCAGAAAGCTTCTTCGCCGCTACTTTCGGCCCTTACAAACGTCGTACGACATCTCAGCGGACGTCACTCTGCGAGGTTCTCCCAGAAGGCACTTCGAGACGTTCCCGTTTCACCCCGCAAACTGAAGTAATTCACGCTTCACGCCTCGCACCACACTTTTCGCGCTGTGAATAACCAGTGAGTGACTGACTCATTGGTAACTTTGCGTCTTTCTTTTTTGTTTCGTCCTTTTTCTTACATTCTTTCAGATATTGCTTATTTCTCATTTGACTCCGTACTCGAAAACCAACTACGTTATTCCGTCTTACGCCATTCATTTTGCTTGCATGGTAATTTTCGCCCTCATTTTTTGCCTCATGTACAGCATCGAGACAATGCTTCTTGGGAGAGGGGGAAACGTCACCATTGATGAACGAGCCGCTGTGGCTCATGCTCGTTCTGGGCTGCGAAAAAGAAGAGATCATTTTCGTTGCCCTGGTTCAGGTGAACTCCTGGCTGAAGGTCTTGTTTTGGTCGTGACAATATATATATATATATATATATATATATATATATATATATATATAGTATATATATATATATATATATATATATATATATATATATTGGCTGTATGTGTGTGTGTGTGTATATACATCGCGCAGTGCTGCACGTATTGTTTTGTTGCCAATCCTCTTCCTTCGGTATAGCTCCTTGTTGGGAGTACTACGCATAATACGAATGACGTGCAATTTTTTTTCAAGTAGAATAAATAATATTTATCTACACTTTAATTACCTTGGATTGGAGGTTTTCAGCAGCTGCTGTCTAAACACGTGATAAGTACTTACAAGTAGAAAACTGATGAAATCTTGCGCGCTGATGAGAGGCGATGCACGAAGGTTTCACGAAATATCAACTCGTTGAACGCAGTATTTTTCAATACCTCATTACTGAATTAAATTAGTGCTTTCGGTTTGTTGATGGTCGTCTCAAAGTATGCTGCAGCGAAAAGGAGTTATCAAACTAGCATAAATAAAGCGAACGTTTTCTCATCAGGAAGTTCTGACAAGATCAATCTCAACTAAAATAATCTATGCAACTATAAAAAACCCACTCTTCATACGGCCTGGTACGTTCATTGCACAAAAAAGAAAAACTCCGGTACATCCTTACGCATTGGAATACATAGATGCGAGCTTTGGCCACTTTAGGGTGAAGATAACTGTGGCGTCTAAAGCAGTGTGGCTGCTATATTTGAGCTGACGGTGTCTTACCGGCATTTTACCGCTTTACGGTGGTGCGGGAGATGGAGCGAAAGAGCTGTCGGGGCGGCAACAGCTCTTCAAAGAATGGCAACATCCTCAAGAGGGGGGAGGGGGCGCATGCATTAGGGCATACTGTTCTGCATTTGTTTAAGGGGACTCCTGGGTTAAATTGAGCTAGTTTTTCATTAGCCATTGTCATTGTTTCTCCTTCACCCCCCTTGAAAGCTTTCTATGCCTAATGGGGTTTCGCAGTGCATCATGCATTGGAAGCATTACAACCTTCGTGCATTTAACCTGCTTTCGAACTGCCTCTAAGACTGATAGGTCGTCATCCGGTGGTGTCACGTTATGGGACGTTGTTATGATGTAAAATGCAGTCACGATGACCTCATATAATAACGTCATCACTCTATACTTTCTTGTATCTCGAATTGATTCAAGTTTGACACGCTCGGATAGACGTCACTGTCGCGGGACACCGATAGTAAATTAGGACATAGGATGAGGTATCTGATGCCATACCCTCAAAATACTCAGTCATGTTGCAGCATGATACGGAATAGCACGTGGTCAGTGAAAGCGCAAAACAATTGGTGAGAAAGTGCTCTCTTTCTCCACTTTGGTCACATTCGTCGATTTCTTTCCACTTTTTACCAAACTGTACCATTGGTCTTTGAGAAAAACGATCAGCGGATTGAGCTAGCTGCCTAATCGTTGAAAACTTTATAGTAGGTGCCGTCCTGTCATCCGCGCTAACGGGTGAGCAAAACAGATTCGACAACAATGCGTGATCAAAACCATGGATGTGTGTCACGAGTAGTGACCTGTATTAGCGTATATATCTCCACTCGGCGTGGTGTGAACTGCATCGCGGGCACACCACTGCTGGTACTTAGTTCGGCACCGATAGTACGTGCATAACCAGTTTTAATGACCATCGAACCATACAACCAACCAACCTGATCCACTTTTGTACGCAGTAACTTTCTGGTAGGTAAAGATATTTATATTGTAGTCAATGAACTGTTTCTATGCTCTATTGAATATAGCTACAAGTGCACGCGAAGTGTGAACTTTCCTGTTTACATATCGATACCTTTTTACAAAGCCGCAATCGGTAGAGCTTCACTACAAAGCACTGTGCACTTTTGTTACTATATTCGCATAGCGAGATGGTCACGGTTTAACGCAATCTATTCCAACGCCAACCTGCCCACATAATTAAGCAACTAACTACAAAGAGTGCTCCTCATCACACTGCCTGTATATATGTAGAAGATTTGTTAAATATCAACATTTCTAAACACCCTGAACTGCTGGCAAACCTAGCTATCATTAGTATAAAATACAGCCGGTGCTACCAACACACACATATGATGTTTTCCATACAAACCTCTTTCTTCTCTCATCTTCCCTACGAGACGCATATCAGCGGAAGGGACCTGCCTTCACGTGTTAATAGCTCAGTTACAAACCTGCCTCTTGCTTTCGGGAAGCTCTGTGAGGTCGTCTCTGCATAAGCACAGGTAATAGGTTACGATATTGTTTGGCGGGCACGTCTTGCCGTTTATCTCCTCAATTAACGTTGGTTCAAATGACTGCTCGTCAAGTACCAGTGTTTATAACGTGGTTGTTGATTCCTCCATTGCCTATAGGACTTACCGTATACTGTGCCTTGGTGAATGGTGTCTTAATATATACCATTTATTCAGTGACTTGAATGTTATTGGTGAAGAAGAAAATGCATCAGTAGCCGTCCACGCCGGTGCATAAAGTTTAACAGTCCTTTGTTTAGCTGTCAAGATACCATATATCAATGTACAATAAGCAATTAACTACTTCTGTGAAGACACGTTTCGGTTTTGTGCTTTGTCGACTTATATGAGCGAGGGATCAACCATGTTGTTCTTTTCATTTGTTTGATTTATTATCTGGTTTTATGAACCAGATTGCGTAGCCGTTGCTACCATATAGGCGCTAACCTCTCTTTTACAAGCATTCAAATAAAAAATTCACTAACGGGCAAAAGTCATCTGACAAAGCTTGGCAGGGGCGCGCCTGGGCTACTGTACTTCCACGGCCGCTTGATAAAAAACAACGTGCGGCCTGCTGCATCGCGCCGCCGTCAATAGGCGAGTGCGTCTGCACAGAGTTGACAGTTTCGGACGCTTTTAAAGACACCAGTCTTTCTTGGGGAACTTCGACGAAAAAATTTTGGTTATTCTGTCTGTCCGTCTTGTTCGTACATTTGTCTGTTTGTCCACTTTTGACGGCACCGGGCACTTGAAACGGCCGACCCCATCCGCAGCGCCCACCAATGTTGCTCAAGGTTTAGCGTTGATACTTGTGCAATTGTCAATCAAAAACATTTATCGTTTATGTCTGGGGCACCATAACAGTACATATATATTCTGCATGTACTCCTTTTACTATAAAAGTCATAAATAAGTAATTTTTAAGACCGTAGTGCTTATCACGCTGCGCTGACTATGCAGCGCTTACACGAAAAGGCGAGTGTTTCCAATGCTTTGCTTAGACGAGTCGGTGGCGGCACCTACTCGCCCCTTTGCTTTGCACACCTTATCACCTGAGACGGGCGCGCACACCCGTCTCAGAGCCACCTGCTTCGTTTTCCAAGAAAACTGCCACATGGCGCTCATGTCTCACGTGTGACGTGTCTTAATGCGGTCGTTGGCTTCCACTGTAATGCACAACCTCCAGAATACCATTCGCTGATTTTCTTGCGCAGAACATCAAATAAATGTTCCCTTCACTCTCGCCGCACGCACGACTATCGTCTTTCGACGACATTTGCAGATTACCATGCAGATAGGGGTCAATATTTTGGAGGGGGAGGGTTATGACGCTCCACCCGTCGAAACGGATGGCACTTCGTGTTTCAATGTGGTTGCGGGAAATTTTGTGCGTGTCCGTGTGATTCCACGTGTGCTTTGTCGTGCGTATTTTGTGTGCGATCGTGTGTGGGGGGCAGTTTGCCTCATGTACCCTGTGATCTAGTAGGATTGTTTGGTGCGCGGGTATGTGGCAGGCAGTTTTTTAGTGGTGTGACGCCGCGAAGCTGTCGTGTGGCGCTGAGCATCTCAAACACAAAACAAAGACGCTACATTGAAGCACAACGTATTTCGCTGCGATCTACAGCTTCGAGAAGCGTATCGGGATGCGTATTATTCGCAACAGAGCCCTTGGTTTTGTCGAAAACGAGCACTGCAACAGACGCGTGTCACCGCCTCTATAAGGCCGCGTTCACACTGAGCATTCCGGCCGCCGAAAGTGCTCCGAATCCGGTTCGGCGGCGGCGAAATTCACCGAAAGGACCCTCTCCGCGTCGATCGCTCTCGGACCGAATTTCGCGGCGTCTGCCGCCGAATCGGTCACCACGGACCAATAGGAGCGCTAGTCAAGGAATTTCGAAAAATGGCGGCCAAGCCCTACTCACTTGTTATGCCGCAGTGTACGTAACTGAATGTTGAAACCAACGGGAGTTTAACCTACTCTGTGCCTACTTCACGTCCGTATTTTGTGAAAAAGGTGACCGAGCTTGCTGTTGGCATGACTGAGCTTGTTGCGGTCTTGCAGAGCAAAACGAACCCACCAACGCCGCTGGCGTCGGTGGTTTTTCTGCTCTTCGTGCATTACAAGAGAGCCACTTGCCAGCAAAGTAAGCAGTACTGTCTTTTTTTGCGTACGAGAATCGTCGAAGTATACACCACCGGATAGCGTAGTGGCGTTTGCGAGCCGCGACAACAACCGGGTGACAGCGCATCCATCCCGCGTTCGCCCTGTGGTAGATGGCATATTCGGCGGCACGGGGCGGGTCCAGTGCAAACGACGCTGCGTTTTGGCGGCAGGGGAATTTCGGTCGCTGTAGAAAGCGAATGTTTCAGTGTGAACTTGGCATAAGACAGCATCGAATCACTCTGCCGAACATTCCCTGCGCGCGCAACGTCTGCTTTCACAGTGAGTTCCGGTGAGCTGAAACCTAGGCCTTTGGAATCTGCCTTCTGATTATATCTTGATGAATGGAGTCAGCTACCCTTTCTATTTCAGATGAGTCAAATGGGCAGCATTCATGGAGAGTATTGAGGCCTATACTCTACGAATGATTGGCCATTTTAAGGCAAAATTGTCCCATATGTGGTGTAACAAGTACTCCTAATAACGATTCAGAATCGCACCTGTGATGTGCAGCTACTAAACGCGTTATTTTCGGCCTACTGTGTCGCGTGGAAATGCGTGTGGAAGCGTCTCTCCTAATAGAAGCGGTTGCGCCAGAGCGGGCGTGAGGTGAACTAAGCAAGCGTCGCACCTTTTCGGCGGCACACAGCAGACCACACCTTGTTTTTTATCCAGTGACCATGGTATTACCATTTTTTCTCTGTTTTTAATTTTTTTGAGTGTGGGGAATTTCATAGTTGATTGATAGGTGAGGTTTAACGTCCCAAAACCACTATATGATTATGAGAGACGCCGTAGTGGAGGGCTCCGGAAATTTCGACCACCTGGGGTTCTTTAACATGCACCCAAATCTGAGCACACGGGCCTAAAACATTTCGGCCTCCATCGGAAATGCAGCCATCACAGCCGGGATTTGATCCCGCGACCTACGGGTCTGCAGCCGAGTACCTTAGCTACGTGACCACCGCGGCGGGGTGAGGATTTCATAGTCGCACGCACTCCCAAATCCGGCTTCGTCGGCGGCGTCGGCAAAATGACTGCGCATGCTCGTGCCTCCCGTCTCGTGCTGCATGCTTGAGATTCGTGCCAGCTGTCGCTCTCCTCTTCTATCTAGCCTCGCAAGGCCGACACAAGCAGCATCTGCTAGAAAAAAAACCGACTGCTCATGCTGCGCAACCATTCAGCACTCATCCCACCACTCTTTGAAGGCAACGCTTCTCCTTCATTTAATACATAGGAATATTATAGACGAAATAACAATTAGGGATTCACAACCCACACCCTATTACGCAACGTTCAAGCGGTAACTCCACCACTCTGCGACGCATTTACCCGAGTTCCCCCTGTGGGAATACGCGGGCAGCATTTTTTTCTTTGTTTCTTTTTATTCTTTTCTTTGTTACTTTTTTCTCTTTTTCTTTTCGCATTGCGCAATGTTTTCTTCAGGTTTTATTGATTTTTATTATACAACGCCTGTTTTCCATGTTTTCAAAAGGTTCTTTTCGCACTGATTTTGCATGGCTTCTTCGATGTTCCTTGCAACGTACGTGAACCTGTAGCACAGCCTAACAACATGATCATCTCATGATCGTCCAAACACAGATGAGTAAGTATTTTTCATGAAATCTTCGAGAAATAATTGCGAAATATAGAATCCTGATATTGACTTAGAACTTATCCCATCAGATGGCTTTTATCAATCAGTTTCAGCTCAATTAATCATTTGCCTTAAGACACATAGGATAATTACAAAGCATCCAATATGTAGACGAGGACCGACAAGTACGAGACTTGAAAAAAAAACTTATGTTGAAGGTCACAAAAAAATTCTGCAATGTTTAGCAGCAGTTTCAAATCGAAAGGCAAAGCCAAACATATGCACTAGAATAAAGTATAAAAATACACGGTACGTTAAATTAATGATTGAATAAAAATTATTGAATACAGAAAAGAATAGAAACAGAAAACAAGTAAAACTGAAGGTCAAGCCAGATTACAATTTTGACAGATTTTGCTTCGATTAATTTCTGAATGATATTTAGGAATCTGTTCATTTTGGTGATGTGGGCAGATTATTGCATAATGATATTTCTCAGATGTTCGAAGGTGATATACCGCAGCTAGTGTCAGGCTCAAGAAGGAAAAGGTCGTTGTTAACCGCACACCTAGCCGTTTTAGTGTGATGGTAGTGTTTGTAATTAAGGCTTCTCAATCAAGTGCCTATAGGGTGCGTACTGCATAGCTTTTGTTTTTTTAACCATTTGTAAAACACTTCGTGCATCTTATGTCATGTCACGTGTGGTAAGCATGGCCGCATGGCCTAATATTCAAGTCACTCTCTTTCAAACAGGTGAGGGGGGGGGGTTGAAAGCGGAGTTGAGCACCAGCTCTGGAATGAAAATCTTTGTTTAATTCAGCTACGTTTAATAATTATTTGGTGAACATCAGCTGTGTTTGAGGAGAGATTTCGAGTTATAGTATATCTTATTCTTTTCTCTGGCGGTGGGTTTGTTTGGAAAAAGACCATCACCACACTAACATCAATACAACGTTTCTTTAAAAAAGGCCGTGGCACACCAAGTAGGCAGACATCCGCCAAATATTCTGAATTGAGAAATAAAACTTGAATATGGCTTTGTCACATCTACCTCAACCAATTCAAATTTGATGACGATAACTGAGAGCAACATTAGCGCTGGATTTTCTAAACGTATACACAGATTACACTTAAATTCGAACAAACTTAAAAATAGAATGACTGCACAAAACTATAGTGGAAACCATGCAGGGGTCCTCGATAGCATATAGCCGAATTTCTATTAAATATTCAAGGCATCCGAGCACTCAAGAGATGATGACGCATCAACACGTCGACGCTTGTTTGTGCCAAGTATGGTTTGCTGTCTCCGTGTAGGCCAAGCGAGATAATCTGGTTAACCTACTTGTCTTCCTATTGTTTTCCCTTTCTACATTTATTTTTTCTGTCCTCGATGACTATTTGGAGATTAGTCGAAAAAAAGACTCATTTGATTTAATGCTTTGAAAAATTCTTATTCATGGATGAGTCATCAATCCATACCGATACATGAATTTCTTGTAATGTTCAGCGTTTTATTTTCATTAACATCATTTCGCAAAACAGTCCAACCATAAATAAACCCGAACCAAATCTAAGGTTTTTTTACGTAATTTTCAGCAAAGGAACTATGCAGAGTACCCATTTTGGGATCCCACTTAAGTAAAACGCTTTGAAAGTGCATATAGGCAGATGAAAACACTTCAGCGAACCTACTCTACTGGCATGCGCACCACTACGTCGGCAACAGAAGCATAAAAACATAAGAATGACATCTGCATTGTTCGGGAACAGCGTTACATTTATTGCATGAGGTGCAGCCGAGAGCGCCTTTCATTGCGAAATACCGTGACCACTATTATATAACAGCGACAAATAGACATTAAGGAATGGGCAACAAAGCATGAAGACAGTTTCAATCTACTGTATTCCGCTGTTAGCGCTGGAGGGCTCTCACCTGATTCGAACGATTCACCGAGAAAGCTGGCAACTCGTTCCGCGTGTCTGAATTTGCGTACAAGCGGAGGGGCTGTTATGAGAAATGCACCAATTGCTTAGGACTTTTTCTTTTGTTCTCGCTATATAGATGTGGCCTGGTTTAGTGGGATCTGTCAAGTGTAGCGATCGGGTATATAAGGCGCACAGAGCACCAGATCCAGCACTGAAAAATCCTTCCAGCAGCAAGCAATCAGGAACTTGGAGAGCTCCTCATCAGAATGAAGGCAGTGGTGCGTATTCAGCTTAGTAACAAAACGTCTAAGTTAAAAGAAACTTGGCGCTTACAATTTAGGAATAGAAATTTAGCCTTTTAATTGTGGCCCTTACCATGTAATTTAGTTAGAGTTGTGGCGAGAGTAATCTTTTTACACTGCCTCAACTAAAATGAGAGCGGGGTTATTTGAAGATAGCTCGAGCGAACTCTGTCATTTGACAATAAATAAGCCGAAATTTTCAAGTTGAGAAAGATAGTCGGCCATGTACTAAACCTACTTTTATACCACATTCTTCTATCAAAAGTCATTTCGCTATGCAAAAGTCATGACCAAAAATCAAAATCATTCGCGGAGTTTTTTCGTTTTTCTTTAGGGCTTACTTCAGAGTAGAAGCATCAATTCGGGAGCACGAACCGTCGAGGGCAACGTATCATAGCGAAATGTGCCGTGCTTGTACATGTTGTGAGGACCGCCAGGTGGCGCCGTTTTGTTTGGCTGGCCGCATACAGTGCTCCACTTTCACGTGTTCTTAGGCCCGTTACCGGGCCCCGCCCGTGTCTGTACAAGCTCACTATTCCTTCTAGAAGACTTCCGGGACACGCCGACACCATCCGGGCCCCGGTCCGACCCCAGGCTGGCCCCCCAGGCCCCTTCAAAAGTACGAAGCGGCGCGGCGCCGCGCTAACCCTAACGCGCCGCGCCTGCACCTCCACGATGCAGAGTCCTGCCCAGCACTCGACACCAACGACAACTGACGCCCTGTCGGTAAGCCCAGCCTCCTCCGGTCGTACCGCTGATACAGCCGTGCCTCCACTGTCAACATGTTGCAATGTCACCAGCCCCGCGCCGACAACAATACAGCAACAGGCAGCGTTCCTCAACAGCGCGCATGGTCCAGCAACGTGCAACGCTGGTGGCGTCTCTGCTACTCTCAGCTTAATAGCCACGCAAACGCCGGAGCCCGAGAGCCGTAATGCAGCGTTGGCATTGCAATCAACCACGCCTGCTGCTCTCCCCACCTTATCTGCGTCTGGCCTACCCATTGGAAATTCCGAGTCTGTCGACAAGCGCGTTTCGACGAGCGTCGTTCCTTCCATCGCCGAAGTTTTGCCTTCCATCACTTCAGCTGACGACTTATCGACGGAAATGGACTTCACGGCATCGCAAGTCAACGAAGACAATACGCCATCCCCTGAAGGCAGCTGGAACACCGTTAGTGCCAATCGAAAACCTGCCTCGACCGCCCGCCCCCGCTCCGAGCTCATCACCGTCGGAATCCAACTTCCACCCGGAACACTCACGCCGAAACTGCCTCTCTATGACCTGCTTTCTACCATCATAGCCGCCGCAAATCTCTCTCCCAAGACCAGTGCGGAGGTCACCCTTCAAGCCAAACCTGCTCAGAGCCTTGTGTTTCTGAAAACGCACTCACCTCTCACTGCCCACCTCCTACTCTCCCTCACAAGTCTGGAACTTAATGGTAAGCCGATCACCATTAAGCCCTATGCCCTCAGTCCTCCAATATCATGTCTCGGCGTCATACACAACGTCGGTGGTCACTTCACAACATCTCAGCTCTTGCATGACCTCGAATCCTTTACTTCAGATATACTCGCTGCACGTATGATGGGCTCCACTGAATCCGTCCTCATAACATTTGCTGGAACCATCATCCCTCGCTTTGTGTACTTCAAACGCGTCTCTTTCCGATGCCGTCCACATAAACCCAAGCCCCCTACTTGCACTCGGTGCCTTGCTATAGGGCACCGTGCTCATCAATGCCCCCAACACAGCGTTCCGGCCAAGTGCCGCCGCTGTGCGTCTCCTCTACCAGCAGATCCCGATGCTCACGTTTGCGCCCAACCCTGGTGCATCCATTGCCAAGTCAACACCCACTCATCTCTAGACTCCACCTGCCCCTACCTTCTAGCTAAGCAACGCGACTGCGCCAAAGCAGCTTTTCTCCGTCGCACAGCCATGCGCCGAGCCACTCAGCCTTCGCCGCCCTCCTCTTCAGCGCATGAGCTCCTATCACCTCCCGCAACATCCCCCCCGGGCTCATACGCCGCTAAGGTTAAGGGAACACCTCCCATGTGCACTTCTTCATCAAACACACCTTCACCATTTTCAAGTAACGAGAGCCGCTCCTTCGATCTGCGACTGGCTATGTTGGAGCGCAACCAGCGCGAGCAACAACGCGTCTCCGATGAGCTACAACAGAAAATACTTGCACTGACGCAGACACTCGCAACTACCACATCCTCTCTTACCTCTCAACTCACGGAGCTAAATAAGCAACTCACCACACTCACCGCCCCGACCTCCAGCTCCCATGTAACCAAATTGGCCGACATGGTCGAAACCACCACCACTGCGCATCACACTCGTTTGGTCCAGCTGGAAAATTCAATTGTCCGGATTCTTACGACCCTCGAAACCCAATCTAAGCAACTGGAATCTTTCACCTATATGCTTAACTCCCTGCAGGAGTCACTTCCCCCGGCAAAAAAGAAGGAACGCGCACGCGTAGGTGCTTCCTCTACTCCAAAGACCTAGATGGCGCGTGAAAAGGACCTCGATATTTTGCAGTGGAACTGCCGCAACTTTCGTCATAATAGGACCCCTCTCCATCAATATCTTCTCACCCGCCAAACATTACCCCATTTTCTCCTTATACAGGAGACTCGGGCGGCCCTTGCCGTCCCGGGCTACCGTGCATATCACGCTACGACGGGAAAGCCACTTGCGTCCATTTATGTACGCAATGACGTTCTCGTTGAACCACTAGACGTACCCTCCCCCCTCCTGAAACATTTAGTTGGTGTGGTCTATTACCAACCCTCTACCCGTATTTCTCTCGCTCTGATGTCATTTTACAACCCCCCTGTCACGTCCTCTTTGTTTAGTGCTCTTGGCAAATTCCTGCACTCCCTTCCATCGACCACCCATATCCTCCTTGGGGGTGACTTTAATGCTCCTCATAGGCTCTGGGGTTACCCCCAAACACTCAAACCAGGTCGCCTTCTACACTGCCTCGCCCAGGAACGCCATCTCACCCTTCTTAATACTCCTGACACCCCTACTCGAGCGGGCACTGTTTCACAGCGTTCCACTACACCCGATCTTACGTTCTCTCGGAGTTCCCTTCCTTTTCACTGGCAGGTCTCCGCTGAAAATTTTTTCAGTGATCACTTTCTCATACACATCACCATCCCTCTTTCCCACAATAGGCGGAAACAACGAGTCGCTCACACTGACTGGGAAGCATTCCGTAATAACCTTTTGTCTGACTCATTTAAAACTTACGACGACTGGACGTCGCGGATCTCCGCAGCAATGACATCCTGTAGTCGCCGCGCTCGTTTTCAACTCCCCATTCCTGACCCTGATCCTCACTTCCTCCGATTATGGCGACGTCATAAACGTTTGAAACGCGCTCTCCGCTCCCAGCCACATAACTTCCAACTTTCCTTCCGAATTGATGCTCTGCGGGCTGAAATTATCGCTTACGGCACTTCTCTCGAGCACTCTCGTTGGAACACGCTGTGTGACGGCCTTGACTCCGCACTGCACTCGCGCTCTACATGGTCTCTGTTTAGGTCTCTCTTAGGTACCAAGCCTGCCGTTGCTCCCACCCTAGCTAAAGCTCTCACTCAAGGGACTCCATCTGATGTGTTTGAAAATTTAAAATCTCTGTATCTCCCACCCCCTCTCACACCTTCCTACCCAGATTACTGTGGCGAAGCTAACCCAGACCTGGACCGCCCATTCACGCTCAGGGAGCTGGAAGCTGCCTTAGCCACTCAATCTACCCGCTCGGCACCCGGTGAGGATGAGATAACATATACTACATTACGTAATCTCCCCGACAACGCGAAGGAATTTCTCTTACACACATTCAACGAAGCATGGAACAGCGGCTGTCTTCCAAGCTCTTGGACATCATCTCTAATTTGCATGATTCCGAAGCCCGGCAAACCTCCATCTCTCTCTAACCTTCGCCCTATCTCTTTGACGTCATGCGTTGGCAAGACTCTTGAGCGAATGGCCTTGACTCGACTGTCTGATTTTATTGAGACGAAAGAGTTTTTCCCTCCTTCTCTTATTGGCTTCCGACGCCACGTTTGTGCGCAGGACATGTTCCTTGTTCTTCAGCATACTTTTCTTTCACCTTCTCGTAGTCAGATCCATGCGCTTGTAACCGTCGATGTACGGAAGGCATTCGATGGCGTGAGTCATGACCACATACTCGCTCAGCTCTCCTCCCTGTCATGTGGCTCCCGCATGTATTCTTACATCCGATCATTTCTTTCCAATCGAGTTGCTCGCTTCAGAGTCGATACTCATTTGTCTAACCCACACTCCCTCACCCGCGGCACTCCTCAAGGTGCCGTACTATCTCCTACTCTATTTAATATGGCTATGGCCCCCCTTGCCTCCCAACTGTCCCAAATACCTGACCTCCACCATATTTTTTATGCAGACGACATCACTCTCTGGTGTACGTCTGGATGTCCCGGCCACGTGCAGGATACTTTGCAACGTGGCCTGGACCTTATCGCTTCCTTTCTCGCTACTGCTGGCCTGTCCCCTGCACCGGAGAAATGTGAACTACTTTTGCTAAACCGGTCTGCGTACCAGCGCTCCCACAATACCCTCATCTCCCTACATCTTTCTAGCTCTCTCATCCCCACTGTTCAGCAATGCAAAGTTCTTGGCTTCCCTTTGCACGCGACAAAAAACGCGCAGGCCCTACATCACGCTGTGAGGACTTGCCACTCGGTGGCCCACCTCCTGCGACGCGTTGTCACTCGGCAGTCGGGGCTCCACGAGGCTCATGCGTGCCGGGTTGCACATGCGCTTGCCCTTAACAAGTTCTTGTACTTTGTACCCTACGTTCATTTCACCGAAACGCAACTCAACACACTTGAAAGAGCTCTATTAGGCCTCTACAAGGCAGCTCTAAACCTCCCTCTCACTACCTCTACCACTAAGCTCTTTGCCACAGGCCTCTTCCATCCATTACGTTCTCTTATTTCTCTGCACCACGACTCTCAGATTGCCCGTCTTTCTCTCACTCGTCAAGGCCAATGGCTATTAGCCCAAGCTGGTATCCCTCACATTCCCGTTTCCGTGCCCACCTTGCCTTCTGCCGCTAGCACCGCTGCTTCTAACCTTCGCATCCTTCCCCTCCCATCCAATATGTCTCCTGTTCTTCACGCCGGCCGGCGTCATGCGGCAGCACAGCATCATTCTCCTCCTCTCTCTACACAGGGAGTTGCCTACACGGATGCCTCATACATGGCTCCTCGGGGCTCGTGTGGCTACGTTATCTACCATCCACACCTTTCGTCACCTGACACGCACACCAGCGGGCCATACTTACACCCGCCAAATGTACTTTCGCTCGAGGTCCTTTCCATGGTCCACGCCATGCAGTCATTTTCCTCCCTCCCTTCTCTCCCCGAGTACACGATTTACTCCGACTCTCACGCCGCCATCCGTCACATACAGAACAACACGTTGCCCCCTGCTCTTCAACAGGAGGTCGAGCGAGCGGCCTCTGCTCTTCAACCCTCCACTGTCTTCCTCCGCTGGGTTCCTGGGCATTCGGGTATTAACGGCAATGAGCTAGCTCATCAGCTTGCCCGCGATATATTGCACCGGGCACCGTTCATTCCCTGGCCCACACCTTCGGAAGACAGTAAGAGCTCCGCGAATAACGATGGGCAGATCTCCTTGCGTCACACTATCAAGGAGGTATATCTCCAGCTCCGGCTCGACAAGCGTCTTTACCCTCCCCCTCATCCATCACTCACGGCGCTGGAGGCTCGAACTCTACGACACATCCAAATGAACTGCTTGATAACCCCCTCTCGCCTTTTCCTTTATAAATATAGGTCTAACCCCTGCTGTCCTAATTGTCCTTCCCCATACGCTGACCTGTCACACTGCCTGTTTTACTGCCCAACTGCTCAGCAATCCAGCTATTACCCTCCCCCATCCCTTTCCATCACCTCCTGGCTCGATTGGATCGGCGCCGAAGGGGAAGAAGAACAGCGTCGACTGATCGCACAGGCGGTCGAAATGCTCGGCCTGTAAATTTGGCTGAATAAAAGTCTATTACTACTACTACTACATGTTGACGCCATGTCATGTGCAAATTTTTTTTATGTGATAGATGACTAGGCGTATTTCTCGAAAATCGGTCCTTGAATCTAATTGTCGGTCAGCCTCTCTGAGGCATCGACTCATGTTCATGAATGTAGCCACTTTAACAGCTTCATTGTTACTTTAAAACCATGCCTCATTAAGGAGCACGTCCTTTATAGGCTTTTAAATCTACCTGAACACCAAACTTATGTTTCCTGTATTGCAATATTACTCTTCAGTGCATGTCCGCAACGAATTCTTTGCGCATTCACTAAAATAACGTTGCACGCACTTTGGGATTTTGTTTCATCACGTTTCGGTGGACTCCTTAAGTTTCCATGAGTGTTTAATTCCTACACTAAATTCATCTATTCATGTTTTTCGTTGTTCTCTCACTCTATGATCGGCTATGAAAATGGCTCACAAATATTATCTTTATAATAAATTCGGGTTTATTAAAGTGAGGTTTCATGGTGTACCACCTACATTTTTAAAATCGGGTTAAACTTGGTCTTTCTTCCTAACAGGTTTGTTTGCTGGTGCTGACTGCAATACTTGCTGTGTCTGTGAACGCCGGTCACCATTACCACCATCACGGCTACGGTGGTGGTGGAGGAGGCGGCGGTGGAGGCGGAGGAGGTGGCTATGGACACGGCCATTACTACGTGATCCATAAACACCACGGACACTACGGTGGAGGCGGAGGTGGTGGCGGCGATGGCGGTGGAGGCGGATACGGCCACGGGTGGTGGTAGTGCGGTTGGATGGAGTGCACTACACGCCCATTTATGGCCGCCACATGTCACTTATTACGCCAGCAGGATGAGAAGGCTGGCGATCAGATGCACCCTTGTTTCAAGCTGTAAATAAAGAATCATAGAATATGTTCACTCGTCGCAGTTGTGTGCCATTTCTGTTCTGTGTTGCCCAATGAAATATCATTATTTTTCACCCAAGAATGTTGTTTTAGAGCCACTGCATGCCTATCAAGCAGTTTACAAAATAACGCGCTATCGGGGGCGAGGAGTCACACAGTTTGATTGATTGATATGTGGGGTTTAACGTCCCGAAACCGCCATATGATTATGAGAGACGCCGTAGTGGAGGGCTCCGGAAATTAGGACACCTGGGGTTCTTTAACGTGCACCCAAATCTGGTAGTCACACAGTCACCCTCTATCGGGCGGGCCTCTTGCGTGCTATAGGTGGGACGACGCTGACGCGCCCCTCATATATTCGGCTGTCGGTGCTGTGTGAAATCACCACGCGGAAGCCCTCCTGGGCACTTCTGTGAATACTTTGAAAACGATGGAAGCTTTTCACAATGAATATATTATTGTTGGACAACAACTGTCTAATAATATTTGCAAGGGCTATTTGATTATGGACTAGATCAAGTGAGAGCACATTGCGGATGCTTGCCCTCATAAGCTATCCCAAAAGAACCTTATTGCGTGAAAGCGAGCTAGGCGAACGCTGCGGGTTAACAATGTAACATGCACTTTTTTTTTACATATGTCTGTCTGAATAAAAGATGACGCATAGCAAAATAGAGCTGAAGTGAAATGATCCCACAATCACTACATATAGGCACATTTATAATCGGGTACAAAAGAAGCTGTTACTGGATGAACGTCAAAACTTCACCTGAGTGCTTTCTGAAGGACCTAAGGGTAATTGGCATCTAGGTTAAATTTTTACGCCATCTGCAAGACCAACATATTTTTCTTCCTAGTCCTTAGACGTTTTGCTCTGATAATTAGTAAAGTGGCATTCCTCTCAGCGTTTGTGGGTCTCCACAGCAAGAAATGTTTATAGGTTTTTTGTTTCTCTATATAATCTGTCATACCATTGCTTAGTGCTAGAACAAGCCTGAAAATATGCCATGCAGCGTGCATTACTCTTTGGCATGACTCCTATCACTTCATTTTCATTTCTGTGATTTACCCACTATACCTACCGAGTCCCAATATTCGTAGATCATACCCCAAGATCAAAGGTTGATCTATTCAGTCTACGAGTCTACGATAACCAGTCTCCATGGTGATATACCAAGGTGAAGAAATGTGACATGGCAACTTTAGCTGGGACTGATTCTCCAAGAATTGGCACCATACAAGGACATGCGTGAGGTAGCTATCGTGAGCAAAATTATAAACTACGACAAGTAGCTTCTCAGTGGAGTAAAACGCGGGTATGGAGGCTGAAATGGGTAATTGTGATGCGCAGCGCTTTCGATACGGCCTCCGGCCATTATGGTGATAAAATCATATCTATAACGCAAACACTGGTAGCCACTTTCTGTCAAATGTAAATATGGCTACGGAGAAAACACGTCGATACTGACGATGACGTCATAATTTCTGCAAAACGAACATTATAACACTCTCGCGTTAAAAGTCGTGACGTCTGACGGAATCAGACTTCTGACCCGCTATGTTGTCGCTTCTGTTGAGAGTGATCGGTCATTAAAAATGGTGCCTGAAAAGAAAACATGTTATGATGATGAGAAAGCGCAATGGCTGTATAAGAGTTTGGGAAGCCTACACAAAACCTACACGCACAGGAACTCACATTGCCTCGTAGTAGTGCGTTGTGCTTCTGCTTAGAAGCGATCGCAATTTACCGCCCCAGTTACCGATCGTGTTTACACTACTGACTATAGCCCCAAATCAAGGGCAACGCAATTATTCACATGAAGTTGCGCAGCCATGACCACCCAGCTGCTGTTGGTCACAACTATTCTAGTTCGTCGCAACCATGTTGGTCGCAACCAGGCCCCACGTAAGTAGGTAGATCTAGCATACGCGTCCCCTGCTGGTGCAAGCTCACGCAAGAAACGTGCATGGTGCGTGCGCAAAAGGACAATTCTCACAGGTCCAGCGCATTCGCAGCGTGCTCTCTCGCACGTTTCAAGCGGTAGGTTGTTCCGGGCGCTAAACTAAAAATATCTGATAACAAAGTATGTACTTCCCGGGATGGCATGCGTACCTGTAGCAGCGCTGTTGTTGGTAGTACATTGAAAAATTTATATAAATATATTTTCAAGACAGTCTAAAGAACACAAAATATCCCAGACAGGAGAAAAATACCCTTAGCTTTCGTCATACCACATTCGGTGCCCAAGCAAGTGTTTCAGCTTTTGAGAAATGTGGCATATACAGTTGGAGAAGCGTTTTCAGATCTGTGTGCGTTGCGCTTTAAGACATATGTAAAAAAATGCAGAAAACTGAGCCTATTCAGCAAATCACGAGCCATTGTCACATGACTCCAAAGTAATAAAGAACGAATTTCAGTTTTATTTTTCAAGGAATGAGCGAAGGCAGATGCATTTTGGTGGATACAATGTACTTTCAACATTCCTGGCAGCATCGCAGTGAATGCAGCTGTTCGTCTGCCGCACGAGGAACGTATAAGTAATTATATTCCTCCTTATCTAAGCAAATTTTGTCTGTTCCTGAGACAGATATCTCTTCGTTTCAGCCATAGTCACCGGTTCGTTAACAATCATATTTCACTCTACCAATCCATCGTATTTTAGACCGCTTCCTAAAACATATAGGTAATTATTTCAGACAAGAACCAAAACTGAAATTTGGAAGCAATCAGGTACCCCGTTTGGATTTGTATAGTATTAGGCGACACAGCGGCCAATCGACTTTGAACTGTGCTATCTAGTGCGCAATTGAAAAAAATACCAAGCACCGAAAATATTTCATGCTAACTGCAAACAATACATGTGAGTTTTATGCTGAAGACCACTCATTCTGAAGACCCTATTCACCACATGACCAGAGGAGGCCTTCAGAAACGAGCACTTTTTGCCTTTACAATTTACCACTAATGAACAATTTGATCAATTTATCAATCCTCACAATATTCTGAAGGAGAGGTCACCGACATAAACGGTGTATGTTGAGAAGAGCGATTGTATTGCGGTGTGTTTCATTTTATGTGTGATTGTTTTAGCAGCTTGCTCCTTTTGCTGGGAGGTCGGCTCTCGTTGTAGCGCTGGTGCGTTCGCTAGTGCTCATTGCTCCCGCAAAAAGCGCATATGTGGTCTTCGTTTCAAGAGCGCTCACGAAACGGCACGTCACCACTCACGCGATGCTAGCTCCACTCTCGACGCGTGCTCTAGTTTTGTAGTAGACAGCTTGGTGGGCGCGCCTATACATAGCACTAGCTTTCTGCGTGCTTACTTTCTTTCTTTTTAGCCGGATGTCACACAGTGCGTGTCGATACCGCTGTCCACTATAAACACCGCAAAAGCAAGTAGGCGGCACAGAGGCCACGCATTGCGGCTGCAGCGCGGGCTCGCCGTAAGCACGCTTCTGAAACTTTCCACTAAATCCTATATTTCAAGATTCTATGTCTTTGTACTTTACGTATAAAAAGCCATTACAATAGAACAACGTTCTTCAGAGCTTATGTGAAGCGTAAAGAAGCTCTTGAACAAAATGCATACATTGCATCAGTATGTATTTATCTGTATATAGCACAGTAATATGTAAATAATAAACATTGTGCAAATAACGTGCATATACAACAACACCACAAAAACTCTCGAGCAACATCTTTATATGATGATGGTTGAGCACATGTAGAAAGGATTCACGGTTTACTAGATTTATTCTCTGGAGCAAGCTTTTTCATGACGATTCGCTTCGTAGATATTCCGGATTTTTCCTTCGGTGTGTCTATTCATCTATGTCAAGACATACAATCAATTTCACTTTATATGCCTGCACGTGAATTCAATCCACTAGTCTCAATTCTTTAATAAATTTCTATAACTGTTCTAAAGATGGACTCTGTTGCAGTTCTAGGTTTCATGTTGTAGTGGATAACATATACGTCGTCCATCTTATTTGAACACGAAAGCACGTCATACCGGTATCCGTCTATGTGTGACTGACATCACTTCCGTTAGGGAAAAGGACCTTAAAAATTGAACACGAACAAATGCAAGAAAATGTGAAAAAAAAGATTTTTTGAACGCGGACGCTCTTAGTGTCTAACCCTTGTGGCAGAAGGCACCGGGTGCTCCAACCATTTCACTAAACACACACACACACACACGCACACACACACACACACTCAGATTTGCAAACCCGGCTTTTATCAGCCACGCTTTTTGCACAAGAAACACGTGAGCAGTAACTAGGAAGTTCAAACACAAGATTCGTTAAAAAACATTTGTTCAGTTAAGTTTAGTGATTCACTCAGAACACCACCTTCAAAAGCTTCACAGGTTCGTCAATACAAGGGTTTGCCGAAAAAGGTAGGGTTCACACCAAGTACACAGATGTAGAGTAATCAGTATAGAAATGACAAAACTTCAGCAGAGCTTTCACAAAAGAGGGAAAGGTAGGTTATAGAATTTTAGCGTGCACTTTTACAGTAATAGGTTGAGAACCTTTTAAAGTTTATCA
Organism: Rhipicephalus annulatus; assembly: GCA_013436015.1. Classification (NCBI taxonomy): domain Eukaryota; kingdom Metazoa; phylum Arthropoda; class Arachnida; order Ixodida; family Ixodidae; genus Rhipicephalus; species Rhipicephalus annulatus. The sequence continues at coordinate 930,508 of WOVY01010086.1, read as the reverse complement.
AAAATATGAAATATTTCGTTTATTTTCTTACTGTACACAAACGGAATGAATACACCCTATGACTGTTCCAGGCGAAATATTCGCGAAACTTCCGCTCAGCGCGAGCAGTTATTCAATCACAAAACTCGCCAGCAGACACTTTGTGCGATGATCTTGCGGGGCGAAAGAGGGGAAGTGGACGCGCATGTGCAACAGGGATCTAAACGCCACGGGAAGGAATGTCTTGAGGAGAGAGAGGAAGGAACGAGCGTAGGTTAGCAGACTCTCCCTGCGATATGCGTTGCGAGGTGAGAGATTGAGGGAAAAGATGCGCATGTGCAGTAAGCACGGCCACGCCGCACACCGGAAAGAGCTCGACCCTAAACTCTTTTGCATGTTAAATGATCGAAAAAGTGTAGTCTCCAGGCGAAAGCGCTCGCAGAGTTTGCCTTTATCACAACTAATAAAAGAGCATTTTATATACCGCACACATGCGTTGTCACTCATTTGCATGTTCGATCGGGCAATGCACGGAGGGATGTTGCATGACTCTGAATATTAGTTTACTTTCTTATTAATTGATTTTGCCCTCGCCTAGGTAATCCAGTTTGTTTCTAGCTTGCCTGAAGGTGGTTACAATATTTGAGTTAGGTGAGGCTAGGTTGTTTTTACTAACCGCAAAGAGGTTCGAGTTGAAAACGAGACAGTCACAGACACGTCAAGGGTGTCGAAACTCCGGAGAAAAAACTCGCGCTGACAGCAAGCGTTCGCACCCCTTATACATCTACAGAAGTCGTCGTTGGCGCATTCCTCATATCACTTCGGGGTCTTCTCTCCGCCAACGTTGCCTTCACCATTATCCATTGTATTGACTCGTTGTACGCAATCGGTGTGTTCGGCTCACTGCCGTTGGTTGAATCCAATTGTATTTGGCCTAACTGTCACAATCCTCGTTTTAGTGGGATTTACCCAACTTCTTGAGCATATTTCTGTTTATGATAATGATAGGTTTTGCGTTCACTGTTCCAGGAACGAATCACCAAAAAGCTTCGGTGATGAAACCGGGAGACTAAGCTTCGCCTTTAAGATTTGAATGCGGTTGCGTTATCCGCATTCACAAACATGCACTCACGCACGATCACACACGCGAGCACGCACACGCAGGAACTCAGAAATGCATACGTATATACAAACACAAGCACGTGCACACACAAACGCACACACATACACAAGCATGGCCGCACTAACGCACATGCACGTACACACACAAGCGCGGACTATATCGCCTTCCTTATGGCCGGCCCGCCTTCCTTCTCCGGCATACTTCAACTGCACCGGGAGGAAATCCGAAGTGCAAACGCCCCAAGCTCGTATCTTTATTTTCATCTACTTTGAACTTTCGCGCGATAGTCAACGCTCAGTTTAAATGTGAAACAGTTTTTAGTGAACTTTGGTGAGTTTAGATCTATCTATCTATCTATCTATCTATCTATCTATCTATCTATCTATCTATCTATCTATCTATCTATCTATCTATCTATCTATCTATCTATCTAGCTGCCTACAACTTCTAGCTCTCCTGGCCGTTTCGAAAATGGGGTGTATACTGAAATCGGTATGGCATAACTTGACTGTTTAACGAGCATACATGACTATTAATAACATGAAGATAATCAACACACACACACATACACACACAAGTATATATATAATATATATATATATATATATATATATATATATATATATATATATATATATATATATATATGTGACGCTTCACAAGTGAATGTGGGGATGGCTTCGGTGTACTTGGGGATGGGAAGGTCGGTCGATGGTTCTGCCATGATGCCGGTAACTGCTTGCGCCTGAGATCACCTCTTCTGTGGTCGATATTCAGTTGAGGCGTATTGCCGGTGGCTTTATGAATGATGTGTGGCTGATGAGCGGTGGCCAGGTTTTCATCCTGTCGACTTGTGTGACGCTATGATGAATGGGCGACGAGGCCTGGCTCATACCTCATGTTTATTCTACTGTCATTTCTTCCTCCTCGGCTTCTACTACAAGTCACTGCCTTCCTACGTCATATATATATATATATATATATATATATACATATGGGATATGGCACAACGGTATATATATATATATATACATATGGGATATGGCACAACGGGAGCGTTGTCAACAAGGATAAATTTATTTATTTCCCAACAGTTTCGGGAGGGGTCCTCCCTTCATCAGGGGATGAGTATAACTCATCCCCTGATATATATATATATATATATATATATATATATATATATATCTGTGTGTGTGTGTGTGATGCTTTACGTACATATACATCACATATATAAGAGATGATTTACATGTCATGTTCTTGCTGCTCTTGCTGTGGTTCCCTTCACATGAGATATTGCACAACTGGTATAGTATGCCATAACTTCATGGCGAACACAGTTGACAGGCCCGAACGTAATATTGATGACATTCATGTTACGTAAATCATGACTACTGCCGCGCTCTTGGTGCATTCCCAATTGTTTCGCTAGCTTCACATATACCAAGTTTGGTATTGCATGACGTGAATACGCGACGAATGTAAACGACATGTCATATTATTATAATCATGACATTCGTGTCATGCAAAACATGATGTGCTCATAATGTACTCGCTTCTGTTACGCTATCTTCACATATACGAACTTTGAGGGGTGTAAATGAACAACGAACACAAATGCCAGGTGCAAACTTGACAATTGTGACAAGAAAGTCATGTACGGCGTAGTTTACATGCCTACTAATGCTGGTGCTCGTATTGTCAACGATAGTGGTACCGTCGTTACGTGAATATAAGGAACATACTTGCACATTATCAAGATAGATGAGTGCACATAACATATTTTATTGTATTTATTGTGTAACACGTCCGTACGCCTCATAACGATGTGCGGATACTAAAGTAACATATGAACCTTCCTCGTTCGTGCTTCGTATATCATCGATTTTCTCTGTACGTGCGATCTGCGAACTTTTTCGCTCACAACTGAAAATGCCACGGCTAACGCCGCTTACGCCACCGACACCGAAACTACACTGTCTACCAAACGAGCTCCCTATGACGTTAAAATAAATTAGGTGCCACATTATATGCACATTGCTAAAAAAAAACAAGGTATTTCTCCAATGTAGAGTTCAACGTGCCTGATTATCGCATCGCTCTAGCCTGCCTGTTAATTTTCGTTTTTGCTATTGTTTAGATATCGTTTTTTTTTTTCTCGTCCAGAACGCCTTTTGCTGTAGATGCCTTGCTTGACCAATATTCTTGGATGAATAACCAAGAAACAGCAATACGTAGCAATACGTAATGCTTTTGTCATGTCCACATGCATTTTATCTTGATTAACATCATTTTCGAAAACCTCCTGTCAGGGCTTTAGCTATCCCAATTCTAAAACACTATTTTTATTTTGGTACAAATATTCACAATGATAAGTACTTGTTTTGTGAATGTGCAAGTGTGACAACGCTTTGAAAGTTAATAAAAGAAAACAAAGACATTGTGGTGAACCAGCTGTATCGCCATGATAAACATTGCATGGTCTATATAAGTATACAATTATTAAAACGTAGCCTGCTCCCTTCGGAAAACTACACTTCATTGAGTACTTGAAGGACAGCTGAGAGTGATTATCATTACGACATACTCGACTCCTGTTATATAACTACGACAAACAGGCAATAGCATAGTGTCCCGTGCAATGTGTAACCAAGCGCAGAGCAATCTTCGGTGTCCTAAATTTTACGCGTAAACGCTGAAGGGCAAACGCCTGATTCCAATGATTCACCGCGTGAGAGCTAAGAACTCGTTCTGCGTTAGTGTGTCCCCATTGAATTGGAGGTGGTCTTGCAAAAAGCGCGGCAGCTGTTACAAATTTTCCTTTTGTTCCTGCTGAGATAGAAGTGGACTGGTTTAGCATGGTCGGTCAAGTGTAGCGGTATAGTATATAAGGAGATCGGATCAAAATATTAATCACTGAAGAAGTCTTTCCAGCACTGAGCAAGCAAGAAACCGAACAGCTCCACTTCAAAATGAAGGCAGTGGTACGTACTGACCGCACTGACTAGTTCTCTACGTTAGGCTAGATTTATTTCCAAGATAGTAAAATATAAAGTTAGAAATATCAATACAGACAATAGCATGTGACATGGCATCATGGTGACCATCTAACTACACATTTTGAGATGTTTCGGTTCAAGAATATTGCTAGTTGGGCAAGTGCGTGCTTACTTAAACTTGAAGAGAGCCACTAAAAATGCGAAAAGGCAAAAACTGAGAGACACAAGCCGAGACAATGAAAATTCTGTGTTCCTTATTTTCGCTTCTGCCTCAGTATGTTTCGTGTATTTGGAAGTGAATTAGAAGGTATTAGATCGTGAGACAAAAAATGAGCAGCATGATAAAGGACGGCAAACAAAACAGAGGAAAGGCATAGTTGTTAACAAGTATCGCATAACCGGTATAACATACTACACAGGAGGAGGGGATGGGTAGATATAAAGAAAAGTAGAGATTGGAGTAAAACACGCGAACGCATTAAGCGTGTCTTCCTAACGTACCTCTCATGCGATGTTACTTTACTACAATAAAGAAATGAGTGAGAAACGAAAATATCCCGGAAATACTTTCCTTTAGCGTATAGTGCAGCGTAAAAGTGGAAATTGGCTTATTTAAATTGGAGAAGGTTTATTGCATATGCTGGCAGAATTCGCATAATTTTCAGTGGATTGAAGTACGTATCTGTACAAATAGGAAAGGCCGTGTACGGTATATATCCGCAAGACACCTGAACAATTTCTGTGTTGGAACTTTAAAAGGTGACCCATAACACTACTGTGAGTTAGGGTTGTTTAACAAATAACAAACGAATATTAGAACGAATACTAGAACGATATTCGAACGTTCTCTTCTGCAATGATTTCATGTAAAGCTCATAACGAAATAATGAGATTGTTTACCGAATATATATCAGACCTCCATTTAAAATATTTGTTCAGTTGCAATAGAACCATAAGTATGTATTTGAGTTACAAATGTTTGTCACAAGTACAAGTAAGCCGCCTTGAAGGTAGGGTGTAAGAATATTTGACAATTTATTATAACTTTTTTCGAGTGTAATAGCGTGCTATTCAATTTGATTGTCAAATCGAATAACTCTTCTTTTTTTTTTGCAATCTATCACCGAGGTTCATGCAGTCTATCTAACTTCCGGCGTTACCGACGCCATATTCATCACAGGATGAAGGCGTTTTGTTTAAAGCTGCTGTGTAGCGTAGACAACCCTGTTAGTACTGAAATATTTCAACTATGAAACCTATTATGATGTTAACTCATAAACGTTACCTATTATGTATGTATCAGTTTTGTGAAAACAACTTCTCACAAAGGGCCAGCTTTAATACTAAGGACACTGTTATAATTCAGCCTTTCGTTACGAAATACTTTTCTGTTAGCTAAATGTAATAATAATGCTTTTTTGTTGGAGAATTGTATTATTTTAATAAAATAAAAAATCTTATATTATTGGAATGATTGGATTAATGTCATTACGAAGTCTACAACACTCCTTTTAGACGTGTTGCCCTGATATTCTGAATTTCTGCGAATTGTATTTATTTCTACTTGTATTCGATTCGGCGTAATCAATATCCTATTTTCATTCGATCTGGTTCTGGCATCCGCAATACGCACACCACTAACTGAAGGTCATTAGAAGCGTATTTCGATCCAGTTTTCGGTGGATGTCGTCAATTTGCATTGTTCCGCTATGTTATGTAAGCAGTTACATGTGAAATACCGTATAATATCTTAAAATTCATTTTAGAAAATGCCATCATTACAGAATATCTTCTCTTGCAATCCCCCGATATATTTACCGAATATCTTCCTTCCCTACTGTCAGCAGCATTTTGAAGTACCGTCAGCATTGTAATAGTTTTCTTGCACCTTTTTGACAACAGATTACACTTCGCTGCGTTCTTTCGAAACAGGTGTGTCTGCTGCTGCTGTTAACAGCTATATTTGCTGCGTCGACTGTGGATGCCGGTCATCATTATGGAGGCTACGGTGGCGGTGGCGGTGGTGGAGGCGGCGGAGGTGGCTATGGACACGGCCATGTCATTGTAGTTCATAAACACCACGGACACTACGGTGGTGGCGGAGGTGGTGGAGGCGGCGGTGGTGGAGGTGGCGGCTACGGTCACGGATGGTGGTAGCACGTTCGAGAAGAGTGCGTGCCCCTTCATGCCCACCATGCACGCTTCAATCATGACGCAAAATTTGGGAAACGTCCAGCTGCAGACAAGAAGAAAACTAGCATTGAGTGTACCGTTGCTTCAAGCTGTAAATAAAGAAGCCTTCTTTTCTCGCCCGCTTGACCACTATTTTTCTCTGCACATGCAGTAGTCGTCTTGCACTGCACCCTAATTCGTAAGAGGCCATTCTCGGAAACGAATGCAATGCACTGTGAAAAATATCTATGCCATCCGAAAATACAAATTCTATATGGCCACTGTGTGGCTAATTAGCGTGTTTCAAGGGACACTAATAAGCAAAAAAAAGTTTTCGCGCCGTCGTGAAAACGATTTCGCAATACCGAAATTGTCGCTCTTACCACGGCCCGACGCTTGGCAGACAAGAAAACGGCAAAAAAAATGTGCGGGTGGAGACGCCACTTCGAGATTGTTGCACCAAACAACGGTACGTCACAAATTTGAAAGCTTCTACAGGACCCTACGTAGATAGGAACCGATAAAAATGAAGTACATCAGCATGGGTTGTTGTCATAAACTTAGGTTTCGAAGCTTAGGAAAATTTCATCGAGACAAGGTGACTAGTATACCAAAAATACATTTTGAAATTTGGACGTCGTGCGCGGAAATTAAGGCGCGAAGTTTAATAGTCGAACTCTGACCTTGATTTTCTCTGCTAATAATGAATAATGGTAGTGAAACGTTTGTCGTCGGAGCTCTCGGAGTGCAGCTTATCAGTCTGAACTAAGTATCTTTACTGTCTCTTTCAAGTATATACTGTGTCTACCGTCTCGTACGTTTTTTACTTATCTACCAATATAAGCACGAAAAGCAGACACGCACTTTTCCCTGAGTAGCGAATATGCCTCTAACAAGTACTAAGAGCAGTCAAGTGCAAAACCCCAAAGCCCCCTGCCAAGGCCGCAATGCCGGCCTCTGTACTCAGGAGAAAAACAGTTCAAGTTCAAGTTCAAGTTCAAGTTTATTCAACAACGATGTCAGTTTACAGAAAAGTGCGTACAGGATTGGTAATACTCACAAGGAGCCCCAAAGTTGGAAACTGTCAGGGGGGCTCCCATACATGATGTTAACGGGAGAAGAAACAAAATATACAACATTCAGTTGTTACGGTATCTTCAGTAAGAAAAAAAAGAAAAAAAAGCACAGTGCGAAAAAACGAAAGTAGAAAATACATATATGTTTAGCAAGGCAAAAAAGAAAACTCTGAAGAACAAACAAGCGCAAGTTATAATACAAAACGTAAGGACAATATAACATGTAGCAATTGTTATCGCTACATTAAAAAGCAGTTGTTAAGATGAAGACAACTGTTGCAAAAAATATTTCTTTACTTGGTTTTTGAATGCATGTTCTGTGGTTGATGATTTTATTACGTAAGGAAGGGAATTCCACAGCTTGATTCCCGTAAATGTGGTAGTGAACTTGCCGTAGTTTGTGCGAACTTTAGGCAGAAGGCGGTTATCAAGCTCAGAAAACCTAGTAATATTATTATTTACAAGGCCTTCCAAGACAATGCCATCTATATGCACATTACCGCGAAAAAGCCTATACATCACAACTGATAACTTCAGCTGAAAGAGGTGATAAAGAGGATGTATATTTAAATTCTGATAAAGTGGCGTTGCATTGGTTAAGAAATGGCTGAAAGTCATGAGGCGAAGTGCTTGATTCTGTAGGCGTTGTAGTTGGTTGAGGTGGGTCAAATATGTGTTACCCCAGGCTGATATGCAATAAGATAAATGGCTGTGAATATGTGCGTGATAAAGGGAGTGGATTATGTGTGGCTGAAAATATGAACGAGTTTTGATTATGGCGCGTATTCCAAAGGTTATCTTGCGAATGAGTGATTGCGCATGAAGATTGAATTTCATATGCCGGTCAAGAACTACACCGAGAAACGTTGTACTGTCGGACATGGGAATTAAATTATCGTCCAGACGCACAGATATAGATTTTGAAAGTACAGTCGGGAAGGAATGAAAAACTATAAAAACGGTTTTTGATGGATTAATTCTTAACATGTTCATTCGACACCAGGAACTTATATTATGTAGATCCACGTTAATGTTTCGTTGTAGCTCATCGACATTGTTAGCATAAGTAAAAATGGTCGTGTCATCTGCATATAAGATACAATCTGTAGCGGTCAGAACATTAGGTAGATCATTAATAAATAGCAAAAAGAGCAGCGGGCCAAGGATCGAGCCCTGAGGAACACCTTGATTTACTTTCTTAGCTGCTGAAACTTTACCGTCAATCTGAACAACTTGAGTGCGATTGCAGAGATAACTAGATATGAATTGAAGTGCAGGGCCAGTTATGCCATACGATTCAAGTTTATGTATAAGAATTTTGTGATTAATTGTGTCAAAAGCTTTCGTTAAATCTATGAATACGCCACCAACTACGAAGTCTTGGTCGATTGCCCCTTTTATTTTATCGGTGAGGGTTAGAAGCGCAAGCTCAGTGGAATAGCCAGGCCGAAAGCCGTACTGTTTAGATGTCAACAGATTAAACTTTGTCAGGTAGGATATTATTCTTGTATGCATAAGACTCTCGATTATTTTGCTGAAAAATGGAAGAATACAAATGGGCCTATAATTACTCAGAAGTTCGCGATCACCTTTTTTGTGAACAGGTGTTATTCTACCAACTTTTAGGGAATCGGGAAATATGCCTGCTTTAAACATCTTGTTAACAATATCTGCAATGACAGGAGATAGCTCACTAGAGACTAACTTGATGTGGGATGGATGAACAGAGTCAAGACCAGGTCCCGTGGACCTGAGCGAAGTTATAACACGAAGAACTTCCTCTGCACTCGTTGGTCGCAAGAAGAAAGAATAAGGCTGGCGAGGTAATGTTGGTAATGGGGGATTTCTCAGAGATTCACAGGTACTGCTAAAATACTCACTGAACGCATTGGCGATATCAGTTGGATGGCTGTATGTTTCTGCTTCAGTTCTAATTTTCGTTATCTGCTCACGACATTTATTATTTAAGAATTCGTTTATGACCTGCCAGTTGCGCCTCGTATCATTGCCATTATCCAAAATTTTTTTCTGAAAGTATTCTCGTTTTGCACATTTAAGTGCGGCTGCAAGCGTGTTGGAATATTTCTTGAAACGAATTTTAAGTTCAGAGTTAAATGGCTCACAAGTCACTCTTTTGTGAAGTTGGTTTTTTTTTCAAGATACATCGAAGTAGCGCCCTTGTAACCCAAGGTTTTCTGGGATTACTAAAATGACGAGCTGTGATATGTACCGTCGTGCATTCGTTAATGCATTGTGTAACTGTAGTCAAAAATAGCTGATAAACCTTTTCAGCGCAGGATTCACTTATTACGACGGTCCAGTCAATTGATTGTACCATAGATACGAATTTTTGAGAATTAAAAGATATCCTCTCTTTGTTTTCCTTACACTTGTAATTTTCTGTGCCCAAAGTCAGGAATATAGGGTAATGATCCGTTATGCTGTGCTCAATGACTCCTTCTGTATTGTCTGTAGCAAAATTGGTTAATATGTGGTCAATTAACGTATTAGATCCTGCTATGTCACATCTGGTGGGAGTGGTTATTAAAGATTCAAAACCGTAGCCATGTAAACACCCGAGATAATCAGAACATGACTGATTAGTAGGGTCGATAATGTTGACGTTGATGTCTCCGCAGATGATGATATTTTTGTTTTCGTTCGTAATAGTGTGCAACAACTTATCGAACTGAAAACAGAACTCAGACTGTGAAGATGCTGGCGAACGATAAATGCACCCTAATACTGTGTTCCGGCCATCGACTGAGAAAACACTCTTGTCAAATTCTATCCATACAGATTCACAGAACATATTAGAAAACGCAAGGTCATTGCGGCGTTTGTATGGCAATGACGATTTAATAAAAACGGCGGATCCACCGCCCCGTGGTGTAGCACGATAGCAGTACTCTGCATTGTATCCTGATAGCGCATACAAGTTTCTGTCGTCCGGCGACAACCACGTCTCAGACAAACAAATAAATGAGAAATTGTGATTAATTAAAGAAAGAAATGCAATGAGACTGTTGTAGTTTTTACGTAGGCTGCGAATATTCAAATGTATCAGTGATAGTTTTGGGTTTTTATCACTGAAATGTTTTTTCAGAGCTTGACAAGAAAACATTGTTGCGTAGGTTTAAAATACGAAGCAGTAAATAGCAATACTGGTAGGCTAGGTCAACACAGCAAGGTCACCCGCACTAGAGATACGGTAGACGCGGCTGTCGTCCGTCCTTCTGGCCTTAATCATGCAATGATCAGTCCAGAGATGTTTCCAGCCTTTAGCTTTTTTAAGTTCAAGTGCCTGTGCGAACAGCCGTTTCCTTTCTTGTGTGAGATGATCATTTGCATATAAGGGCTTCTGATTGTTTTGGGAAAACCCAAGGGCCGCAGTCGTCAAGCGGGCCTTGCGTACTTTTTTCAAGAACTCAGTCTTTTTTTCTCGGGAGCAGAAGCGCGCGATAGTGTTCGTGTCTTTTTTGGCTGGCACACGATGCACAGTATCAAGATCCTCAGGTGCAATCTTGCACCCTACAGCATCACCCATGGACTGAGCAACTGCCAGACAGCTTTCACCTTTTGTTGCAGGGACGCCTTTTATTTCTACATTATTTAGTCGGGAGTACTGTTCAAGTTCAGAAACCCTTCGTGTCAGTTGCTTATTTTCATCTTTCAAAGCCTTGTTTTCAGTAGCGAGGTCGGAATTCTGCTTCTTAACACTCTCGACAAGCTCGTTGAACATACTAAGGCTGTCACGCATCGCCGCGACCTCAGTGCGTAAACACTCAATTTCTTTTGCCAACTCAGCGTTCGTCGGCATTCTGTACAACAGCACACGATTGGGCAGCAGCGGCAACGGTATTCACGGAACAAAAGAAGTATGGTTGGGTGGAGAAATAAGACCAACCTGTGACGAAAGTAGCAGTAGATTAGCGACTTGTTTGCGACCGCAACCGCTGCTGCCAATTGTGACTTGGCGCCAGCGATGCTTGCTTATATGCGGGAACTTGGCCGGTAGAGGGCAGACGCAGCACACCAATCACTGTCGTGACGAAACGGTCCGCTGGCGATACACGTGCAGAGGCGATATCCTTTCCTTGCTTCGGCTCGTAGACAGTTCCGCATATACTGTCCTGTGACGAAAGTAGCAGTAGATTAGCGACTTGTTTGCGACCGCAACCGCTGCTGCCAATTGTGACTCGGCGCCAGCGATGCTTGCTTATATGCGGGAACTTGGCCGGTAGAGGGCAGACGCAGCACACCATGCAAAAGATGCTCGTTTTCTACAATATCGACAGCAACTTGCAGCCGCTAATTACGCAAAGGTGAACCCCACAGCAGAAGGGGAATTCCCAAGTAGATTGGCTGTCGCATCAGTGTGCTATAAACTTTTTTAGGGACAGAGCCTGAGCAGCACGGTCTGCTGCAGTGAGTCTGACGACGTTGTAGTACTATCGCCAATATCTGCAGATGCATTCGCAGCGATGCGCTCTCTTGACGAGGCCGATTGTGGGAAGGAGTGCAAATGAAGCATGTGTGCTCAACACAAAAGTCACCATGTAGGCTGGAATCGCCAGAGAATCTTCGCTGTCCTTTTCATCCCTCCCATCTTCCTTCCCTCCATGTTTTCCGTTTCTGAAGGACTGGGCAGGCGTTGTGCCCCTTGTTGTAACCGGGGTTCCACCCAGAGGACCGGAGCCAGCCAGAGCCTCAGGGAGATATCGAGGAGATGAGCCAGAAGCTGCTAACAGTAACATTTATATACAATATTTACAGGTAGCGTGTTACATGATGGTGGAAGCATCATGAAAGCTCTCGACGGAAGCATGGTGGTAGCTTCAGCGAGCTTGTGAAAGCCTGTCGGGAGCGCCTCGGCGCTCACGTTTTATGTCCATTCCTTCCCAGGATTCCTTGCATTAAAAACAATGTAGACCAGGACAGTCCATTGAATATTTTCATATTCACCTCCGCCCTCGATAGGGAAAGGTACTTCTTTCCTCTTTTTTCCGACCAAAAAAAGAAGAAAGAAGTACGCCCAGCTAACCCCATGGGGAGGGAGAAAACACTGCACACCGCGAACGACACAGCACAGTACGAAGACGTTGTGTCTCACTTGGAAGTAAATTTCGTAGTCTGTTGCAGTGATGGGTATGTGGCGCCAGGCAGACCACAAATTGTGGGAACAGCACCACCAAGGCGTTACGCAGAACGTGAGAAAGGCATTCGCAGTTGCTTCTGAGACACTGGATCCTTTGCCCGGAGTACCTAGACGACAAAGCAAGCAACCTCGACGGCCAACAACTCTTACTAATCCATCAGTCGGTCAGGCGTGTTCAAAGGGTTAACGAGGGGCGCCGACGACCTGGCATAACTAGAAGAACAATTTATCTGTTGTCGCCACTCCTGGTGCATCTCTGAGAGCGCTGACTCGGAAGAAATCAGCGTAGGCCCAGCCGCAATATCTCATGCGTCAAAGTGGCGTCAAGCCAGGCAGGCCAATCATAACAGCCCGTCCACCACCAAAGGAGATCTCAAAGTGGTTGCAACACGAAAAACCTCCGCAGAGACCATAGATCGGCTCCCTTGTAGACGTTGACGCAGGCTGTACCTATCTCTAGACTTAAACCATGGCTAGAAAACGCCAGAAACAAACCATGCCAGACCCAAGGCACAACAAACAGAGAGCATTCAACTGACCTCGAGAAATGCCAGCTTACAGTTCTGGTAAAACTCCCCAGAAGTTTAGAATCGGTGCGCTCACTCTTGAAAATCAAGAATTAGATAGCTAAGACATAACAAACTCAAACCTACTTCGTGCGAAGCAAATCAACGGCCTAAAGTTTTGTATAATTTTCCAGAGAGATTCACAGCGTTTCAGGCACGCTGGTGCTACGGGCGACAAAAACAAACAAGTAATTAATCAAGAACACTTCTCACGGCATAAGTATATCTCAAAATCAAACTCGCGCTTATATCATAAAAGAAAATGAGTCACAAAAACCTACAATACACTAATGCGCATACTGACAAGTATACTGCAAATTACACAAGGTAAATAAAGGGGCCATTACCTGAGTGTGCTACTCTGCTAAATTCAACTTGCGCATAAAAAATAAAATGTACAGAGAAAAAAACCTATGCTACTCTGCAAAAACAGAAGGCCTAAACAGAGGCTTTTACCTTCAGCCTATTTGTCTGTTCAACTCAACTTCCGCAAAACCCTCTCCTCTGGTGTTAGGTTTTGCTAAATGTACGCAAACAAGCAGTTTAGGAAATATCTCAATGTCTGCAGTTATGATGAGGTGAAAAATAAAACCTTCAAAATTCGACATAACCCTTGCTCATCGGCAGACATGCAAACATTATACAGCTAAACAAAACAATTGTAAAACTGAAACAAGACAAATTCTTAGTATCCTTTGTTACACTGCGTAACCTAATGCGCCACCCTTTCAGACGTACTCTAGGATGACGCGTATGCCACAGTTGTCGATGGGCCAGATCGCGACGGAGGGACGAAAAGCCAACCTGTTCAAAGCGCTCAGTGGCGGTGACCTTTGTTCCGCGGCCCCCAACCTCCGACAAAGAGGCACCCGCACGCTTAAGCTTCCTCGATGTGGGCCTCTCAGAACAGTGGTCACTCTTTCACGAAGTTGTGGGACGGCATTTGTTGTTATAGTTGCATACGCGCCACCTCGCTTTGCTCCTACATCTACTCTGCACTGAAAGCGAAAAGATCAGGCGGCCCCTTTGGCGTCTCATTTTCTTGGACTTAGCAACACAATTCATGCCAAATCTCGATTTCTGCTGGACCCTAAACGTTTGACTTCATGCTCGCCTTCTCGGGATATCCAGCCCCTGCTCGAGGAAACTTTGACCCTTCCCGTTCCCTCTGGGTCTTCGCCGGCACCTTTTTCTTTCACGGTGGCAGGAAACACTCATAGACTCGGCGATAATACTGGGAAGTACCCTACTCAAAACTCCAGGTGGCTCAACTGGGTCATCCTCGCTGTTATTCCTAGCTGCCTGCACGTTTGAAACAATGCTACACTTGACACTTGCTAAAGCAGGTGGCTCGCCGTTCGATGTCTCTCCTTGACGAGAATCCTCACCTCGACCTAATCTAAGCGCTGAATTACGTTGCCCTATGTTAAGCGCATCTGCCTCTCGTGGTAAGCTTAGCGCATCTTCACCTGTACTTTTACAGTCTAATACATTAGCGCTTTTTGCGTCCGGAATCTCATTAGTAGACTCACAGGCCATCGGACGCGTCAGAGCTGTCGCCAATTTGCCACCAAAACAAAGGCCTTTCAAAAGCATATCCGCGTAATTCTGAGAAGGATAATGCTCGAGTAGGTTTTGGGACACCACACTTTCTGTAGCGAGCAGTCTGAGCGGCACCTTTTTCTCAACGTGGGGGTAACAGCAAACACACACTTTTATTTTCAACAATTCGCCGCGCGCACACGCGTTCCTCTGTGGTAACCTCATTTTCCCAGGAGTAGAGATATACAATATCAAACATTGCGCCTTACTCCCACGGTAGGTTACACAAAGCTTTCTCCATAATAAACTCCTGAATGTGAGGTTTTATTTGCTCCTGATTACTATCGCTACTGTCCGCCAAAAAGAAAACACTCATATGCTTTCGGCATCCTATCGCAATGTGACCGGGCTCTTGGCAATGGTGGAATATGACCAGCTTCCTAGCCTTAAACTTTTGTTTCTCTTTATGTTCCGAGTGGCTTGCTGCGGCTGTGGTTTCGGCAAGACAATATTTCATTTTCTTATTGGAGGATGGTATGCCGTTAATCGGGTTGCTTGTGGCCTGATAAATTCCTAAAGCCAATCGTCTTTGCTCATTTATCCATTCTTTCTCGACCCATCTTCACTTTCTTTCCGCGTCTTTTTTCTGTTTTTGAATTTCCTCCCAACATTTATCAATATCGTCATCCTCCAAACCGCACTCCTGAATTGCCTAATCAGCTGCGACTCTCTCTCATCTCTCCCCACCCTAATTGCCAGCTCTTCACACAGTAGTACCAGTTGTGGTCTCTTTAGCTTCTTTACCAAATTCATGGTCTTCATGAGTTAGGACTTTCGTACCCGCCGTGACGTTAGGAAGGGAATAAGCGGAGCCTACATGCACGGTAAAATTTACTGCCGGTTTTAGAATATGAAAGCTAAAACTTGGTGAATAGCTGTGACGCATGGTAGTAGTACAACGAAGCCTGTACGCACAGAAGATTACACGCTGGTTAAAAAAATTCAAAAACTAAAACCTGGCAAACTTCAAAGAAAGTCAAGCACTCACCATATCAATGAGGCCCGAGTCAGGCATGGGACATCTCGTCACTGCCAACCAGTTGATGTGTTCCGATTGTCAGCTGCATCCTAGTGCTTCCATCCAGTTGCTGTAACCGGGGTTCTGTCCAGAGGACCAGAGCCAGCCAGAGCTTCAGGGAGATGTCGAGGAGCTGAGCCGGGAGCTACTAACAGTAACTTTTCATTACAATATTTACAGGTAGCGTGTTACATGATGGTGGTAGCATCATGGAAGCTCTCGATGGAAGCATTATGGTAGCTTCTGCGAGCTTGTGAGAGCCTGTCGGGAGCGCCTCGGCGCTTGCATTTTATGTCCTGCCCTTCCCAGGATTCCCTGCATAAAAACAATGAAGGCCAGGGCACTGCGAGGAAAACTGTCATATTCACCTCTACCCTCGAAAGGGGAAGGTGAAACACCTCCTTCTTTCCGACCGAAAAATAGAGAAAAGAAGTACGCCCAGCTCACCCCATTGCGATGGAGAAAACACTGCAAACCGCACACGACACAGCACAGCACGAAGGCGTTGTGTCTTACGTGGAAGTCAATTTCACAGTCTGTTGCAGTGATGGGTATGTGGCGCCAAGCAGACCACAAATTGTGGAAACAGCGGCGACGGCCGACAACTTTTACTAATCCATCAGTCGGTCAGGCGTGTCCAAAGGGTTTACGAGGGGCGCCGATGACCTGGGATAACTAGAAGAATAATTTCTCTGTTGTCGCCACTCTTGGTAGATATCTGTGAGAGCTGATTCGGGAGAAATCAGGGTATACGCCCAACCAGATTGTCTCATGTGTCAAAGCGGCGTCAAGCTAGGCAGGTCAATCATAACACCCTCTAAGTGGCACTCGTCAGATGTTCGCTCACTATTTCTTCTTGGGCGATCATATTTTCTGAGTGTACAAACCAAATGAATAAAAAATAAACCTGCTCGGCAAACCACGCCTGTGCGTTCACATCATCCCTGCAAAGTTGGGCTGCACACTAGTGTGCTCCATGAATTTGTCAATGGAGTGAATTGCAAGCTACATTGCCGGCAAAAGCAAGCTAACAAAGAAATATTCCGAGTATGTCTCGAAATTTCACTAGGCCCCGGAGATATGACAAGCATGAACACCAAATCATCTAGGTGGGACCAAATATTCATTAACGAAACTGTTTAGAGAACGCTTTGTAACACGCAGCCGGCCACTGCCCTCTGTCCTGCATACATGCGTAAACTTGATACGTTACCATAGTTAATGCAGTCGTGACAATTTTGACTTCTTCTGTGACTAATAAGACTGCTACGCTATACTACCTCCCCAACTTCCCAGAAGGAAGGTGTTTTTTATGTGGTTTCTATGCAAAAGAGTTCTCGCACACCAGTAATGTCCTGGCATTGAACCACCAACCCTAGAAGAAAAGGGAAAAAAAAGAACTGTACACTGCGCTTTTTTACATCATTGTTTTACTGCTGTAGCCGTTTCACGTGGTCAACTAATGAGAGTACAAAGCAGAAAAAACAAAAAAGAGATTGACACCATGCATGTTATCGTTGATTACAGTGACGCTCAAAAATGTCCACAAGAACATTTATTTCATTAAACATTTTTCAACGTTTATTAAAAATGTTGGATTCACAAGTGGTAAGAGCAATCACTGTCCTGCAGCTTTCTGGCGCGATCAGAACCAGCGAGGTCTTTCGTAAGCTGAGAACGATTCCACGCCAGCGCATGCCTGCTCGTGAAAATGTGCCCAGAGCCGCTATCCCTGCATTGAATCCGCAAACGCTTATGCTGATTATTAATACTATTCCGGTGCTAAATAAGCTGCTAATTCAAGTACCTTAACGTCTACCCGACATATTTATCACTGCATGGCCGGCGGATCTCTTGAATACCACCTATAGGATAATGAATATCACCGTTTGTACAATGCTGATATTAGATGCTATTGTTTTATTTTCTTTCTTGTAATTCGTTATTTACTCATGATCCTGCATCATGAAGTTATTGAAAACTGCTGAAGATAGTTGAATTACATTTATTTATTATGTTGTCTCATTTGGGTCTCTTTTGCTCCTTTCTGCCATTGTTTTTTATGTAGAAAGCTTTCCTGCCTGCGACGTATGCCGTTGCTTGTGTTCTCTACCCCAGTTTGCTCCTTGAAATAATTTATTTCTATATCCACTACTGTAAAAGATCCTGATTCAATCTCTGACTATGAGACCTCTTTCAGTATACGCAAATTTGTGTTGACTCGATGAATAAATAAAACCTTTTCAATTTCTTATTCTTATTCTGGTGTCATATGACGCAAAAGGATCTCTGTGGTAAACAGCACAGAAACATGAAGGCTTCGCCTGATGGTTGACTCGCTGATTCATTTTCGCCAGCTTCTCAGAAGCTGAAAAAACTACTGTGACACCTGTACCCTGACGGAATTCCTTCTCTCGATGCTTCCCAACGTGAGCACACAGAATATACGGTCAACAACGGGATAGAGCATCGGCACGTTTTAAGCACAGACCCGTTATGCAATGTAAAGGGATCTCCGGCACAATAGAGGCGATGACATGTGTGAGAAGGTCTTTTGCATAAGATGTGGGTACGATCTTTAGAGGCAAATTCAAGAGTCATGATTTAGTGATAGCTGCTCTGGCGAGCTCTGAGTGCGCCAAGTTAAAGAGTAAAAGTGGCTGTGCATGCTTAAGTTTCAAAAGCTAATACGTGTGGTTATTTGTAAGCCCGAGCCTAAGGTCCAGGAAACAGAAAAAAACATTACTAGGCAGCTCATGCATCAACTCAAAACTGAAGAGGACATAAATAGTATTTGAGGTATTTAAGAAAATCGATCAAAGTCACAGGCTCGAAGCCGTCATCAGAACAGTAAACAAAACCAAGAAATTCTTTACAAGCCTGAAAACTAGTGCGTAAGCATTAAAAATATGGTAGCCATGACGAGTGGCATGAATGACACTACGTAAACACCATTTCTTTTATTGAAAATTTTATCATGCCATGAGGTGAACACATATACTAAATAGAAATTAGAAGTTATTTACCTTTTAGTGACACGTATCTCGAAGGAGTATAGCCCCTAGCGTGGGTCCAGTCTTAGCGAGCCGCAAAGCAGGCGTTAACTGTCGCCGTGGCGAGAACACGATACTGTCAAGGTCGCAACACTTTATTGTCTCAGGTAACACCAAAACGCAGTACAGCTAATTGCAAAGACGTGGCGGGAAAGCAAATGGGCTTATCCACGTCACGAGCGAAAAGTAGTACACCGGATGCCACGAGCTATTCTCCGTGGTAAAAGTGATTAACGGAGACAAGGGGACCAAGGCGCCGTTGCTCGAGCTAAGGCAAAGGTGCTCGCATTGGCTTCGGAGGGAGACGGGTCAGCGTAGCTAGGCCACACGCTAGGACACCGTACCGTCCTTCAGCCGAGCGTACGGAAAGGGGCAGCAAATGTGAGCATTCTCCTCGGGCGCGAGGCTCCGTCCGCGAAGTCCGACGAGCCCCGTGCAACAGGAGTCGACGGACGGAAAAGGGAATGAGTACTCACCGAAAGCTGTCCCGGAGAATCTGACTCACTCCCGACGCACGCGCGCAAAACCTCTCGGGAAACTCCGCCGCGGCGCCACAGCCGACATCCGCTACTGGGTGAGAGGGGTCAAACGTCATTCCTTGCTCTCCCAGCGCGGCAGACAGTGGAGGAGGGGAGTCATGTCAGGACGCGCGAAAGGCAGAAAGGCGGCAAAGGCCACGCAAACGCAACGGGCCAGCCTCATTTTCCACATCCCCCTCTCCTAAATTTGCCCGTTACTACTCTGCAAAGGCAGCCGGACGTCACCCATGCAGTTAAAACGACACCGCTAGGAGCGACAGATAACCTCAGCCCAGCCCTGTTACTGCTGCTAAAAATGATGAAAGGGAAAATCATTATTAACAAAATAATCACATGACACTATAAAAATAATTGCGAAAGGGAGCACAGGAAAGTAAGACTAGTGTTCGTGGTGCTTAGGGATAGCGTCCACCACGCGGGGGGCGGAAGGGCGGGAAAATGTCTGCTGGGTGCGATGCCCGAGTGCTAGATCAGAGGCACGAAAGGGGGTTCTCTGGTGGCTCCTGGCTGCTCTTGATTAGCCGCGAGTCCAACGAACTCCGCTTCGGTTGTGGTTCGCAGAGCCCTCATTTTTGGCTCTATGACGGAGCTGGAATGTTGCGGGAAGCCGGGCCTCGCCGGAGATTAGGGAGGGTGAACAGAAATTGGCTACGAGGCACCCTGGCGTTGGCCGGCAGCATATAGCTGCTGTCAGCTGGCCTCGCGCAGGAGCCATGGTGGAAAAGCAACAGGGCTTCTCGGCGACGACCGAGAGCAGAGCACAGCGTTAGTAGGTCAGCGCCCCGAGCACTTCTAGTGTCCACGTCGATCGGTGGAAGCCACGACACGCTCTCATCACGGGCACGCACTGAAGCGTCACGCACTTACACACGCACAGAAGCACGCACGCACACACACACAGCCGACGGCTGCGCAAGAAAAGGCGCAAAGTGTCCTTCGTCCTACTCTCTACGCACGAGCCCTGATACTCAAGGTCACAAGTTCTGTCACGGTAGGTGAAATAAACACAAAAAAGTAAAACAGAGCAAAATGACACTCAATCTTTGGTCAAAAGAAAGTAAAAACGTAAAGTACAAACGAATACCTAATATTAGACAAAAGAAACATGAAATACACATGAATACTTAAGGAAAGAAACACTCGCAGCAAATTAGGCGAGGTCAACTTCTTTACGAGAAAAGGCCGTAAAGAAGCTAACCTATACTGCCGCTAGACAGTAAACTGAGGGCCTTCGGTTGCGGAGGAGTCCATCGTCCGGTGCGAAATCACAAACGTGACCGCTTGTGATTGTGAAAAATGTGAAAAATGAAGACCCTACCGCCTTGCAGTGACCACTGCAAAATTTGATAAATCCTCATGCGTAAGCAGAAATAAGAGGCACACGTGGGAAGAAGCGCGTAAAAATAAGAAGGTAAAGACGGCCCCCATTGCTAGGCGACACCTGGCTAGGCGGAACATGCGCAGACGGCGCTCCCCCCCCCCCCCATGAGGAACCTCAAGCAAGGAACTGCTGCGTGTGTAGCGTGGGACCCGTGTCGCCATCTACTGAAAAAGAAAGAGGGTAAAAAAGAAAGCTTTGCATGCTGTGTCGTAGCTCGGCAGAGCGTGCTGATGCTTTTATTGTGTCGGTTACCGGCATCCTATAGTTCGTAACTTGTCTCCTGTACACATGGCACTATGAATGCATTTGTATTGTGAGACAAGCTTGTCTCCAAGAAAGCTAAGAAAAGCAAGGTTTGTACACAATTCCTGCAAGTTGTCGACGTGCACACCTTATCACAAGTTGGACATGTGCAGTACAAAAGCTACAAAGTTTTTTTCGCATATGATCGTGGGAAGAACGAACGCCGCATCTGAACCGCCACAAGTGCAAGGCTGCTGGTGACACCACTGCCGTTTCTTCGTTCTTCAATGAAAAGAAACGCCAAATTTTTTCTACCGCTAATGGGCATTTGACGACTACTTGCGTGAAGTGGTGCGCTAAAGATATGTGGCCATTTGACGTTGTTTGCGATGATGGATTCCTAAATGTTGCCGACAAACTGATTGCTATCAGTGCCAAGTACGGGAGCATATCCACGTGGACCGTGATTCCGCAACCTACAACGGTGTCTCGCCGAGTGTCAGAAGTTGCAAACGAATTCAAGAAGTGGGGATGCCTGAGATTCAGTCAGCGAAGAAGGAAGGTCACTGCTCTATGACACTTGACAAGTGGACCAACGACAACAAGAAATTTGCCTATATCACTGCAACGGCGCATTACGTAAGTGTGAAATGGGAACTGAGGAGCCTTGTTCTGTTTACTAGTGACTTTCTCCCCGATAGAAAAACGGGAGAGAACCTCCGTAAGGAGGTTGCACGAAAGAGCGCTAAGTTGGGGATTGATGAAGGCATGTTGAACAGTGTGGTGTTTGAGACAGATTAGGGTGCCAGCGTAATTAGCGCGCTACCCCGCCGTGGTGGTCTAGTGGCTAAAGTACTCGGCTGCTGACCCGCTGGTGGCGGGTTTGAATCCCGGCTGCGGCGGCTGCATTTCCGATGGAGGCGGAAATGTTGTAGGCCCGTGTGCTCAGATTTGGGTGCACGTTAGAACCCCTGGTGGTCTAAATTTCTAGAGCCCTCCACTACGGCGTCTCTTATATTTGTACAATGGTTTTGGGACGTTAAACCACACATATCAATGAAATAATTTGCGCGCTGCATCCGTATCTGAGGAGGAACTGCTGTGCACACGTCTGATGAACGCGTTTGATGACAGGTACCTCGCTCAGGAACTTCTGGACCTTTTGGAACAACTGAAAAAAAGTGAACGCTGTCGTGACTTTTTCAAAACAGAGTGGACTGACGAGCCAGATAACACATGGTGTGTGCCAGGAGATATGTACGCGATGGAATTCAAAGCTCACCATGATCAAGTCCGTGCTAAGCCAATACGATGCGATAGAGAACCTCCAAGATTCAAGGGGAAATCTGCTCTTGGAAGACGTCAATGAGACTTTCTTGATGGAGGTCGCCGAATTCTTGGATCCCTTCAAAGAGGCCAGCGAAAAGCTTGAGCAGAATAAAGTGGTAACGCTGCCCCTTGTACTGATGTACTATACAAAACTGAAGAAGCACTTTACTGCTGATTCGACAGACTCACGAAAAGTGTGCCAGCTCAAGTCGAGGACACTAGAATTCCTTCAAATAAAACTGCCCTTATGAGAGCTTCACAAAGTGGCAACGTTTTTGTGGCCGCCTTCCTGCCATCTCCGCGTTCTTGATGAGCAGGAGGGGAAAAGTGTTCGTGACAGGGTACGCGCATTGTTAAACAATGTACATCTGAGTTTGCTACAAGGAGAAACAAGCACAGAGCATCCTTATTATGAACCCGCAGCGAAGTGTACGTCCCTTGAAAAATTTAAGGTTTAAGGAGTGGCGCGAAGCTGCGGAAACTCAACGAGCTGACAGTGAGCTTGACAGTTGCCTTCGGGACAGTGACTCGTGTGAGGACATTGAAAAACTGCTTGAATAGTGGGAAGCCCATCGCAGGAAATAGCGCGGGCTTTCAGTTCGTGCAAAAAAGTACTTTGCATCCCATTCACGAGCGCCAGTAGTGAACGCAATTTTAGTGCAGCTGGCTACGTACTCCACGAGAGCAGGACCTGCTTGAAGCTGGAGAGCCTAGACAACTTGCTGTATTTGCAGAAAAACATGTATATTTTTGCCCTATTTTGGCCTTTTCGCACTCGTATTTCTGTGGCATCATTTTTAAGTGCAGTCTTTTGGTGTTATTGAGTGGTATTTTAAGCGTATTTTCTATCTTTATTTCACAAAAAAGGGTGAAACCTTTTGTCTGAAATAGCAAATAGCAATGTGTGTAGCAGCTTGATTATATAGTTATATGGTAAATGGGGATTACGAAAAATATGTATTTCATCTACTTTTGGTGGCTGATCACATTATATAACGTTAAAGGTTTTTTTATCTTAGTGCAAGAAATTATTAATCAAGATTCTTTTAAAAACTGTGTAAATAATGTTTCTAACGCGAGTGTAAAAAAGGAAATCAATGAGAATGTCCCGGGTTTGATTCTATCCGCTTTTTTTATGTTAGTTGTTCGCTTTTCAATAATTTTTGTTGCTATATTTTATTTCCCCTATACTGCTATCTTAATGACTTGCTATGAGACATATAGGCAACACTTCAGCTATATTCCTTGCTCACAAACCACGATATGATTACGAGGCATGCTGTAGTGGAGACCGGATTAATTCCGTTCACCTGGAGTTCTTTAACGTGCACCTAAAGATAAGAGCACGGGTGTTCTTGCCTCTCGCCCATTCAAAACTCGGCCGCTGTGGCCGTGCTGATCGCACCCACATCCTACTACTTAACAGTAAGACAGCTTAACCACTGAGTTATCACCGCGGGCAAAGCAACATTTCAACGCATGAGCACAATGAATTTTCCCTCTGATTCCCCGCTGGAAAGCGCAACGCATCATTAATACTCATATTCAACAACTAATATTCTCTAGTAGGCCCGGGCCAGCCCTAATCATGAGTTTAGCAAGCGTAGCAACGAACACCCGAGCCTGGGCCGGGCCCGAGCTTGGAACCGTGGGCCCGTGCCAAGATCGTGCTGGGGTCGGTCATTTACAGCTGGGCCCGGGCAGGGCCTGGGCTTAGAACCACGGGCACGGGCTGAGCTCGGGCTTCATAAAGTGGGCCCGGCCTGAGCTCTGGCGGAAAAATCAGGCCCGTGCAGTCCTCTAGCTTCTGGTCTGCGATGTGGGCACGGCTGAGTTTTCCCAAAGGGGATCTTTAAGCTAGTATGCGCCACGGACGCTCACCGACAATCGGTTCATAAGACTGGGCGGCTTGCCAACCCTTGGTTCAAACGTTTGTCAGGCATGGCAGGCTCGGAACGGTGATGAAAATCACGCTTCGTGTCGTATCAGGTCACAACGTTGCTCGGTTTGCAAAAACTTTCTAGCCACTCAGGTGACCAGCCACGAGTCCATTGTGAAGGGATCGCAGCAGTGTGGCTCGCAGACTTTTTTTGTGGGGGGGGGGGGAATAGCCACTTTATACGGATCAAAAGACTCGTCGTTACTGGCTATATAGTTCGGCAGGAACCCGTCATGGTCAAGCAAAATTAATCCGCCGGTGACTCAGTCACACACGATGTTTGAGCCCTCAAATCGCACCCGCCGCAGACGTCTCAAACCATCATTGAATTGTGAGAGACGCCGTGGTGGAAGGCTCCGG
Organism: Rhipicephalus annulatus; assembly: GCA_013436015.1. Classification (NCBI taxonomy): domain Eukaryota; kingdom Metazoa; phylum Arthropoda; class Arachnida; order Ixodida; family Ixodidae; genus Rhipicephalus; species Rhipicephalus annulatus. Next base: position 905,974 of record WOVY01010086.1, on the reverse strand, counting down.
AAACATTGACCCCCTGGGGTACTTTAACGTGCACCCAGATCTGAGTACACGAACGTACAACATTCCCGCCTCCGCCCCGCCGCGGTGGTCTAGTGGCTAAGGTACTCGGCTGCTGACCCGCAGGGCGTGGGTTCGAATCCCGGCTGCGGCGGCTGCATTTCCGATGGAGGCGGAAATGTTGTAGGCCCGTGTGCTCATATTTGGGTGCACGTTAAAGAACCCGAGGTGGTCTAAATTTCCGGAACCCTCCACTACGGCGTCTCTCACAATCATATCGTGGTTTTGGGACGTTAAACCCCACAAATCAATCAAATCAACATTCCCGCCTCCATCGAAAATGCAGCCGCCGCAGCCGGGATTCGATCCCGCGACCTGCAGGTCAGCAGCCGAGTACCTTAGCCACTAGACCAACGCGGCAGGGCAAGCACACAGTGACTGTTCAAGGCGAAAAATTGGCGAAGCTTCCGCTCAGCGTGAGCTGTCATTCAATCACAACACTCGCTAGCAGAACCTTCGTGCAATGGTGTTGCGGAAGGAATGAGGGGAAGTGGAAGCGCATGTACGATAGTGGTCTAAACTCCACGGTAAAGAATGTCTTGAGGAGAAAGAAAAAAGACAGAGCGTAGGTGCGTTGCGTTGCGAGGTTAGAGATATGCGTTGCGAGGTGAGAGAAATAGGGAGAAGATGCGCAAGCGCAGTAAGCGTGGCCACGCCGGACACCGGATCGAGCTGGACCCTGAGCTGTTCTGCCTTTGAAACGATCGAAAAAGTGCTCTCTCCCAGGGAAAGCTCTTGGGCGAGTTTACCTTTATCAGGACTTTATACCGACCAATCAAAGAACATGGTATTTACCGTACACACGCATTTTCACTCATTTTCATGTTCGATTGGGCAATGTAAGGGGAAATGTTTCACCACTCTGAAGATTAGTTTACTTTCTTATTGCTTTTGCCCTCGGCTAGGTAACCCACGTTTTTTCCAGCTTGCTTGAAGGCGGTTACAATTTTTAGGCCAGGTGAGGTTAGGTTTTTTACTAACCGCAAAGAGGTTCGAGACGAACAGCAGACAGTCACAGCCACGACAAGGGTGTAGAAACTCTGGAGCCAGAAACTCGCGCTGACATCAAGCTTTCGCACCCCTCATACATCTACGGAAGGCGTCGTTCACGCATTCCTCCCATCACTTCGGGGTCTTCCCGCAGCCACCGTTGCCTTCATCATTATCTATAGCATATTTACTCTTTCTACACAATCGGTGTCTTCGGCTCACCGCCGTTGGTTGAATCTAATTTTGTTTGGCCTAACTGTAACAATCCTCGTTTCATTGGGATTCACTCAACTTCTTTAGTATATTGCTGTTTATGATGATGATAGGTTTTTAATTCACTAGATAGGGAACTAATCACCAAACAGCTTCGGTGATGACATCAGGCGACTAAGCTTCGCCTTTGAGAGTTGGGCGCGGTTGCGTAATCCGCACCCACGAACATGCACTCACGCATGAATACACACGCGAGCACGTACATGCAGGAACTCAGAAACACAAGCATATATACAAACACAAGCACGCGCGCATAAAAACGCACACACATACACAGGCATGCTCGCACTGGCGAACATGCACGCACGCATTCACAATCGCGGACTATATCGCCTTCCCAATGGCTGGCCCACCTTCCTTTGCCGGTATACTTCAACTGCACCGGGAGCAAAACCGAAGTACAAACGCCCCCCAGGCTCGTATCTTATTTTCATGTGCTTTGAACTTTCGTGCGATAGTCAACGCTGATTTTAAATGTGAAAACGTTTTTAGCGAACTTCGGTGACTTTGAGTGTATCTATCTATCTATCTATCTATCTATCTATCTATCTATCTATCTATCTATCTATCTAACTGCCTACGATGTCTAGATCTCCTGGCTGTTTCGAAAATGGGGTGCATACCGAAATCGGTATGGCATAAATTTTATATATATATATATATTGTGACGATGGAACGCGTTTATTTACAATATGGGTAATGCAGAGGTGTAGCTTAGCCAAGGATCCACAGCGTCGCTCGCGAGCCAGTCGAGTCTCTTCCTCCTCTTCGTCGAATCTTCGCTAGCGCGTTTCACTTCCCGGTTCGCAGACGATGCCCTCTGGGCGAGTCACTCAGATGGTTGATGATGGCACGGTTTAAGGCGCGCAACGTGTGTCAGTTGTGTTTTGCTAGAGCGGCGACCATTGCTTGTGACGCTCGAGATTACGTACGTGACGTCGCTGAGGCGGTCAAGAATGACGAATGGACCAGAATAGTGAGCCAAGAACTTTTGGCACAAACCACGTTTGCGGACTGGTGTCCATAACCACACAAGATCGCCCTTACTATAAGATACGGAGCGATGGCAGGCGTCGTAACGTTTCTTAGAACGCTGCAGGGATGCCAAGGTTCGGAGGCGTGCGATGCGACGGGCTTCTTCTGCGCGGCAGAGCGTCTCGGCTGTCGAGGTTTCCACGTCTAGTGTAAAAGGTAGTATAGTGTCGAGACAAAATCGTGGGGAGCGAGCGTACAGCAGGTAAAATGGAGAGTAACCTGTAGTCTCATGCTTCGCGGTATTGTACGCGTACGTGATGTAAGGTAGCACTTCGTCCCAGTTTTTGTGCTTAGAATCGACATAAATAGACAGCATGTTCGTGAGAGTCCGGTTCGTGCGCTCTACGAGACCATTGGTCTGCGGGTGATATGGTGTGGCATGGCGGAAATTGCAGGCAGACAGACGCAGGATCTCTTCAACGACGTCGGCAACGAACTGACGTCCGTGGTCGCTAATGACAACGCGTGGAGGACCATGGCGGAGAATTACGCAACGAAGCATAAACTGCGACACGTGCATGGCCGTTGCAGCAGGTATTGCAGCAGTTTCTGCGTAGCGCGTTAGGTGGTCAACACAGACGACGACCCATCGATTGTTACTGCTCGACCGTGGAAATGGACCGAGCAGATCGACACCAACAGTCTCGAAGGGAGAGTTAGGAGGTGGAACAGGATGGAGAAGTCCTGGCGGCGTAGCCGTGGGACGTTTGTGTCGTTGGCATTGTTCGCATCCAGCAACGTATTTTTCCGTGTCGTGTCGCATCTTGGGCCAATAGAACCTTTGCTGGATTCGTTGAAGCGTTCTGGGGAAGCCCATGTGGCCGCAGGTTGCGTCGTCGTGTAAGGACCGAAAGACGTGAGCCCGTAAAGTGCGTGGAACAACTAGAAGCAGACGGGCACCTTGTCCGGAATAATTCTTCTTGTAAAGGACGCCGTCATGAACCACAAAAGAGCTTGGGTTTGCGTGTTCATTTGCGGAGGCGAATAGAGAATCTAAGGAGCGGTCCTCTTGTTGGGCTGTCCGGAAAGTCGCGAGATCAGGGAACTCAGAGGCAATAGCGCCGATATACTGGTCGAAGTTGTCAGCATCGCACTCCGTCATCGGTAGAGGAAGGCGCGATAGGCAGTCGGCGTCTGCGTGCCGGTTACCGCTCTTGTAGCGTACTGTGAAGTCGAACTCCTGTAAGCGCAAAGCCCATCGCGCCAGTCGTCCAGATGGGTCTCGGAGGCCTACCAACCAGCATAGAGAATGATGGTCGGTGATTACCGAGAAGCGACGGCCGTAGATGTATGGGCGAAACTTGTGCACGGCGAAAACAACTGCGAGGCACTCCTGTTCTGTGACTGTGTAATTTCGTTCTGCCTTGCTCAACGAACGACTCGCGTAAGCGACCACGTGTTCAGCATTGTCATGGCGCTGAACGAGCACTGCACCAAGGCCGATTCCACTGGCATCTGTGTGAATTTCCGTTTCAGCAGAAGGATCGAAATGGCGTAGTACTGGTCCTGAAGTCAGTATGAACCGAAGCTGCTTAAAGGCTGCTTCGCAATCCGGTGTCCAGTGGAAAGGGACATCCTTTTGCAGCAAGTCGGTCAGTGGTTGTGCTTTATCAGCGAAATTCGGAACAAATCGACGAAAGTAAGAACACAGGCCCAGGAAGCTACGCAACTCCCTGGGGGACTGCGGCTGCTTGAAGTTGCTGACAGCGGCGACTTTCTGCGGGTCCGGTCTCACGCCATTTTTATCCACCAGGTGTCCCAGAACCAAGGTTTCACGTTCTCCAAAGCGACATTTTTTTTAGTTCAGTGTAAGCGCAGCTTCCTCGAGACAGGTTAGAACGAGGTCAAGGCGATGATTATGTTCTTCAAATGTTCGGCCAAAAATCACGACATCGTCCAGGTAACACAGGCAAATTTCCCATTTGAGGCCCCGTAAAACGGTGTCCATATATCTTTCAAATGTGGCGGGGGCATTACACAAGCCGAATGGCATAACATTAAACTCAAACAGACCGTCGGGTGTAACAAAGGCCGTCTTTTCTTTGTCAGCCGGATCCATGGGGATCTGCCAATACCCGGATCGCAAGTCCACCGATGAAAAATAGGACGCTGAATGCAGGCAGTCGATGACATCATCGATGCGAGGAAGCGGGTACACGTCCTTCTTAGTTATAGAGTTGAGACGTCGGTAGTCAACGCAGAACCTCCAGGACCCGTTTTTTTTCTTGACCAAAATAACAGGCGCGGCCCAGGGACTTGACGATTCTTGAATTACGCCAGAGGTTAGCATCTCGCTGACTTGCTCTGAAATTACCTTGCGCTCTGACGCGGAAACTCGATAAGGTTTCTGTCTGAGGGGGTGCGCAGATCCGGTGTCGATCTTGTGACGAGTGCGTGTGCTGGGCGTCTGAGGTCTATGCGACTTCCGTGCAAAATCAAATACTTTAGCGTGCCTGGCCAGCAGTGTAACCAACACTTTGCGCTTATGCGAGGGAATAGACTTGCTAACCATCTTATAAAATTCGTATTCCGCGCCGGATACATCAGCATAGTCCGAATTTGCCGCATTGCTGAGAGCTCCTATGCAGATACTGCACTGCCCTTCAAACATGGCAAGGCGCATTCCCTCTGGTAGTACAACAGACTCGAATGAGCAGTTAACTACCCATAATTTAGTTTTTCCCTCGGTGAGAGACACAACGCAGCGCGGCAGAAAGATGTTTTTCTTCATGCAAGGCAAAGGCAACGGCTCAATCACAATATCAGGAGAACTGAAACTCGAGTCGGCATTCGAAGCAGCAACGGGCACGCTGGCAGTAGACCATGCCGGTAGAATAGTGTCTTTAACTACAACGAGTTTGTCGTCTCCGCTACGCTGAGGCTGCTGGGCGAGGGCCGACAACAGAACCTCGCCTGCCCCGCAGTCGACAGTCGCACGGCACTCTTGCAAGAAGTCAATTCCAAGGATAACGTCATGCGTGGAATGAGCGAGCACTGCGAATTCTGCCTTGAACGCTTTGCCAGCAACACGAACAGACACAGTGCACACACCTACTGGACACAAAGCCGTGCCGCTGACTGCTCGAAAAGTAGATTTATCCCAATAAAACATAACCTTGCGGCCAAGTCTCTCCTTGAAAACTAAACTCATTACAGAAACTGTTGCACCGGTGTCTACCAGAGCCATCGTGGGAACATCGTCAATGAATACATGAACCTTGTTGTGAAGCATGTGAACTAATGGAGGCATACTTGTGTGCAAAGCGGTACGTCCAGCGACCTCGCCTCCATCGGCCGCGCCGGCTAGTTTCCCGGTGGCGGAGAGGAAAGCCGCGGCCGGGGACGGGGAGATGGGGACCGTCGCTGGCGCGTGGTAGGTGGCGTCAAGCTCCTCACAGAGGCAGGCGAGTCACTGCGGATGTTCGGCCGGTGCCCGTGCTTCTGGGCAGTTGAATCCGAAGGCCAGTAGGCGTAATCGGGCTGTTGACTTCGCCGTGCAAGCATCGCTGGTCGGTCAAAAAACGTCGTGCGTGGGCGACGTCGCGATGGGCAAAACCGGGCGATATGTCCGCGAACACCGCACTGGTAGCACACGGGGCGTTCCCGAGGCACATTGAATGCTGCGGTGTGGAGAGGATGCTCAGGGAACTGTTGCCACTCGGACACAAACGGAGGCGGTTGGCTGTCGTAGCTATAACTGCTGCGGGGCGCATAAGACGACTCGACGTAAGTAGCCTGTGGTGGCGGAGCCCTCAGCCGTGGACTGCGGGTGGAGTAACTGCGCTCGTCGAAACTCGCAGCATTGATGCTTGGGGATAGAGTATCACACTGCGGGTCTCCAGCTTGCATGGGAACAGAGACATGGCGACGCAGTTCCTCCCGTACAATCTGACGAATGGTGGAGGAAAGGTCGGCAGGTAGAGAATTCTGGCAGACATCGACGGTGGCAACAGTCGTGACGTTGGCCAGACGTCCGAACTTCGATGTGATGCGACGAGTTTTAAGAGCCTCGAAGGTTCGGCAGTGGTTAATCACGTCGGCCACGCATTCCAGGCTCTCCTTGCCAATGAGGAAGTGGTAGACGTCATCGGCGATGCCCTTGAGTATATGGCCCACTTTGTCTTCTTCCGTCATGTGGGCATCCACCGACTTGCACAACTTCAGAATCTCTTCAATGTAGGTTCTGCATGTCTCACCGGTGACTTGAGCCCTCTGCGACAACGTCTGCTCGGCACGTTTCTTCTTCGTTGCTGGGTCTCCAAAGCATTTCTTAATTTCCTCCACAAACTGGTCCCAGGTTGTCAATGTGTCTTCATGGTTCTCAAACCATACCAGCGCCGTGAAATCGAGGAAGAGCCCCACGTGAGACAGCTTGCTAGCCGCATTCCAACCGTTCGAACGGCTCACCCGCTGATAGTGGCTTAGCCATTCGTCCACGTCATCGCCGGGTTTCCCTGTGAAGGTTCGCGGCTCCCTGTACTGGTAGGGCGACGTCCTTGCGGCTGGTTGCTGGTTGTCTCCGTCCGAGCTCATTTCTTGAGGTAATGGTGCCAAGCCCGCTAGTCGACGGCTGCGGCGAAGCTCGTGTAGCGGTTCCGTCGTTAGGGGACGGTGCCTCTCCGGTATCACTTGGTAGTAGCTAGCTTACCCAGCACCTTCCACCACAATTGTGACGATGGAACGCGTTTATTTACAATATGGGTAATGCAGAGGTGTAGCTTAGCCAAGGATCCACAGCGTCGCTCGCGAGCCAGTCGAGTCTCTTCCTCCTCTTCGTCGAATCTTCGCTAGCGCGTTTCAATATATATATATATATATATATATATATATATATATCAAGCGAGTGTCTTCTGTGAATCCAGTGATAAATAGAAATTGGCTTTAGCGGACAAACGTACGAAATCTTTTATTACTCCTACGTTTCGGCCGGGGTCCGGCCTTCGTCCGGCCTTCCCTGACGAAGGCCGCACTATATATATATATATATATATATATATATATATTTATATATATATGTGTGTGTGTGTGTGTGTGTGTGTGTACGAGTGATAATTTACACTTCATGGTGCTATTGATGACATTCATGCTACGTAAGTCATGACTACATGCCGTGCTCATGGCGCACTCGCGATCGTTTTGCTGGCTTCACATATACCAAGTTTGGTATCACATGACGTAAATAGGTGACGAAGGTGAACGATACGTCCCAATATTACAATCATGACATGCATGCCATACAAAATATCACTTCATGCTACGCTCATAATGTGCTCGCTTCCGTTACACTAGCTTTTTATATACGAACTATCCTAATACGGAACGTGAACAGACAACAAACACAAATGCCAGGTGGAAACATGATAATCGTGACGAGGAGGTCATGCATGGCGTAGTTACATTCCTACTAATACTGGTGCTCGTATTGTAAACATTAGTGGTTCCATCTTCACGTGAATATAAGCAACATACTTGCACCTTATCTAGACAGATGAGTGCACGTAACATTTCTTACTGTGTATACTGTGTAATACGTCCGTCCACCCCATAGCAATGGGCTGATATTAAAGTGACATATCAACCTTCCTCGTTCGTGATTCGCATATTATCAATTTTTCCTGTACGTGGGATCTGCGAATTTTTTCGCTCCCAACTAAAGATGCCACCACTGATGCCGCTTACGCCACTGACACCAAAACTACTATTTCTGCTAAACGATCTCTCTGTAATGTTAAAATAAATTAGGTGCCACTTTATATGCACATTGCTAAAAAAAACAAGGTGTCTCGCCAATGTATAATTCAACGTGCCCCGATATCTCGTCTCTCTAGCCTGCCTGCTAGTTTGCGTTTTTGCTATTGTCTACATATCGTTTTATTCTCCTCCAGAATGCCTTTTGGTGTATACGCTTTGCGTGACCAATATTCTTGGATGAATGAACAATAAACAGCAATACGTAGCAATACGTAATGCTTTTGTCATGTCCACATGCATTTTATTTTGATTACCATCATTTCCGAAAACCTCTATCAAGACTTCAACTATCCCAATTATAAAACACTATTTCTTTTAAGGTACAACTAATCACAATGCTGAGTACTTGTGTTGGAAGTGTGCTAGCGTGGCAACGCTTTGAAAGTTATTGAAAGGAAATAAAGACACTGTAGTGTACGGGCTGTACCACCTTGATAAACATGACATTGTCTATAGAGGCATAGAATCATTAAAACATAGCCTGCTCCATTCGGAAAACTACGCTTCACTGAATACGTGAAGTACAGTTGAGGGTGAACTTTATTACGACATACTCTATTCCTGTTAGATAGCTACGACAAACAGGCAATAGCATAGTGTCCCGTGCAATGTGTAACCAAGCGCAGAGCAATCTTCGGTGTCCTAAATTTTACGCGTTAACGCTGAAGGGCAAACGCCTGATTCTAACGATTCACCGCGTGAGAGCTGTGAACTCGTTCTGCTTTAGAGCGTCCCCATTTAAGTGGAGGTGGTCTTGCAAAAAGCGCGGCAGCTGTTACAAATTTTTATTTTGTTCTTGCTGAGATAGAAGTGAACTGGTTTATCATGGTCGGTCAAGTGTATTGATACAGTATATAAGGAGATCGGATCACGTATTCATCACTGAACAAGTCTTCCGAACACTGGACAAGCAAAAAGCCGAACAGCTCCACTTCGAAATGAAGACAGCGGTACGTACTGAACGCACTGAGTAGATCTCTACGTTAGGCGAGATTTATTTCCAAGATTGTAGAATATAAAGTTAGAAATATCAATACAGACAATAGCATGTAACATGGCATCATGGTGACAATCTAACTACACATTCTGAGATGTTTTGGTTCAAGAATATTGCTAGTTGGGCAAATTGGTACTTACTTAAACTCGAAGAGAGCCACTAAAATTGCGAAAAGGCAAAAACTGAGACACACAAGCCGAGACAGTGAAAAATACTGTGTTTCTTATCTTCGCTTCTATCTGAGCATGTGTCGTGTATTTGGAAAATGATGAGAAAGGATTACATCGTGAGAGAAAAAAAAATGAGCTTCATGATAAAGGAAGGCAAGAGAACACAGAAAAGGCATGGTTGTAAACAAGTTTGACATAACCGGTATACCATCCTACCTAAGGAGGGGATGGTGTAGATATAAAGAAAAGTAAATGTGGCAGCAATACATGCGAATGTCTTTAGCATGCTTTCCTAACGTACCTCTCATGCAATGTGACTTTACTTCAATAAAGGAAAAAAAAGAAACCAACATGTCCCAGAAAACTTTCCTGTAGCGTAGTGCAACGTAAAAGCGGAAATTGATTTGTTTAAAATTAAGAAGGTGCGTTGTACATGCTGGCAGAATTCGCATAATTTTCAGTTGCTTGAAGTACATATCTGTACGAATCGGAAAGGCTGCTTAAAGGATATATTCGCAAGACACCTGAACAATTTACATGTTGGAACTTTCAAAGGTTACCCATACCACTACTGTGAGACTGGGTTGTTTAACAAATAGCAAACAAATATTAGAACCAACATTAGAACGATAATCGAACGTTCTTTTCAACTTGAGTGATTAATTGAAAGGCCCGTAATCGAATTATGGGATCGTTTACCGACTGAATATTGGACCTCCCGTCAAAATATTTGTTCAGTTGCAATAGCATCATAAATACGTATTCGAGTTAACAATGTTTGTTGCATGTACAAATAAGCCGCATTGAAGGTCGGAGTGTATGAATATTCGACAATTTAAAATAACGTTCTCCCGAAATAATGGCATGCTACTCAATTCGGTTGTCAAATCGAATAACTCTTCTAGTTTTTGCAATCTACCACCGTGCTTCATGCAGTCCATCTAACTTCCAGCGTTACCGACGCCATATTCACCACAGGATGTGTAGCCGACGCAACAGTGTCAGTACTAAAATATTCGCATGAGGTCAACTCACAAGTGTTACCTTATATTTATGGATCAGTTTTTTAACAACTTCTGACAGAGTGCCAGCTTGACTACTAAGGCCACTGTTATATTTCAGCCTGTCGTTACGAAATATTTCTAGAACGAGGTTACCGGTGGGTTTAAATGCTGTAGTGGTTTCTGTTAGCTAAATGTAATAAGAATACTCTTTTGCTAGAGAATGGTTTTATTTCATTAAAATAAAATAATACGGTATTGTTGGAATCATTGGAATATTGTCACTTATTCCGAATAATTACCGAATATCTTCATTTCCTACTGTCAGCAGGCTTTTGAACTATTGTCAGCATTGCCATACTTCTCGTGCACCTCTTTGACAACAGATTGCATTTCGCTGCGTTCTTTCGAAACAGGTGTGTCTGCTGCTGCTGCTAACAGCTCTATTCGCTGTGTCTACTGTGGACGCCGGCCACCATTATGGAGGCTACGGCGGCGGTGGCGGTGGTGGCGGCGGTGGCTATGGACACGGCCATGTCATTGTAGTTCATAAACACCACGGACACTACGAGGGTGGTGGAGGTGGTGGAGGCGGTGGTGGAGGCGGCGGCGGCTACGGTCACGGATGGTGGTAGCAGTGTCAAGAAGAGTGTGCGCCCCTTCGTACCAACCACGCTTCAATTTAATGCAAAATTTTGGAAATGTCCTGCTGCAGACATGAAGAAAACTTGCATTGGGTGTACAGTTGCTTCAAGCTGTAAATAAAGAAGTCTTCTTTTCTCGCTAACTCGACCGCTCTTTTTCACTGCACACGCAATAATCGTCTTGCACTGCATCCTAATTTCTATGAGGACATTGTCGGAAACAAATGCAATGCACTGGGAAAAATTGCTATTCCATCTGAAAATACAAGTCCTATATGGCTACTGTGAGGCTAATTAGCGAGTTTCAAGGGACACTAATAAGGAAAAAAATTTTCGCGCCGTCGTGAAAACAATTTTGCAATCCCGAAATTGTCACTCTTACCACGGCACGACGTTTGGTAGACGAGAAAATGCTAGAAAAGAAAATGCGGGTGGAGACGCCTTGAGATTGCCGCAACAATCAACGGGACGTCACAAATCTGAAAGCTTCTACTGAACCCTATGTAGATAGGAACCGATAAAAATGAAGTACATTGTCATGCGTTAGTGTTTTAAACCAAGATTACGGAGTTTTAGAGGATTTTATTGAGTCAGGGTAAAGAATATACCGAAAACACAATTTAAACTTGAGGCGTCATGCGTGGAGATAGAGGCGTGAAGTTTAAAAGTCGAACTCTAACCATTATTTGTTTCCGCTATTGATGAATTATTTATGGTGAAACGTTTGTCAGCAGAGCTTTTAGAGTGCAGTTTATTAGTCCTAATTAAGTATCTTTACTGTATCTTTCAAGTATACTGTGTCTGTCATCTCGTTAGTTTTTTCCTTATGTAACAATATAAGCTCGAAAACCAGACACGCACTTCTCCCTGAGTTGCGAATGTGCCTTCAACAAATTATAAGAGTAATCAAGTGTGAGACTCCGAAAATGCACTGCTGAGGCAGCAATGCCAGCCTCTTAACTCAGGCCAGCCTCTTAGTTCAGGCAAAAAATGCTGGTTTTCTGCAATATAGGCAGAAATGGAAAATTAAATTACAAAAAGGTGATCCCCACAGCAGAAGGAGAAGTCCCGACTAGATTGGCCGTCGCATCAGTTGGCTATTAACGTTTTTAGTGACACAGCCTGAGCAGCAAGCCCTGCTGCAGTGAGCCTGACGACATTGTAGTCCTAATGCCGCCATCTGCAGATGAATTTTCAGTGATGCGCTCCCTTGACGAGGATGATCAAGAGAAGGAGCGTCAATGAAGCATGCGTGCTCGACACAAAGGTCACCATGTAGGCTGGGATTGTCAGAGAATTTTCACAGTGCTCTTCGCCCCTCCCATCCTTTTTCCCTTCATGTTTCCCCTTTCCGAAGGAGCAGGCAGGCGTTGTGCCCCTTTGGTGGCACTTGTCATCTTTTCACTCCCTATTTCATCTTAGGCATTCATGTTTTTCGATTGTACAAACCGAATAAACAAATAAAGAAACCTGCTCGGCAAACCACGTTTATGCGTTCACATCATCCCCACCCAGTTAGGCTGCACACTAATGTGCTCCATGAACTCGACAATGGAACGGATTGCAAGCTACGTCTCTGGCAAAAGCAAGTTAACAAAAAAATACTCCAAGTAAGTCTTGAAATTCCTTTGGGGCGCGGGAATATCACAAGCAGAAACAGCAAATCATCTAGTTAGGACCAAATATTTATTAACAAAACTCTTTAGAGAACACTGTGTAACAGACAGCCGGCCGCTCTCCTCTTCCCTGCATGTGTGTGCAAACTTGATACGTTATTGTTGTTTATGCAGATTTGACGATTTCGCCTTCTCCTGTTACTAATAAGACTGCTACGCTACACTAACTGTCCAACTTTCCGAGGAGAAAGGGTTGTACTTCCTTTTTTTGCATGTGATTTGTATGCAAAAGAGTTCTCGCACACCGGCAACATCTTTAAAATATACCACCAGCTCTAGAACAAACGGAGAAGAAAAAGTACAATACCCTGTGCTTCCATATACAGGATAGCTTTACTGCTGTAGTTGTTTACGCGGTTAACTAATGAGAGTAGAAAGCAGAAGAAACAAAAGAAATAAAAAGAGATAGACTTAGCAGACAAGGTAGTGTTGATTGCTTTCAAGCTCGAAAATGTCCGCAAGAACATTTATTTTGTTAAACGCTTTCAACATTCATTAAAAAAGTTGAATTCACAAGTGGTGAGAGCAATATCGGTGGTGAAAACGCAATCACTACCCAGCTTTCTGGCGCGATCAGAATCAGCGAGGTCCCTCGTGAGCTAAGAACAATTTCACGCCAGCGCAAGCCTGCTTGTGAAAATGTGCACGCAGCCGCTATCCCTGCATTGAATGCCCAAACGCTTATGCTGATTACGAAAACTATTCTGGCGCTAATTAATCCGCTAGTTTCCACACCTTTGCGTCTACCCGATATATTTATCACTGCACAACGGGCGGATCTCTTGAATCCCACTTGTGGGATGATGAATCATCGCATCATCATCCTATATACAATGCTTAATTTAGATGCGATTGTTTTATTTTCTTTCTTGTCATTCACTATTTACTTTTTTGCACCATGAAGCTATTCAAAACTGCTGAAGATAGTTGAAATAAATTTAATCGTTATGTTGTTTCATTTGAGTCTCTTTCGTTCCTTTCTCTCACTGTTTTTAGTAGAAACTTTTTCTGCCTGTGACATATGCCATTGCTTGTTTTCTGTACAACAGTTTGATGCTTGAATTATTTAATTTTATATCTGCTACTGTAGGGGATCCCGATTCAGTCTCTGACTATGGAACCTCCTTCAGTATACAAAAATTTTGTGTTGACTTCATGAATAAGTAAAACAATTTTTGATTTCTGATTCTTATTATGGCGTCATACGACACAGAAGCATCTTTGTGATAAACAGCGCGGGAACATCGAGACTTCGCTGGATGCTAGGCTCGCTTACACATTTTTGCCACCTTCTACGGAGCTCAAAAAACTACTTTGACACTTTACGCTGACGAGTTTTCTTCTCTCGATGCGTCACAGCAGGAGTGCACGAAATATGCGGTCAACGACGGGATGGAGCATCGGTACGTTTCATGCGCCGACCCATCCTGCAAGGCACAAGGAGTCTCTCGCACATTAAAGGTGATCCCATGTGTTGAAAAGGTCTTTTGCATAACACGTGGGTACGATATCTTGAGGATAATTTAAGAGATATGACTTAGTGGTAGCAGCTTCGGTGAGCTTTGAGTGTGCAAAGGTAACCCCGCCGTGGTGATCTAGTGACTCAGGTACTCGGCTGCTGACCCGCAGGTCACGGTATCGAATCCCGGTGGTGGCAGATGCATTTTTGATGGAGGTGAAAATGCTGTAGGCCCGTGTGCTCAGATATGGGCGCATGTTAAATAACCCTAGGTGGTCTAAATTTCTGGGGCCCTTCATTAAGGTGTCTCTCATAATCGTATTATGACCTTGGGGACGTTAAACTTAAAAAATCAATCAATCAATCAGTGTGCAGAGGTGTACAGTACAAGTGGTTTTGCATTCCTAAGTTCAAAAAGCCAACTTGTGTGGTTACCTGAAAGGCCGAGCACAAGGTCCAGGAAACAGGAAAAAAAACATGACTGGGCAATTCATGCATCAACTCAAGACTGAAGAGGGCATAAACAGTATTTTAGGTACTTAAGAAACGAGAAGTCACAGGCTCGAAGCCGTCATCAGAACAGTCAACAAAACCGAATAATTGTTTGAAAACCTATAAACTAGAAGATAAGAAATAAAATATGGTGGCTATAATGAGTGATATGAATGCCACTACGCAAACATCCTTTCTTTCAATGAAAGTTTTATTATGCTACGAGGTAAACACAGACAATAAATAGAAATTAGGAGTTCTTTACATGCAATAGCTACTGCATTTGGAAAGGCAACTGTGCCATAGGTATGAATGCATTTTTCGATGCTTTGTAAGTGCTTATCGTGAGGCAGGGAGTAGGAAGGTTGTTCGACGTCAACAGACACCTCCACTCTTTTATCATTCTTTTTTATAAACGTGATGTCATCACCAGATTATGTACATAAGAAATGACTGTCTGTTTCAAGCACCATTAGTTTGGCTAACGTGTACACAGCAGCAGCTCTTGCAAAGTGGTAGCTTCACTTCCTGTTACCTTGAGAGGGCAGTCGCTCTAATGACTCTTAGCCAGAAAGAAGGTATCTATAGATCCTAACTGCATGCGCGAAAAAAAATCGAGAATCGCTATGTCCAAGTGTCTTCCTCTTTACTTCATTTTTTTTTTCGCGCACTCAGTTAAGATGATATACCAAGTCGCCCAGCAGCCCGTGCTTCTCGAGTATCTAAAGGTAATGCATGTATTTTTCTATTTGTTTAGCTACCAAATCTGGGTGAAGTGATTTACAAAACATCCTTGATTTAGCTTTTATGCGGGAAAGTATGACGTCGCCAACTTGTTTAAAAACTGAATAATTAGTCTGAACAGCTTTAGGATTAGGAACAGGTACGGGTAGTGCTGGAGAGCGACCATGTTTGTAAGACGGTGAAAGTGGCAAAGACTGCTGCTTCGTAAAGGAGGCTATGAAAGAGTTCCGCGACGACCATTTACAAGACTCCCAACGCACCAACGCATTCACACCATCGACAACGCGCCACACGAACTGGCATTCTGGTACACGTTTAGAAACTTTTCGACTTGCGCGATTCCACGGTGAGCATTGGACAAAAAACCACGTCGCACATTATTTAAAACAGACACATCCCCATCATTGTGCACGTTGTTCTTTATTCGTAGTATACCATTGTGTCCTCGCGCTGGTGCACTGCCATGAATTTCCAAGAAGCTGAAGTCGCCCCCCTTTCAAAATTATAAGCAGTTGTTGGTAAGTTTATCAACCAGTGAAAGTCTCTTTCATTTTTGCGCGTATGCCTCAATGGCGGCAAGTGCAGATAGGGACAAAGCTTTTTTCAGCATTCGCGCGCCATCCAGATTACGCTGCTTTGGCCTGAAAGGAAACTCCCATCCACGAGTTTATCCGCGTGACATATTGGCTTCTAAATAAGCTGCCGGGGTCGGCGCAACTCACGCACAACGAAAACATCTCGTTGTCAGTTTTTTCCTTGGCGCCAAATTACTTGATCTACCTTCCTTTCATCTAGCCTCATCATTCTTCCGCCACAATTATGCAATGGGCAAATAAGTATCGCTAAGCTTCTCCTAACTTCAGTCTACTCGTTCTATTTTGCTATAGCTATAACATCTAACGTGCCTTCACTCCTTTAGCCTGGCTTGCACTACTTTCATTCCCAAAACCTTAAGGAGTACCGGAAAGTGCCTCTTAGCTCTTTGATACCCAGAATATTGCTTTATTAAACAACTCCAACAGAACTGTATACATAAGGTAAAAACAAATATGCCAATAAGGTTTTGATCGGAAATTAATGAATATTGATAGGTGAATAATCAGGTTTTGCTACTCAGAAAATATTGTCGCGAGTTATAAAATACAGGGGGTTTATTTAAAAACTCGGACAGTGGGACTTGCAGAGACGCTCTCAGAGAAGGCCGCTAAGATTATCGTCTTTTTCACTCTGCTGCACTGCGCCTCTCGAGCAAATCCGCGTTCTTCGTTGTCGTCGCTATCTCGCCGCTAAATTCAGCTGTGCACGCGGCATTACCCTCCTGCCAGAGTGAGCGTCGTCCCGACGCTCAACAGGTAGAGATGCGGCCATCTAGTGTTTACATCACTGAGAGTGGTAAAGTTTCATGCGAACCACGTGCACTGTCTCAGGCAGATGCTGGCGACGTTTCGAACAGGAGGAGGCGTCGGGCACGACTTCGTACGTCACGTCGCTAAGACGGCGCAGAACCTTGTAGGGTCCGAAGTATCGGCGTAGAAGTTTCCCTGAGAGGCCTCGTCGTCGTACAGGAAACCAAACCCAGACTCTATCTCCTGGTTGATAAATGACGAATCGATGGCGAAGGTTGTACCGTTGGGCGTCAAGTTGCTGCTGGTTCATTATTCTGACGCGGGCAAGCTGCCTTGCTTCTTCGGCGCGCTCAGTGATGTCTGCGGCGTCTGTCTCTGAACCATTGCAATCGTAAGGCAGCATGGCGTCAAGCATTGTCGTAACTTCTCTGCCATGAATTAGTGCGAACGGCGTCATTTTTGTTGTTTCCTGGCGCGCCGTATTATACGCGAATGTGTTGTACGGCAATATTCGGTCCCAATTCTTGTGTTCTACGTCGACGTACATGCAAAGCATGTCAGCGATTGTCTTGTTAAGTCTTTCTGTAAGCCCATTCGTTTGTGGATGGTAAGCTGTCGTCTTCCTATGCGCTGTGCCACTGAGCGTAAGCACAGTGCGCAAAAGCACGGCTGTAAACGCGGTACCTTTGTCTGTTATGACGACAGCTGGAGCACCATGTCTCAGAACAATGTTGTCAATGAAGAACTGGGCCGCTTCAGCTGCAGGGCCACTCGCAATTGCCTTGGTCTCCGCGTATCGGGTGAGGTAGTCCGTCGCCACTATAACCCATTTGTTTCCACTGTCCGATGTTGGGAATGGGCCCAGCAGATCCATTCCGATTTGAGAAAACGGGGTTTCTGGCACGGGCACAGGATGTAATAGTCCAGCGGGTTTGACAGGTGGTACCTTGCTCCGCTGACAGTCAATGCATGTTCGGACGTAATGTTTAACCTCTGCTGCGATTCTTGGCCAGTAATATTTTTCTTTGATGCGTGTCAGTGTTCTTGTGAAACCGAGGTGGCCCGCAGTGGCTTCGTCATGGCAGGCTTGTAAAATTTCGCTGCGAAGAGCTCCAGGAACTACCAGCAGGTAGCTTCTACCTGTCGATGAAAAGTTCTTTTTGTACAGAATTCCGTCCCGTAAACAGAATGACGATAAGTTCTTCGAGAACACTCTTGGTGCATTGGCGGCTCGTCCGTTCAAGAATTCTATAAGCGAGTTGAGCTCCCGATCATCTTGTTGTTGCCGAGAAATGATAGCTGCATCAACAACTCCTAAAAAACTTGGGAAATCATCATCCTCTATAGCCGGTGATTCAATCGGTGACCTTGACAAACAGTCGGCGTCTAAGTGTTGCCTTCCGGACTTGTAAACTATCGTCATGTCGTACTCTTGGAGCCGTAAGCTCCATCGTGCTAAACGTCCAGATGGGTCTTTCATGTTGGTCAACCAACAAAGAGAGTGATGGTCGCTTACGACTTGGAAAGCGCGGCCATATAAGTACGGGCGGAACTTCGCAACTGCCCAAACGACGGCCAGACACTCCTTCTCCGTTGTTGAGTAGTTGGACTCGGCGCGTGTCAACGTTCTACTAGCGTAGGCAACCACTTTCTCCACACCATCTTGGCATTGGACAAGAACAGCACCTAGGCTCACATTGCTGGCGTCTGTATGGATGGCTGTTGGTGCATTCTCGTCGAAGTGAGTGAGGACAGGTGGAGTTTGTAGACGCTGTCGCAGCTCGTTGAATGAAGCTTCTTGCTCTTCACCCCATACAAATTCGATGTCTTCCCTTGTAAGGCGGGTGAGTGGAGAGGCGATGTGTGCAAAGCCTGCTATAAATCGCCGGTAGTAGGCGCAGAGACCCAGAAAAACGCCTGACCGCTTTCTTATCAAAAGGCCTTGCGAACTTTGCGACGGCTGCTGTTTTATCTGGGTCAGGCTTCACACCTTCGCGACTGATCACGTGTCCCAGGAACTGGAGTTCTTCGAAGCCGAAGTGGCATTTTTCCGGTTTGAGTGTGAGTCCAGCGGACCGTATGGCTTGAAGGACTGACAGTAGCCGCTTTAGATGCTCTTCAAACGTGGCCGAAAAAACGATCACGTCGTCGAGGTACACAAGGCATGTTTTCCATTTCAGGCCGGACAGAATGGTATCCATAAGTCTCTGAAACGTGGCTGGGGCTGAGCATAGACCGAAAGGGAGGACTTTGAATTCATAAAGCCCGTCTGGCGTCACGAAGGCGGTCTTTTCTCGGTCACGCTCATCTACTTCTATTTGCCAGTATCCACTTTTAAGGTCCATTGACGAGAAGTAGCACGCATGCCGTAGCCTGTCCAAAGAGTCATCGATCCGTGGTAATGGATAAACGTCTTTTTTTGTAACATGGTTCAGCTTACGATAATCGATGCAGAAACGCAAGCTGCCGTCTTTCTTTTTCACGAGTACCACTGGCGATGCCCAAGGACTCTTTGATGGTTGTATAACGTCATCTTCCAGCATCTTCTTGACTTGCTGCTGGATCACCTCACGTTCTTTCTGAGCGACGCGATCTGGGTTCTGTCGGATCGGTCTTGCTGTGTCTTCCGTAATTATGCGATGCTTAGTCAGAGGCGTTCGACCCACTCGTGATGTCGATGAGAAGCAGTCCTTGAACTGGTCGAGCAGCTCCATAAGACGGCATCTTTCAGTCGGTGTTAGACTCGGACCGATATCAACTGGTGGTGTATGTGGAGGCGATTGAGCTGTGGCTTCCCCTTGCATTAGAAGACAGTCGTGAGAGTAGTCGAGCTCTTCGAGGTACGCCGCAGCCGTGCCTTTACCGATGTGCCGGCGCTCATTTGTGAAGTTGGTCAGAAGCACGTCTGCGCGCCCATCCACTAAGCTGACGATACCGCGAGCGATGGCGATGCCTTGGTGAAAAAGGAGGTCAGTGATGCGTTCGGCTATGGCGTCTTTATTACAGTGTACGGCGCAACACACGGAAACAAGACTACAAGATAGTGGTGGCACGCAGACGTCGTCGTCGGCCACACGTAACACCCTGGGTTCTTGGTCTGGATCAGTGGTCACAGACTTGTCAGCGGCGAATGTGATCACACCGTCGCGTATGTTGACCACAGCACCGTACTCTCTTAAGAAGTCCATTCCCAGAATCATAGGTTTGCAGCACTCCGGTAGAATCAGAAATGTGGCTACAAAAGCCACATTCTCAATAGTGAGTCTTGCTGTACATTTTCCCGTGGGAGTCATTATCTGGCCTCCAGCACTTCGGATATAAGGGCCCGTCCATTCCATCCTGACTTTCTTGAGTTCGTCTGCCAATCGTTCACTCATTATGGAGAAGTCTGCACCCGTATCGACTAAGGCCGTCACTTCAACGCCGTCAATCGTCACAGCGAGGTCGGCAGTCACAGTTTTCCCGGCGAAGTCTTCATCGTCATCTCTCACGTGTTTCGGCAGAAGTGGGGGTTTTTCGGCAATTCCACGGCTTGCAACCTTCCCCCCAGAGGTCGCTGCTTTCAGTTTCCCCGCCGTGGGCTGGGAGACCGACCTCTGACGGCGTCAGCAAAACTACGGCGGCTTGGTGAAGCAAAGCGAGCCGGTGATGGTGAGCGCGTCCGGAAGGTAGAAGAGCCTTCCCGCCTGCCAGCCTGGTCGTCGTCGATGGGGGCACGGCTTTCGTTGAACTGTCGGCGCGTAGGTGTGGGTGCACTACCGCGGTATTCAGCTCGGCGATGTGGGCAAAAACGGCAAACGTGCCCTGGCTCTCCACAGTTATAGCAGAGTGGTCGACGATCCGCAGTGCGCCATATGTCGGTCTTCTGCATATAGGGTCGCCTGACAGAATCCTGCTGAGCCCAGGCTGCCACAGGATACGGTTCGAGGTACTGCGGCGCTGGCATGGGCGCGGGTCGACGAACAGCGTCTGCATAGCTGTATCCGTTCGGCTGGTACGGTACTTCTGGAGCCAATGGACGACGCACAGCGTCTGCGTAGGTACACGAGTTTGGACGGTGCGGTGGAGAGGAATATTGCTGAGGAGAGGCAAACGCTTGTCGAAGTTCATGGCGAACGATTTCAGCGACGGAGGCTACCGTGGACTCCTGCTGCGGGGGCGCCTGTGACTGCAACGTGTATTTTGCGATCTCCTTCGCGATCTCCTCACGCACGATCTGTCTAATCAGGTGGCGTAGTGAAAACTCGTCGTTTTCAGTAAGGGTGGTGGCACCTGCAGCTGCGCCGGTGGCCGGGCGGTCAGACTGTCGGTACCGTTGTTGTAGCGCACGCTCTATTGCGGTGGCCTCCCTGGTGAACTCGTCCACTGTTGTCGGCGGATTGCGCACAAGACCAACAAATAGCTGCTCTTTGACGCCCCTCATGAGATGGCTTAGCTTTCGAGCCTCGGGCATGTTGGGGTCCGCGCGGTGGCACAAGCGCACCATATCCTCAGCAAACATGGCGACGCTTTCATGCAGCTGTTGGGTGCGTCCTTCAAGAAGGCGTTGTGCGTTTTCGCGTCGGTCCGCGTTACCGAAGGTGTCAAGAAACCGACGACAAAACTCCTCCCATGTCGTCAAGGTTGCCTCCCGGTTTATAAACCACGTCTTCGCGCCGTCTTCAAGGGCGAAGTATACGTGGAAGAGCTTTCCATCGAGGCTCCAGTAGTTCGATTTAGCTACCCGCTCGAACTGCTCAAGCCAGTCTTGCGCACCTTCGTTCGCCCGGCCATGAAATGGTTCAGGAATACGCATATTCTGGACCGTCACCTGTGCAGGACTCCTTGCCATTTCTTGAGTAGGGGTGGTTGTCGGAAGTGTTGCTCCCTTTAAAAGGCCAAATTCTGGTTCACGACCTTGAAGGCGACGGCTTGAGCGGTGCACAGGCGTCTCCACGCGTGGCTGTCTCGTAGGGCTGGACTCGGGGCTTCTCACAGGGGTGCTGATCATGAGGTGGTAGTACCCTGCTCCTCCACCAGTGTCGCGAGTTATAAAATACAGGGGGTTTATTTAAAAACTCGGACAGTGGGACTTGCAGAGACGCTCTCAGAGAAGGCCGCTAAGATTATCGTCTTCTTCACTCTGCTGCACTGCGCCTCTCGAGCAAATCCGCGTTCTTCGTTGTCGTCGCTATCTCGCCGCTAAATTCAGCTATGCACGCGGCAATATGGGCACCTATTTTAATAAGTCGCTTTCAGACGTAATACGGACTACAAACTTCAGTATGACACGCCCGCACGTCCAGAATCCTACGTTACTATATGTCATAATAAAGCCAATGTTCTAATCCAACCTAAATACATTCTTACTAAACGTTTTATAAGAATTTTTCTATACATACTAGTATACCGTGGTCATCTCAGTTCTTCATCCTGTAGAAAAATGTCGCTCATTGCTTTCTGATTGTGTTCTCCTCCCTAAACCTAAAACTTGCGCAACAAAGGATGCGAAAATTCCTGACAGAAACAAGCCAACAAGTCGTGATGTTTGATATATATATATATATATATATATATATATATATATATATATATATATATATGCGTGTGTGTGTGTGTAAGGGGGGGCGGATAGATAGAGAGATAGCCGAGATTCATAGTGTTTTAACTTCCACTGAAATTTGCACACGTCAGTATGTGTAAAATCATTGATTGTACGCGTGTGTTTGTGTTTGTGTGTTTGTTTGCTGTGCCACCTCGCTGCTAAGATGTAAGATAACAGTTGATTTTTGCTAAATATTTGAATGTCTGCTTCCCCCTGTGCAACAAATGCCTCTGCAATTTTTTGTAGGTGGCGTGAGCTGTGTAGGAACACGTCTAACATAAAACTGGAAATTCATGTTGATAGATAGATAGATAGATAGATAGATAGATAGATAGATAGATAGATAGATAGATAGATAGATAGATAGATAGATAGATAGATAGATAGATAGATAGATAGATAGATAGATATGATGAGTTCAACATCTCAAAACTACCATACGATTACAAGAGATGCTGTAGTCTAGAGCTAGAGAAACTTTGATAACCTAGGGATCTTAGGCGCCCACCGAAAACTGTGCACACGGGCCTACAACATTTCGCCTCCATTGAAAATGCAGCCGCCGCCACGTGGACCTTCATGTGCCTGGTGTATATAAAACTATCAACATTACTTATTCAGTTATTTTGAACAAATTTTGTTGCAGTTGTTTTCTTTTGAATCAGCATATACGCACACACAAAGAAAACGTATCACTGAATTGTGGTTTCGGCACCGAGGAAGAATATGCACTTTGAAGCAATCAAACAATCGCAACGCTGGTTTGATATTGAATTTGGTTGAGGGCGCAGTGATTGACACTGCGCTAGTTTCAAACGCCGACTCTTGATGTCACTAAACAAGAAGAGCAAAGCGCAAGGGTGGGGCATCACGAATACCTGTTTGTTTTTTATGCGGGCTTTGATTGGAAGGTATACGCCAGCCAGCAGTACTACCTAGTCATTTCATAATTTTTCGCTTAATTTACATGGTGGCATGCTTCATTTTAGTAGCCACGACCTATATATTTGAGAAATACCGCCTCAAAACAAAAACGTTATAAACCTTTTGCCGAATATTAAAAAAAAAAGCAGAACAATTCGCTAAGCTTGTCCTACAAGCAATGATGTAGAGCAAAATGTGCGGCCATCGTTACATTGATTACGTAAGGCATTGTTCCCCTTAACAGGTGAGACGGAACAGCCTTGAATGTTTCACCGCGGGGGACCGCAGTTGCAGTTCATAACGCAGCAGCGTTGCCTCGGCATTTTTATGTCTTTTTTTGGTAATAAAGGTATGTATTTTTTTTTTCACGCACAATGCGCTTGTCTAAAAGCTGAAGCTCGAACCAAACATCCAAAACTGGCTATCTAGGACAGCTAGATGGTGATTATACGATCATTCCTAGAGGCACTCTCAAGTGCGGCCTGATTCTAAGGTCCGTTCCGCATCGAAGGCCGCAATGCGACAGCAACATAGTGTGATGTAACACTAACGCCTCTTTACAGTTCAATAGTCGGACATGTGCTGGTTTAGTTATACGGTGGTTCTGTTCGTATATATAAGAATGAGCATCAACCTATACCTGTCATTGAGCTAGTGGCTTTTCTACTGCGGGAGCTCGACAAAGCCTGACGGTAGCTTTCATGGATACCAGGATTAAGGTATGTATGGGTCCTCCTTAGAATTCTAACTGATATCAACTCGAATTTAGTCTGCAAACACGATACGGTTAGAAGAGTGACCAGGCAACAAAGCTCCAAGTTGTGGCTTCATTAAAATTTGGTCACTCCATACGCAAGTTACCTTTGTAACAGTTAAATATAGTTCATTGAACGAATATTGCTGTGGATATCATACAACATGCTATGGTAAAAATTATTTTCTCTTCCAATATTTTCAACTTGCGTTTATTTGTGTTATTGTTAAGAACGACTGACAAGCAAAAAAAATGTTGAAATATATACGCTGTCTCATGTTGTTGCCAGACCCATGTTTTCTTTCATGGAATCCACCTGTTTTGGCAATTTCCGTTGGTTATGTCCACTCTCATACCATTTAGCAGTTTAACAAGAAAAGAGAAATGAAACTCTCAAGTTCTTTTTAAACATACAGCTCCGTTCAGGCGACTATTTCATCGCAGAATTTGAAACCATGCTAAAGGAAGGACAGAAATACGGAAATCAAAGCCAGTGAAGGCATGCGTATAAAAAAGTCGGACCTAATGCTTTAAACCCCATATTGAAAGCCACGACAATCAATTTCCGTGCAAAATACAGCTTTGACTCCGATGCATGGCTTAGATATCTGCCATTGCCAATCGAACGACATTATGGGTTGGTGCGCCTTGGAATAATAGTTCTTCGTTTAACATTGTATTTCGTCACGCTGCTGAACCGTACCCCAGATGTTACCTAGAAAGAAGCGCATCGTTCAGATCGGCGCCGCCAGATGACGCAACGACCTCAGCGGCCCAAGGGTGCCTCTATGCACTTGCCCCCGCTCTGGGTGCTGCCACATTTTGTACTGCTCCATCCGCCATTGTGGTGCCTGCAGCGTCTTTGGCAAGCTGTAGAGGTTTCTTCGGTATGTTTTGCCTAGATGTTGAGCTCGTCAGAGCTGCAGTCATTCTCGTTAAGCTGGTGGGTCACTACACGCAAGAACTTGTATGCAGCGAGAGTGATAACGACGGCCGCCGCAGATGTCTTCACTCTGAGTGGAGGAGCCGGCGTCGAGGCAATCTAAGCGGCCCACAATCTCGCACTCAAATTCGTGCATTGAATTTTATTGTTAACTTTTCATTACTATCTTAGCAATTAGTTGGTCCCTGTTTTGCGTAAAGTTACTTTATTGTCTTATATGTAGGCTGTCTCTTGAGCCAAAGCTATCAGAGTAATTTTGTTAAAATAATTTTTAAGAATAGCGTTGAAACAGGAGTAAGCGCTCAAAAGCCTATGCTTGTAAGAGATCTAGGAGTATTGCTCGGTGCTTGTTCCCTCTCAAATAGTTAAATAGCCTGTGAGAATGATATGCTAAATGATACATATACACATTGTTCTAAAAGCAAACTCAACTTGCTGCATTGCTGAAAATGCATTTATTCTCGAGCGATAAACACTGTTTCGTGTCGACCATTCAATAGACTTTCTAACTTTTTTTTTCTTCATGATCAAGAGAGTTAAGAGAGACGCTCGTACGATTAGCAAACTTTCATAATAAGGAAAAGGCGCTGTGTGGAATGTATCTGTTGGCGTAAGTTTCTGCCATTCTTCTGAGGTTATCGGTCGGTACGCCTTAGTATGTGCCCACTCGGCAAGCATGCTATGAAAATTTCCCAGCCTTCAGAATGCAGCAGAAACAAAAAAATTTCGTCGGCAGGGCTGCTATATCGAAGGCGGCGCCTTAGAATGATGCACCTACCATCGTCTCGTCACGTAGTAAATGCTCAGTCTGTCGGTCCTCCATTTTCGTGACACTGTTCGGCCCCTTGGTTACACCTTTGCCCCTCACATTGAGCGATCGTGGCCATGGTAATTAACACACATTCTGCCCTGATAACATATTCCTACCAATTGATTTTAAGAGCGACGCTCTTAAACCTCAAGGCAAAACTCTGGGTGTCCGCGAAAATCTCTCCGCACCAATGCTTATCACATGCAATTGCTCATCACACACACCCACCAGCAGAGACTGTTCACACAGCCGTGGTGCCATATTTCCCGGAGTGGCGCAAACTGATTATGGGTGACGAGAAGCCCGCGTTTCTCAGGCCCGTAGCCCCAAACCCCTACCCGCCCCTCGGAAATTCGGATGGCAGGAAGCGTTTCGCCGAGGTCAAACAATAACAATAAGTGTTTGTCATGGCTTTCAACAAGTGCACCCAATCCAAAAGAAATTCCTGGCTTCGGGCTTGGCGCTTCTAACAGGGGTGTCAAAACTAGTTTCGTACATTACTTCTGGCGCTGTAATTTCGACATTCTTGCGTGGTCTGTGACAGGCTGTGGGTAAATTCTGCTTTGTCGACGCTAAGAGAATATTTAGTATCAGCCATGAAGGACCTTAAAATCAATCGGTTTCACTGTTCCTTAAGCTTGACGCGGCTAGTGTAAACATTTTCTTGTTTTTTTTCTACTTTTTACATTTCACTTTTTGATTGGCTTTTTCTAAATGAAAGGTAGCAATTCCGACTCGCGTCTGGCTGTCTTCTCGGTCTTTTATTTTTTGTTGTTTTACCACTGCCCTTGCATGAGTCAATGTTGCTCGAACAACAGTATTTCACAGATGTTATTGGTGGCTTCTTAATACCCTACCAGATAAATTTATTGAAAGTGCCTTCTGTATCTGATGAAGTGAGCACATTAAAACAAAGCTATTTGAGAGTTCAATGTCGTTGCGCGGATGCCTCTACAGTTATTTCGCTTTTCAGAAAGCTCCATCCGCAAAAGCTGCGTAATATTAACGCATGGTTTTTTTTTTTTTTGGGGGGGGGGGCTTGCAGTTCGTGCTTATAAACAGGATGGGTTATGGAAAGTCGATTTCCTCATCGCAACTTTACTGGCTAAATGAAGTGATTCTATGAATGTTGACCATCACTGAAATGTAGTGGGGTTAAATAGATGAGTAGTATACACGGTTTCGACAAATGGTCAAAATTGGTCTTCAACTGCAATGATGTCATAAATTTGCGCTTGAGGGCGCAGCGTTCGTCATTTGTACATGTATACACTGCATACTGAGCCTGTTTTTACCAATTAACGCTGTTCTTTGGTCGCGTTTTGGAAGAAAAGCAAGTATCTAAACGTTGAATTTACCGTTAAGCATATGTTTTACTGAAAAGAATTATAAAGAAGAAGTCAACAATGAAACGTTTGTTCAATATTGCTATTTACCTTCGCAAGTTTTACCGCGTTCTATAACTGCTGCCTGGTCAAACATTCCCTTATTACCAAACAGGTGTGTCTGCTGGTGCTAACAGCCCTGCTTGCGATGTCTACTGTGGAAGCCGGCTACCATTACCACCATCATGGCTATGGTGGTGGAGGCGGTGGCGGTGGCGGAGGAGGTGGACATGGACACCACCATATCTACGTGATTCATAAGCACCATGGACACTACGGTGGTGGTGGAGGTGGTGGTGGAGGTGGTGGTGGAGGTGGCGGCCATGGCCATGGGTGGTGGTAGTCTGGTCGAGCAGAGTACGCACCCCCTTGTGCCCGCAAGCTTCAATGCCGACGAAAAACGGATTACATGGCTCGCTGACGAGACTAACAAAACATATTACTCATGTATCATTGCTTTAGACTGTAAATAAACAGGCGTACTTGACTTAAAACGAGTGAATTTTTGCATACGCCATAGTCATCGTGCCCATTTTGAAGGCTAGAAAAAATAACCATTGTGAAAGATTACGCAATGAGCTAATCTTCAAATAACGTGTATAGTGTGGCACTCGCATGTCGGAGTTCCTGTGTTACTAAATCTAGTCTTGGAGCCTTCATAGAGAGCAGCGCGTGGTTGACATCTGTTCTGCCGGTGTACCAATGAATCTCGGCACAAACAATTTTTCTGTAAACTGCATCAAATAACTGTTCTAAATCACATTCGCAATCACCTGGCTCTTAATTGTTTAGATGCAGCGATCACTTATCTATTCGACAAAACAGTTTAAATGGACCATAATCAATTTGCTACAATTTGAAAATCATCTATGAATACATTTGTGAGTATAAGTAAGCGCTCGATCGCATATGCTGGAGGACAAAGAAGAATG
This sequence comes from Rhipicephalus annulatus, assembly GCA_013436015.1. Classification (NCBI taxonomy): domain Eukaryota; kingdom Metazoa; phylum Arthropoda; class Arachnida; order Ixodida; family Ixodidae; genus Rhipicephalus; species Rhipicephalus annulatus. The sequence continues at coordinate 878,006 of WOVY01010086.1, read as the reverse complement.
TCAGTCTCGGCATGCTCCTGCCACCTAAAGTAAAAAAAAAGAAAAACAACAAGCGAAAAGGGGGATTCAGCGCAGCAGAAAAAAATGCTTTCACTCCCCTGGAGCTGCAGTAGGACTAGACAGGTTACGACAGCGGCCGACTAACCGAGGTACCGATGATTCAATGGACATGTTTAGTGTTTTTTAATGCTGCGCAGCATCTTTTTCTTATGATGAAGTGTAGCTAGATGGCGCACTGGCCATTCAATATGCTGTAATGTGATGGGTTTGTTCAGCTTTGTTGTTTTGATGGGAACGTGGACGTTCCCACCCAAATGACGAGGCGGCTTGCAGGTTTTGAACACGTTACCTAAACAAGAAACACACACACTAGAACAAACCATACAAACACAGAGAAAGCAATCGCTAGCACACTAGCACCCCACCCTCACGCAAAATTTATGTGCTCAAAGTTGACGCAGGCTCAGCGATAACGTTGAGAGAAGGGTGAAGCTGAGGCATGGTGACAAGTTTAGGTGCTGAGAGAGAGAGGTCTGCTTCTGGTACATGGACACAGGTGCGTGAGGGAGCTTGATACATGCAGCATAGAAGTGCAGAAAATGTAGTAACGTGGCGGCCACGTGACGCCCGTAGCCTCAACTCGTGGACTGCAACTTTATGGTAGGATGCTCGGATTTGCCCACCCGACTGCCTCGAACAACTCACACCATCTCTCCATCCTTTTCTTTTATCGTACGCCACTCCTCGTGTGTCGCCTCCTTCAGCTTGCGCATCAGCGTCCTCGTTATCTGCTTTCATCGCCAAACACACAAGTGCACTCGCTGATTGGTGCGCACATCGCATATGCCTACGAAAGTGAGACTGGCTTAGCCAATAAATTTTTCGGGGCGAAGCTCCTTATGGCGTGGGTCTGTTGCTCCTCCGTATGTATGTATGTACGTAGCCACCGGTGGCACGTACCCGCTTTAGAGCAGGTATGTGCCACAGGCAGGAAGAAAGGAAGGAAAATAGGAGGAAAAGAACGGCAGGGAGGTTAACCAGCCTATAGATGTGCCACAGCGTTGCTGATGGGAGATGGCGGTACTTAGATTGTTCACTACATAAACGCACGGACGGACGCGTGGACGGACTGAAAGACAGACAAGCAGACGGACGGACGGACGAATGGACGCATGGGTGTACGGGCGGATGGACGCACAAATGGACATACCCATGGACAGACGGATGGACGCGTGGATTGACACACCGTTGGTCGCGCGGACGCACGGAAGGAAGAACGAACGGACGGACGGAAGCATGGACTGGCTGACAGACGCTTCGGCCCACTCATAATCATTCACTCCGTGGATATGCTGTGATTGTTTTTGCCTCCTCAGCCAGAGAAGCACTGAAGTTTATAAGATGGAGCCACTTTTTTTTTCCTTTTTGACACTCTTGTGCGGTGATCGGTTGGGACGTGCTAGTGCATAAAGTGTTAAGCCTTCGGCAAGCACTTCAGAGCTTTCAGAATCTGACAGAAACCCGTAAATAGCCGCCGGTGACACTGCTACATCCTAACCACACTATATAAAGGGGGCCAAAATTTTTACATTTCTCACATATCTGAGCAACTGAATGAAGATGTATCACCCTCGACACTGCTCAACAGGGTCTCGTTGGGACATGCTATGACGCATAAAGAAGGACCACCTCACAGTTAATAAACGACGGTTTGTTGACTCACCATTTTCGGAAGTGATTGTGGCATAGTTGGCGAACAACGGTGCAAATGTGCAAAAATGCGCAGCTAGAAGGTTCTTCGGACATATGCGTATTCTTATGCACTGTTTTCTAATAGCAATTGTTCCCTCGTGCGTTTGCTTGTAGGTGATTCCAGGTCTGTGGTATGCGGCCTGTGCTTTTGTGAAAGTAAGTTGTCACTTCGCGTTGCCACATTTCAACCTTGCCTGAATTTGCATGACAGTCGTTGTTGCCCGTAGCAACAGAAGTGTTTGCAACTATGCACATGGGTGTAGGTCCAATTTGTGGCAATCGGGAAGAACAAATTTGAAGGGAACAAGCATTTCTCAATTTGAAAGAAAAAAAAGATTGAATGAAAGGAAGAGAGAAACAAAGAAAGAATTACTTTAGGTACGTTGACGTAAATCTTCGTCTACTCACGTTTGCGTGATAAAGCAAGGGCTCCTCGATTTTTCGCGTGCAAACAGCAAGTACACAAAGTGCTGCAGAGTAAAGTTTTGACGATAACATGGAAACATTTAGCAATATCTGAGCAAGAATCACAGTGCCATTAGTGCAAAAGCTGTCGCAAAAAGAAAAAAAAGATACCCGCGTGCGAATGAAAGAAATTTTTGCTTCATGTCTCAAGCCTCTAAGGGGAATGAGGAGTTCTTCACATACGTTGCGACTGTTCGGGAAGCTTTCACCCTATAACTGCTGACAAAAAATACCCAGAAAAAACCTAATCATGCAGGCGTCTCTTGCGACAGCGGCCAATAAAGAAGTTGTGAGGCTTTAATCCGGGTTCCCTAGCCGGGCGGTACAGGTGTGCCACATCACGTGGCTTAGGCGAAACTGGCAGATTATTTACGTACTGAATGCTGTTGATGGAGCTAGCTCCTTAAACGAGTATGAAATGTTTATAATTGTTAAATAAATGGTTACGACGGTTATTCACGGGATCATGGAGGCAGGGGGAAAACCGCATTAGGTGCAGAGGGCTCTTCCAGGGTGGCAGAGCAAGCCGAGTCAACAAAATTGCGTGAAAAGATGGCTGTCACATTCCATCCATCCGTGGTGAGTGCATATATGATCCTGCCAGAAGATTTACAATATAACCCTGCTACTCTTTTGGTTTAGAGTGGGTGGCATGTGATGCGTGGATTGCAACCATCGAAAAATATTAGAACACGTCAGAACAGTCAACTTATCTTACAGATATTTTGTTATCAGCCAGCATTTCCGTAGCCAAGAACGGGGTGCCCTAAGCTCCTTCCCCCCTCCCTGAAAATTTTTAAGGAAGAGGGTTGCTTTACCGTAATTTAAAAGTACAAATTGGTGTTTTCCTCGAATAGTCAGGGCCTTCAGGAAGTGGGCTCCTCCCGGGAAATAATTTCTGGTACGGGCCTGACGTGCATTTGGGGGAGACTTTTCGTGGCTTATATTGTGTTCCCGAAAAGCGTGATCTCTCTGTTTGGATGTATTTCAAGCCGTAGAGGAGAGCCCCGCTACGCAGGAAATAGGGATGGTAATATTTATGAATAATTAATCGATGACATTTGCCTGCAGAATGGTTTATTATTATCGATCTCCACCTTTTATTTCACTAGGCTTGTTCAATTAGAATACTTCTGTTGGTAAATATAAAGGCTGTCGCCCAACTGATGTGACAACTCTGAAACCAGACTAGGTATGCTGAATAACATCAACAAATGTGATGCTTCAGAAAGGGCATGGGGAGGGGCGGGGACGGACAAGTTGGGGAATGTTTCTTTTGCTCACTCCTTCTTCAACTCCAAATTATTGCATCAGCTATCTCATTCGCCGCGCTCTATCACGATCGTTTCTCCAACCCTGCGCATGCATTGCGTCACGCAACCAGTCTCGGTAAGCGAACTCTCGGCGAAAAGAAATTTAAGCGTGCATTTTTTATTGTTGCTGTATCAGCAATTTACTTTTCTTGCTATGTTGTAGCTTTCTATAAGCGTTTTCTTGTTCCCCTCTCCTGCCATAAAATTACCTGCAGAGGGGCCGGCTGTGTCACAAACTGTATACGTAGTGATACCAAGATTACGGACTGGGTTGGCGATTTAGCGCTTCAATCGTGCAGCGGTGTGAAGGTAATTTTGCCGTCATTGCGCTGCAGAATATGCTTAACGCACGTATTTCAGAAATTGGTGCCAGAAGTTAGTAGATGACGCCAAAAAAATCATAAACACACTAAAAAACGGTATCAGTGACAGTTCTGTTTCCCTTTCACACAGGACATCTTCACAGAATCAGAGTTACAAAAAGATGCTGTACACCTAGCTTGCCAGTGAGCAAGGACTCTTTTATAGCTGAATGTAGCCTAGTGAAGCAAGCACCAATGCAACTAAAGCAAACAAAATGTAATTTTCAATCCCCCTGCCAACTTCTTTAAAGGTAAGTCTGACAATTTGGAGATTATATTTTCCGTCTTCAAAATGGCCCTACTGTCGAATAGCACTCCTCTTACTTATTTTTCTGTCACTATGTCCTTGTGAAATGTCACCCTAGTTTACTATCACTCCTAAATTGCTTCTGTATACTATTGTTATTGCAACTAAGGATGATCTGAATTCTTACTCACTCTCGTAAACTGCAAACTTTTGTCCTAAAATCACATAACCACACTTAAGTGAAAATTATGAACATTTATCATTAAAAACCATGTCAACAGAATTAACTTATTTTTTAAGATTGCTAGGTTAGACAACATCAGTAACAACTTGTTTGAGTGTACGCATCGTAGATAGTGTTTAAAACATTGTCAAGATGCCCTGTAGCGTTATCGTTAAAAAACACGACAGTTTTTTGCTAGTACGAGTCAACAAGAAAGCAATCTTTGTTGAAGGCGCCCTCCAACACTTTTTGAACGTGATCAAAGAAGGCTGCAAAGAAGTACTTTAGGCTCCTAAGAGGAATTAGAGCCAAAGAATATCGCCTGGCACACGTTTTGAATTCACAAATATTTTCCTTGTCAGATATCACCCAGTGCTTCTTTTCGCCCCGAATGATGCCACAATCTGAAATAACAATGTGTGATCGAATTCTTCGAATATTTGCGTCAGATGGATTTTGTTGCCTCGGTCACGACAACGTCTGTAAGAAAACGGTGAGCTGATGTCCCGATTTCAATAATATTTAAAGACATGGACGAAAGGGCCACACACAAAGAGAAAGAAAACCCACATGGGCAGAAAGAATAAACTAGCAAACGTCTGCGAGTAGAGAAGCATCCTAAACAATGTCACATTTGGCCTACACAGGCTGACCAGTTGGAAGCAAAGAACTGTGGGTGAGATAAGGTGACTTGGCGCAGAGACCAAAGACACGAAGACTGGCTTCGAAGAGGTCATTTGAGGCTTGTGGAGGCTGACCACGAGACATGAGACTTAGTGAAGAGAGGTTTTGCAGGCAGGGGACGTGTGCAGCGACATACCCTGTCGCAAGAAAGCGCCGACCGCGTCCCTGACGACGACACTCTGGCCCGAACACCCAACTTCGTCGAACGCGCAGCACCACCTCTGCTTGATCTCCTTTCTCTTCTTTTATCCCGTTCGCAGCTCTTCCAGGGTAACGTATTCTTGCACGTGGCAGTGTCCTCGTCGTTGTCCCCCGTACACACCAGATCACTACAGATCTTTCACGCACACATCATCAGATCACGTTATGCGATAAACGCCAAAATCATGAGCATTGGCTGATCTGAAAACTTACGGCTGCATAATAGCCGTAGCCACCACTAACCACAGCCACCACGGCCCAGCACATCGCTGAAAGTAATCAAGGTGCTAGGAGAAAATTAAAGAAAGTGCTCGATGTCCGAATGCGTGCCCAACGTAAAGTATTGGACTCCCCCCCACGTACCACCCCTCGCTACCTAGCGTCCAGCATGCTCGTCGGGACGAAATAACATAAAAGGCGTTCATAGCGTAATAATATTCCCTGTAACATTGCTCATTATTGATGTATTATAAATATTGTTCCGGCAGTCAATTCGTGAGAAAATAAACTCCTATGATGAAGACGGTAAAGATAGCTTCAAAAAGTGTTGGACAGTCCCTTACAGACACAGACGAGTCAAATTTTTAGATGCCGAGCATCTAATACTCGAGGCTTGTAGTGCGGCGCCGTCCGCAGCTTCCTCCTCCTTCTTCCACCATCTGTGCATCCCTTCCTCCTCTACACACCGCGCGCGCTTCACTCCTCCACCATCTGTGCACCTTCCTCCTCTACACACCGCGTGCGCTTCTCCTCTTCACGAACATTCGCTAGCTGTATAATGTAGCGCGCATGCGCCGTCACGCTTCGAGAACATCGGCAGCTGACGCGCGCGCATGCGCCGTCGCGCTTCGAGAACATCGGCAGTTGACGCGCGCGCATGCGCCGTTGCGCTTTTCCCCCTTCTCGAACATTCGACAGCTGACGCGCGCATGCACCGTCACCCACTATCTGTGCCGCGCGCGCTTCTCCCCTTCGAGAACATTCTACAATTCTCCTGATTCTCCAGTGGACGCGCATGCACCGTCACGCTTCGAGAACATTCAACAGCTGACAGTGCATGCGCCGTCGCGCTGTATATATACTCAAGGTCGGCGCTCGCTCGCTCAGTTGCCGCTCGTCGGTTGGTTTGTACGGCGCGTCGACGTCCAAGGTCGCAGTGAAATGAATTCCAACGAATCCACAAACACAATGATCGATGTCCCTTCGACCAGCGCCGCCCTTTCGCATACGTGTGTACGTGTTCACTCATTTAACACCCCCTCCTACAACCACGTTAACCAATTTAGCCATCGACCCAAGTAAGTCGCAATTTAACACCCCATTTCACAACCACGTTAACCAATTTAGCCATCGACCCAAGTAAGTCGCACTTTAACACCCCGTTAACCAATTATATGCTCCGCATCCTCCTCAGTGTTCCCCCGAGGGAAGCTGCGGGCAATTTTTTTTTCTTTCGAAGCTACGGTAACATACAATCTTTCAATGGAACGTTATTACAGGACATTGTAAAATACTTTCCCTACAACCCAGCATCATTACAGCCATTTCAGCACAATTATTCAGTTACACTATTTTACCCGGCGCATATCCCTGGCTGTTATGGCCGCAAGTCCTCAGGTAAATACAATTTTCCTACGTCATTCTTAAACTACTGGCACTGTAACCTATTTTTAGTTCCCTGAGCTAAGCTTTACACAAAACAACATTCTCCTTTTATTACTGAATTAGTTATTTTTTCTACCAACTACTACCTTCACTATTCCTATTCATCCAAAGCACAGGATCCTTCCCCTGTGTTCCAGGGCTCAGTACTGCTTTTAATCTCCTGTATTGACGAACTCAAGATAAGCTCTCTCCTCATATCAGTATTTACGTTCACGACTACGTGTATAAAAACACCGCGTGACACACTTCCTGAGTCACTTAATAATTCATTTTCTGATGTTCGCAAGCTTTGTGGCCGTTTGATAAAAAAGCAAGCTTTCGGAAACACACATTTGAAGTGTTTTCAGAAATAGCGATCTCAATCACCGTTCAGTTATTTGATTATTACGTAATGTGGCAGATATAAAAATATATTTTATTGGTTTTCATTTTTATTAGAAGTCGTCTCGGCCTAGCCATAATGATCATACTTGTAACAAAGTTCTCAATACTCTCCGTTTTCAGTCTCTCGTAAGGGTACTTTTAAACAAAACAAATTGGTACTTAACTTTCTGGGAAAAAGTTTCTTCAATAAGAAGTTCCATTTTTGAAAAACCTGATAGCTCCTACTTCATTTTAAAAGCCATGGGATATTACCAACTGAACCAAAATTTCCACTGGTACAGTTGACGCGTTCACTTCAAGTATTATACATTGATTAAAAGTAACATAACGTTCTCAAACATGTACTAACCACAAGTCGAAACACCAACAAGGAATATTATTATGACCTCAATCTCCTGTAAGGCGCATGTGACGACGTCTTTTTTTAAATAAATGTAAATGACAATGATCATTGATTAAAGGTATGTGCCCTGAAATATGTGTAATGCAGCGAACTCTGCTATCTAAACATCACAAATGTATCTTCTTTCGCTTAGTTTTCAATTAAAAATATTTTTATTAGGCAATCATAAAGCAGCCAGCCTGTAATTTTTGACACCTCAATGTCAAGAAGGTTCCAGTTTGGTGCAACGCCGCAGAACGTCTAAACTTGGCAGAACTGTGAGCTCGCTGCATTATTTATCGATCCTGTGGCACTGCAATGAAGGCCTGCTTTTTTTACCCGGCTTTTTTTAACTATAACGAGAACCCTGCCAACCATATTTAAGAGATTTTCTAAAATAAGTTTGTTGGTAGATGGCCCACAAGTGAAATGTTGACAATGCATGTACGATTATACATGGCAAGGAATACAATAAAACACGCTTCTTCAACCTGAAATGACTGCAGACAGGCGCTTTCACCAAACCCCACCATCTGCACCGCCTGTGGTTCGCGCTGCACTCCTTTCCTTGCTCCCCGTGGTGCGAACACAAACGGGCCAACATGGCACATGTACTTTGGGAATTCGCAAGGAACAACGAGACAACGAGAAAGGACGACACCAACTGAAGGACCTTCTGAAGCGGCACGCCTTGCTGAGCGATGGGAAGCTGCTCTGCTCAGTAGGGTTCTCAAAGACCAGGAGTGGGCTGTCCAGCGGGCCAAGACGATCACCGAAGACTTCGAAAGATGTTCCTCGAACGGTGGATCTCTTTCAGCCTAACCCCGGGCAAGACCATTGGGAAATTACACTTTAATAAACGCAACTGAACTCTCGTATTGCTTATTTAAAATTGCACCTGAATAAACGTGAACGCTCAAAGCTTGTCCAATGAAGTACACGAGCTCGAGTACCTTCTGCTCACTTACTACCCTCACAATACAATAATCACAGATAGCTGGCTGCACGAAGGTATAAATGATTCTGTACTCATTTCTCCTACATATCCAATTTCCAGAAGTGATCGGCCAACAAGAGGTGGTGGTGTAGCAATAGTTCTCAAAAATAACATTCGTGCTAAGCCACTTCAACAAATTCATGAGCACGAATGTTTATTCCTTAATGTCAGCTGCTGGGGCCATAATTTCACCGTGTTGTCAGTCTACAGGCCACCCTCTTCAGCACACGATTATCTGACTAAGCTGAATGACCACATGTGTGTGTTCAAAAATGGTCGCTTGATTCTTGCAGGCAATTTTAACTTGCCGAGTGTTGACTGGCGTGCTCCCGGCTACGGCTCTGATGTAAGTACGTTGAGCACTCTCGCTGACATTGCCCTGATGTGTCATCTTGCACAGGTTGTTAATGAGTGCACCAGAGGCAGGAAACAGCCGCTGTATACTCGACCTAATCTTTCTGAATTCCCATGTATACAAATACACAATTTCTATAGAAGATGGCATCTCCGACCACAAAGCAGTGTTTTTATCCTTTAGTATTGACGGAAAAAAGTACACTGACAGGAGACCAGGCATCTCATTAGTGATTACTCGAAGGGGGACGACCAGGCTGATTTCGATTATCTGTGGTTCTTATGCGATAATCTTTCAGATAATGTGTTGACCACTTGGGATCAAACAAAAACTGCCATAAACTACTACATTCATAAGTTCGAGCCAAGCAAACGTGTTAGGAAAGGTAGAAATAACCCATGGATCACAAGAGACATCATACAATTGCACCGCAAGCCAGAACGTGCTAAAAGATATTAAAAAACAGTGCAGACTTATCTCATTGAAAGCCCAGCTTGCAACTCACTTAAACGAATTTAGGGCGAGGTACTTCAACCATTCACTTCCTAACTTTTTGAAAACTAACCCGGACAGATTCTGGCGGTATTTGAGTGATACGAACAAATCGCCAACTGAGATATCAGTACACGGGTGTATGGCTAACGATCCAACCACGATTTCAAGCCAATTCAATCCTTATTTTCACTCTGTATTCACTGATGAAGATCATGCTGACACAAATATAGTTGTCATCCTACCATATCTGCCGATTTCATAACTGTGGAAGGTGTCCTTACATTGTTACTTATTGTTAAGACTAGATCGTCTGATGGTCGAGATGGTGTATCAAACGTATTTCTGTACCGTTACGCTGAACCTACCGCGCTTGTTTTCACTCATATTTTTCGCCTTTCTTTTCTTGATTCTATTCTTCCTGATGACTGGCTTACGGCACGTGTTATTCCTGTTGTTAAGAAAGGAGACCACCTGAATGTTGAAAACTACCGCCTTATATCAATAACTTCCAGTTCATGTAAACTTCTTGAGCACATCATCACGCACTACATAATGTCATTTCTTGAAAAAAAAACAATATTCTGACTCCTTTTTAGCATGGTTTTAGAAAAGGCCTCTCGACTACCACCCAACTCGTCACCACTATTCATGACTTCGCAATCGCAACTAATAAGGGCGACCAAACGAACGCCATATTCTTAGACTTTAGAAAATATTTCGACTATGTCTGTCCCGGTAAACTACTCACGAAACGTTCAAACATTGGCCTACCTATTAACATAATTCATTGGATTCGCTCTCACCTCACCAGCCGAAAACAGTTTGTTCAGTTCGAAGGCTGCAGCTCCGGGATTTTGCCTGTAACCTCAGGAGTTCCCCAGGGCAGCGTCCTAGGCCATGCCTTGTTTCTCATCTTTATTAATGGTATCAATTCATCAGTTGATACCTCTGCCATAAGTCTAATGCTTTTTGTAGATCATTGCAATCTTTACAAGCCAACTAAAAATGAACGGGACCAAGAGTGCTTGCAGAACAACCTAAATTCTCTCTTCGATTGGTGCAATACTTGGTCGATGAAACTAAACATTATTAAATCAGTGTTTATGCAAATTTCAAACAAAATTAGTCCTTTTACATCGCGGTACACCCTAAATAATAATTCCTTGACCAAAGGGACGAATTTTAAACACTTAAGGGTAAAGATTACCAATCGTCTGTCGTGGAGCAACCATGTTGACGACGCCTGTCCTTCCCCCTCTAGAAAACTTGGGTTTCTAAGACACAAAGTAATAAAAGCAACATCACAAATTAAGCTTCTTGCATACAGTACATATATACGACCCCATCTAGAGTACGGATGCGTGGCCTGGGACCCATATTTAAAGAAAAAGACATTTATAAGTTTGAAATCGTACAGAGAAGGGCGGTAAGATTAATTTATATTGCCTATCACAATCTTCATTCTCCTTCATCACTTATGGCTACAAACAACATTCCACTTTGGAAACAGCGTAGAGCTATCGCCAGACTCAAGTTTCTTTTCCTGCTTCTAAATCGTCAGTTTATTATCGATCCTCATGAATACCTATTTATCTCCGTCTTCTTCCATGCAAACCAGACGTAATCACAGTCATGATCTGACACCATATTTCGCACGTACTAACCTTTTCAAACAATCCTTCTTTCCACGAACCATTAGCGAACAGAATACATTGCGCTCATGAACATTGCATTCCTGACTTTGAAAAATTCATGCATCTTTTTGCTTAGCCAACATTGTTGATACCATGCTATATAACGTCATACGAATGATTCACACGAGACAGTGACTGACCATGATTGCGCAGAAATATTCAACGAAGCATTTGCATCTGTCTTCACTACTGAACTTGACATGCCCTCACAGTCGCCATCATTTAACGTAGAAACTTTCATGCCTGCTGTCACCTTCTTCGAAGAAGGCATTTCATCTATAATCCACAAATTAAAACTTTCTTCATCAGCTGGTATGGATTCCATCAACTCGAAACTCCTCAAGAATGTGAAATCGACTTGCGCAGCATACTTATGTCTTATCTTCTCACAGTCACTCACCTCAGGAATCATGCCGGATGATTGGAAAACAGGCAAGGTCGTTCCAGTCTACAAATCAGGTAACAGAAACTCACCCTTGAACTACCGCCCCATCTCATTAACCAGCGTGCCTTGTAAGATCATGGAACACGTCATCTACTCACAAATCTTCAATTTTTTGGACTCCAACGAATTTTTTCATCCTTCACAGCACGGATTTCGAAAGGGCCTTTCTTGCGAAACCCAATTAGCACAATTCGTTCATGACCTACAGACTAATCTCGACTGTAATATCCAAACCGACTCAATATTCCTTGATTTTGCAAAAGCTTTCGACAAGGTTCCTCACCAGCGTCTGTTACTGAAACTTTCAAAACTAAACTTGCATCCTAACATTTTCAGGTGGCTTGAGGAGTTTCTAACTAACCGCTCGCAATCTGTCTATCTTAACGGCCACCTGTCTAAACCACTCCCAGTCACCTCAGGCGTCCCACAAGGGTCTGTTCTCGGTCCTCTCCTATTCCTAATATATATTAATGACTTACCATTGCATGTTTCCTGTAACATTCGCATGTTCGCTGACGATTGCGTAATCTATCATACTATTACTAATTGTCATGACCATCACATCCTTCAGAGCAACCTTAACAATATAATAAACTGGTGTAATATTTGGCTAATGACTCTCAACCCCACTAAATGCAAACTCTTGTCCTTCTCTCGTCGTCACAATCCCTCTCGCTTTCAGTATTCTATTTCTAAATCATGTATCGAATTATTAGAATCGTATAAATATCTAGGAGTCACCCTTTGTTCTAATTTATCATGGCGCGCCCATATTACAAACATCATTTCAGCATCGAACAAAACACTGGGTTTTCTTAAACGCCACCTTCGCCTTTCCCCACCACATGTTAAATTACTCGCGTATAAATCGCTTATAAGACCAAAATTAGAATACGCATCTGCCATCTGGAGCCCCCATCAAGCATACCTAATCACTGCCTTGGAAGGTGTTCAAAATCGGGCCACCCGTTTCATCCATTCCTCATATTCATATGACATCAGCATTTCACCATTGAAACATGAATCTGGCCTATCACTCCTTTCTTATCGTCGCCGCATTGCTAGCCTAACCCTTTATCATAAGTTTTTTTATTCTTCACTCAATCAAGCCCCTTATATAACAGCCGCCTCACGCATTTCCCACCGCACCAGTCATTCACTTCAAGTTGCCCGCCCGCCATCACGCACCACTACGTTTGCTGCTTCGTTTTTCCTCAGAGCAGCTTCAGACTGGAACGGCCTGCCCTACGACATTGTCACAATTGCCTCATCATCTACCTTCCTGGAACGCCTCACCGATCATCTGCCATGTTAATTCAATTTTAACTGTTTGTTTGCAATGTTAATTGAATCTCCGCTGTTTTGAATTGTAAACCCACCCCTTATGTAACACCCCCTGAATGGGGGCCTTTAAGGAAATAAAACTGAAAACTGAACTGAACTGAATATACCACGAGTACAGTTGCGTTGCGTTACTTCTTTGCTTAGGACTGTTCCGAGCAATTCGTGTACTTTTTTTCTTTCTCTTCTTTTTTCTAGTAGTGTACATCTAATTCACTCTATTCAGTACGTACTTATTTTTCAGTTATTGTGTAGGATAGTAATCGGGTTTTGTGGTACAACATGTACCCTTTGTTTCCACTGTGTTCCCTTTCTTTGCTCCTCCTGCTTAGTCTACGGACTGCAGTGTGTACTAAATAAAAATAAAATAAAAAGCATCAAGTTTACGTCCACACTTCAAAACGTCTTCTTGAGAAGTATAAAAGGGCTCTTAGCTCCTTCAAAAGACGTAATATGAGCGAAATATTGCACACGGCACGGCAAGGAGGGACCCTTGTCTTCTTATGGAGTAAAGCACCGTTTTTTGGAGCAACTGTAAGAATGTTCGCGCCGGATGCATACGACGCATCGGCGTATGCACAAGTATGTTTCCTTTTGGGCGGTGGTAAATGCGAGAGCGTGGTTACTCTTTCGCGGTTTCTCTTAATATGGTGCAATGAATGTGGCAAGTTAGTTACTCCTCTAAAGAAGAAACCTCTATATCTCTTTCTCACCTTTACTTTTTAGAGTGCAGAAAACTCTTCGTAAGCCAGATTACGAACAAAAATAAAATTAACGGGCCAATGGCACTTTGGAGATTTTGCACCCACTTACAGTGGGTGCAAATTTATTTGATGACTCTAACTGCTAAAGCCTCTGTAAGTTGGTTAAGTATATACTGTTTCGAGAGCCGCATTGTGTACTATTAAAATACGAAAGCTACATTTTCCCCTTCTAAGTATGATTCAGTATTAGCGAAAGTAATTTCGCTTAATTTGTGGATGAACACTTTATGTCTATAAATCAATTTAGTGTTGAATTATAGCATACTTCTAATTCTTTCCGGCGCCAACCATCACAGACTGTCTGCAATTTCAAGGCACCCAATACTATATTGCAGCAAAAGTGTTTTAGAATTGATTAAGTTATGTCCTTACATAGTAACGTTTAATCCGTACTAAGTTGTCATTAAATATCTGCTGATCCTGGAGACATTCATATTGTGTTCTTGCATATATAGAAGCATATATCATGCTAGAAATACAGTGAGAATTAGTTTTTGGTTTTGCTCGTGTAAAGAAAAATGGAAATATGTTTCAGGCGTGGCTCAAAAGCAGCGTCCTGTCAAGCGAGTCTAGTCTACCATGGAAGTGATCCATGTTAGACCTCAAGGAAGGGATCAATTGTAACAGTCCGCTGCAAAATGAAGTTCGATGAAAAGAAATATATGAGACAATAGATTATTTTCATGAAAATAGTAGTGTATATTGCTCTTTCTCAGACCCTTGTTGACACAACTAGCAAAAAGAAATGTAGACAACTGTGTGCAAACCGTATGCAGGGATTAGGTGAAAGTAATGCAGACGATTTACTACGTATCCACAATCTTTTACAACGGTAGTACGTAAGAGTGGAGTTGTTGGTCTAAAAACATCGTGAGACTTGCAGCGCACAAAAAATACGTGGAAGAAAGGAAGTGACGATAGCACGATGAGCTGACTTCCGACGGAACATTTATTAAACATAGGTTGCACAAAATCGTTGACAAAAGCGTGGAGATGCCAGAAGTCCTGGTTGGGCTGACGAAGCAGAATTAAATAGAAGGATAAGTAGAGGGAGGAAAGAAATTCATTAATTCACTTGAAATGACACACATTGAGACGAGTGGAGCCACGTCATTCTATTTTGCTTAGCTCAAGGTCCTCTTTTTTCCCAGAGAACAACGGATATTGTGCTGATACAGGCAGCTCTCGCTTTCGTAATTTCCACCCACTCAGTCATCTCGCAAGTCACCTTATAGTTACTGTATTGCCGATGACGATACAATTATCAAGCGAAGTTGGAAAATCACAATACCTGCAATGCCCACTATGATCACCGGTTTCTATATTCCGCTAACTATTATAAACAACAATCTTTCAAAATTACAGTTTATATTATCAAACGAGGACAGGGCATTTGATCAAGTCACGTCATTTTATTCACATTCGTTCTTGAGTGTGGCCCATATGAACGCTTTTATTCACTTTCCAAGAGTCGGCCCAAAGCGCCGCCTGCTCAGTGAAGCATTTCCGGTGCGAACAAAGAGTTTCTCTGGCGCTGACAAGCTGTCCCATGCATCAAATGCCCCTTCCTGCCCGCGTTATCGGGTTAACGCCTGCGCGAAGTCAATGTGTGGCGACGCCACCGATTTGCCCGATACTCCGTTGCGCTCCAATGCCTTAACAAAACACCCGTGCGTCACCGCTACTCAAAGGTGTGACATCGTCAATCACTCGTGTGTTTGCGGATGCAATGTCGGCCGCGTTCTGGTTTACTTACATTCGCCCTACAACCGAAGAATGGTATATAAGAACGGCTGGGGCCTGCTTAGTTCACTGTGATTCAGACGCCTGTCCATCTGACTTGGAGACTTCGTTCGAGACGCTGAGCACCATTCAGCCAAGCATGAAGACAACGGTATGATCCTTTTTCATGGAAATACACACATAATATGTGTTGAAGAATTAGTTGCAATTAGGCCTATTATCAATTGCTACGTGTTCCCCAGTGGCTCAGTTCACGACAAATAGGTAACAATTTTCTCACTCTCGTATATAGACTACAAAGTTTTACCTCCAACTAAGACCCAGAGAACGAACTTATAACTGCGGCTATAAGCGTCAAGGCGCGTTGGTATTTACCACTTTCAATCACTGGCACATTCACTGAATTAGTTGAAAGCTTCTTGACACATGCAAGGTGCGTAATGGGGCTTTCTACATTCAAGTCAAAACCTACAAAATTTTTCTGGACCTTACTAAAGAGCACACAATTTCACATTGTGTCGCTTGAATAACTCTGTATATACTTGAATGAGCGTAAGCAGTTTGCTTAGAATATTTAGGCCATAAGCATTCCTCTTGAAGTGTCGTCATTAAAGATCAGTATGCCGTGCCCATTGCCATCCGAATAACAACTTTCAATGTCAATATCTGTAGTATTTTGTTTATTTTTCCAGTCATCCAAGAAAATAAGCCCGATCTACAAAAGCACGTAGTGCCTCCAGGCACAGAAGAAAATTGCTATATATGCCCTCAAGCATGTTGGGAGTAACGATCAGTCAGGTATATCACCATAACACACTCGTTCAGTTATTTTGAAGCTGACGCATGTTTGCTAAATTGCCTAATGGACAGAGTAACTACTATGTTAAATTGAATGAAAATAGTGTAGGCGCAGGGTTTACGTATGCAGTGGGGCAGCACTGACATACGTTATTGCTCATGAGTCCTCTCCTAATAGTTTAGTGATGCGCCTTCGTCATTTTCGGGGTATTCCATTTTATGGCAACTTTTCACTGCACGCAACTGAAACACACTTTGTGAAAGCATGTGAATTTGAGACAGAAGTTGGTGATGCGAGAAACTCGATTTGTTCGGGCAGTGCGAATAATGTCTGGTGATAGGACAGCTTCCTAACACATGTTCAGCAACATAATTTACGCGCAACAGCTTGAACGTGAAGCCCCCTAATTACTGAACTCCATACTTTTATTTGAAAATTATTTACCCTTTACCGCATTTTTAAAATGTAATGATAAGAAAGGTTGCAGCCGCGTACTTCACCACTCACACTACATTTGAGCCCTTACAGAACGTCAAGTCTCGATACAGTTATAATCATAAGATGTTCTTATAAGTAGAATCAGGAAGAAGCATCTTTAACGTACTAAAAAGCCTTGAATATATGCGTGTAAAATTATAGTAGTCCACGAGAACTATGTCAACTAGCCGTATAAATTCTAAGGCTCTTCAACGCCCATGACAGTGCATCTTCGCTTTACCAGCTTTGGTTGATGAATGAATTTGGCACGAAGCTAACCAAGTTTAGTAATTGGTGTCTGTTCGCACGTCCTTAGGTGCAGATATGCTACTCGGCGTTCAGTTGGAGCAAGGAAGCGTTAGTTTTAAACAAGCCGTAATCAACAGACTTGACAAAATATTCGTTACTCGAATGTATTCTTTGAGCAGAAAAGAAGCATGGTTCATACCTACTTCTCTTTGAAATGTATATTAGCTTCCTGGTCTCTATAGGCATCTTGAAAAATGTGAGCAGTCTTTTTTTTATTTTCTACAAAAGAAGGTCACAACTTTTTCGCACAGCAAACATTTTCGTAAGACGTTTAATGCCACAATTTTGATTAGTCTCACCCACTATAAACGCGAAAGTGCATTCACTGAGTCATTCTTCGCAGACTGTCCTGCTCGTAGTGGTTGCACTCATCGTGTCCTGCGTCAACGCGGGCTACCATTACGGAGGCTACGGCGGAGGAGGCTATGGCGGCGGAGGCTACGGCGTTGGAGGTTACGGCGGGGGCGGATATGGTCACGGCTATGGCGGGCACAAAAAAGTCATCGTCATTCACAGTCACGGTGGACATGGCGGATACGGCGGATATGGTGGCTACGGTGGTGGTGGTTATGGTGGTGGATACGGTGGAGGCTACGGAGGGCACGGCTGGTGGTAGACGTGTCATACCTTAGTGCAAGACTGGAGTTCCACAAATACCGGATTGCGGAGACGGTGTGTACAAACGACTTTCTGGTGAAAACATCGGTTCAACTGGCGTGTTTGCTTTTCAAATAAAGCATTCTTGAAGAAAACGATGGTATCTTCGAATAGTCGTCTCACGAGTGCAATGCTTTACTAGTACTTAACAATTGTCTTTGCCGCAAAACTGCTGCAGCCTGCTTCCTAAGAAACGAGTGGAGAGGAGAATATCTCGTAAATTTGTTCTCGGCAGCCACCCCAAATGCATTCGCCTTAAAGTTCATGTGGGTGCAAGACCTACGTATATACGTCCAACAGAGGTACCCGGCAAAATTTTCAACTTCCGGGGAGATTCTTGACGTATCCTCTATGGGACTTAGTGAAACAACGTTTTTTGCATACTGATACAATATAGCGGCCTAATGATACAATTGCCATGCTGCTGAATAAGTCATATCCACCTCAGATAGGCGGTTTTGTAAACTTTTATACTGACCACCACTGAATACATACGAAAACACAGCCTCGATTGCACTGCGACAGACCAACCGGTCTCGCCATTGTATTTGCCCAATACCTAGCAGTAACTATGCTGAATTTGGGAGGAGGGGGAGGCTGAAATTTATTTCTTTGTGCTACCTGGCCTATATAGGCGAGTAGTGTCTTATCCGAGGCTCAACATTGCCTCTCACACTATCCCCGCCACTCACTAGCTTGTGAGCAGCAGTGATCCCTTAGTCACACCAGGTAGATCAAGTAGTGTCTCATCCGAGGCTCAACATTGCCTCTCACAGTATCCCCGCCGCTCACTAGCGTGTGAGCAGCAGTGATCTCTTAGTCACACCAGGTAGATCTACCGATGCTAGTAACAGGAGTTCAAATAGGCAGGAGATGCTTTGCTGAGCAGGCATTGATTTCGCTTCAATTCCTACATTTGCAAATTTTCTCAAGTCATCATACAACGTACAAACATTCATATGCGAATAACGTGTAGCCCTTCCACAAATTATATGTAACAAGGGATTAATGTTCTTCTGGTGTTACAAGTATTCCGTCATGAAAAACAATTTATTAGAACACGCCTTGACCAGTTCACTAAAATTGCAAAAATTTAACGAACACACTGGTTGAACAGTATCCTCGCATGTAAGTTCAACGCATGTGTGTTTAGGAGCATTACCATATTTCACGTATTACGTGCATCAACATACCGCGTTTATACTGCAATTTTCTACTGCGATTGAGCCTATGGCAGCTGTGCTCCATAACAGTTAAATTAGCTGAGTTTACGAGACGACTGCGGCTGCCGCAACATATCTGCGATTGTTGGCCTCAACAGAGATCAAAGGTCTCAGTTCACCGCACGCCCGCTGAGATAACGTCGGCGTAAGCGTGGGGTGCTCTAACTTTTAAAGACGATAGTCTTTCTCGAGGACCTTCGACGAAAAAATTTTGGTCTGTCTGTCTGTACATTTGTCTGTTTGTCTGCCGTAACGATACCTCAAACGGTGCCAAACTGCTAACCCCATTTGCAGCGCCCACCAATATTGCTCAAGGTTTAGCGTTCATAGTTGTGCGATTGTCAATTAAAAAGCAATTATTGTGCATATATGAGGTGCCATAACAACACTTCGAAGTTTTGTATGTCTGCCTTTATACTAGAAGAGGCACACACAAGTAACTCTAAGGAATGCAGCGTTCATCGAACTGCGCTGGCAGTGCAGCGCGATGCTCAAAAAGGTGTTTCCAACGCTTTGCTACGACGGCATGGTGGTGGCACCTGCAGCCCGTGGCTTTGCATTCTACACCTTATCACCTCCGAGACTGGCGCGCATTCTACACCTCATCCCCTCCGAGACTGGCGTGCATTTCTCTCCGCGGGCTGCACGCCTTCGTTTTCGAAGATAACTGCCACATGGCACTTGTGTCTAGCGTGCCTCGATGCGCTCGTTCGCCTCCGCTACACGCTCGATACACTCTAACGCAGTGCCTCCAGAATACCACTCACCAATTTTCTTGCGCAGGACATCAAATAAATGTTTTGTTCACTCTCTCCAGACGCAAGACTATCGTCTTTCGACTGCATTTGCGGTGTAACATGCAGATTTCAAACCAATTTCATTGCTGATCGCAAGTACTGAATGTACGTCTTAGGTCTCTATATCTCTCCTTGCCACTCATGAAATAAATTCTTACAAAAACTAAGATCATATGAGCCGCCGTCTCTGAAAAAATATATAAACATATATAACTTGTTCTGAAACGCTTGACAACCACAGGAACATCAACGTCGGCTCTTGTCTCTTTGACAGTGTCTCAGCAGAGCGGTCGGAAATTACAAAACACTTGATGAATGTAGACACCAGAGATAACAGATAGTTTGTTACTCAGCCACTTAAAAAGAAACGACCAGGAGGAGGTGGAAGCAACACAAGGGAGAAAGGCTAGAGGTTAACCAGAATAACATCCAGTTGGCTACGCCACACAAATTATATGAATTTGTTACTGTCTTGCTTGTAATGTAATCGCAATCGTTAATTTCTGAGAGCTAGTTTTCAACCGCTCAGGAATTCCGTAATAAATGATGTGTAGTAGTCCTAAAGAGCTTCTTGCTGCATTGGTGACACAAATTTACAACATAGGATGTAAACCAAAAAGTTAAAAACTGATAGGGAGGGCGGAGTCTCCCCACCTAACCCCCCCCCAAGTTATAAAACTGCGCAGTGTAAGGGCTAAACATTGTTGGGGGTTCTCAGAAACTGGCCAAGAAATTAATGTGGCTGGTGTCTCAAAACTCAAAGAATAACAATTTTTAATAAAACATAAAACACTAAATAAAACATATGCAATGTCGGTAACTCAGTTGTCACTTTTGTTGCCCCCAACTGGTCGCACAACAACCACGAACCTACGCCACTGGCCGCACTGCAGCCTGTCAATGCGCTCGCCACTTCCGGGCTCAGCACATTCCGGCACTATAAAGGGTCCTCCGACAGTTTCTGAAAATACTAAAACAATTGCCTTACTCTCTCCCGGCGTTTCCCGTCATTCTGGCGCGCTTAGTGAAGTTAAAGTTTTCGGGAACTTCACGTGAAGCAAGAACATTGATTCGCGTGACAACTACATAATAGATATCATAGATTGGTTCATGTACACGAAACTGCAGATGTGAACTTTCTCCTGCACTGACCTACTACACAGCTGTCCATTCCTTCTTCCTTGTCCCACATGCCTATCGTGCGCCATAAACTCATTTCACTTCGATTTGCCTGTTCGCGACTGGACAAGACGAGATGTCAAGGTGTAGTTCTAAAGCGCCAAATATCGATACGCATAACGCTTAGTGGTGACATTGTATGAGTGCTTTTAAGAAATAGGTGGCGAGGGGTATTAGACATAGTTGGTTGCGCGTCCGCAGCAGCCTTATGGGCGCAGCCTGGTAGCCATTCGCAAATGGGAGGCTGCGTCCGTCCGGCTGCTGCGGACACACAACTAATTCTATCATATCGCCTATCGAAAGGATAGGAAAGGCGCAGACGTAACCATTCCTTCGTATTTAAACGAGGGGTATTACGGGATCTTCAAAAGGCCACTAGTGGGCTACGCGCGTGGACACTGTGCACCACGTGTCATACATAGTCAAGCTTGTCAAGGCAGCCAGGGGATGGGTGTGACTCCCGCAACTCGTAAATAGCCGGGAAAACTCTTTCTCTGTACGTTAGACGATAATGTACCCACGCAACAAGTTTATCGTGCAAGGTTTTGGCGGTAAGTTTTGCGCTCTGCATAAAACAGCCATCACGCAAATGTATAACTGGTGATGTGGCACTTTTTACAACGCAAATGTGTGTCGTGTTGGTCCGTAATATCAACACACCAATGCCGTGGCTCATGCTACAAAAGAAGATTTTTTCGCTGTGTCTCAATATTTGTAAAACTATATAACTTTTAATGCAAGTTGGTAGGACCTACACTGGCCATATGATACTGTGTACATTTGGTCTAAAATAACCCTTACTATCCTTTTTTACACAAGACATACAAGATGAAATTTATAGACAGTCGGTTTTAAAATATTTCGGTGTGCGTGCGCGCGCAAATGTGTCTGGGTGTGTGCGTGCTGCGTGCGTGTGTTTGTGCTTTTTTGCCCATTATATATGAAAATAACTAAAAAGAAAAAGGGGGTAGTCCGTACCACCAGAAAATATAACAGGCTTAAGCCAGTCTAACGTAAATGAAGAGGGGAAATTTCCCAAGTTCCCTGTTTTTGGTTTTTAGAAAGCCAAATAAATAAAAAATATTATCAAGAGTTAAACTTACTGAGTGCGGTATGAAAGTGCAATAACTATAAACCGATTAGATTCTCAGGAAGGAGCAGGTCGACGTGCAGCAGCACTGAATTTCCCACAAGTTCAGTGTTTGGGGTTCACGCACGTGTGTGTGTGTGTGTGTGTGTGTGTGTGTGTGTGCGTGCATGTGTGTGTGTGCGCGTGTGTGCGTGTGTGTGTGTGTGTGTGTGTGTGTGCGTGCGTGTGTGCGTGCGTGTGTAAGTGCATCCAAGCATGCATGTGTGTGTCAATGAGGAAGAGCTCGTCCTTCACTTTGTTCCGCCACTACCCGTGAACATGAAAGCAAAATTACGACCACTGTTTGTCCCGAGTGCTAGTTTATAGCAACGACGGGCAAGGAGCCCCTCAACCATGAAGGCATCCATTTATATCAAAGTTTGCTCGCTGGTCATCCGTGGCGTACTCAAATGAGCACTTGCTATTCATGGACTCCTGCACTTAACACTGAAACGAAAAGCATTCGCCGATAGCACCGTTGCGTGAGCAATGATGCTTTCACGAATCCGGAGTGGGAAGCGAAAAAATAACTCGAATGAGCAAATATTGAATACGCCATCGACGACGCAAACCATCAATCTGGTGCCTTACAAGATGACGCTCTTGCAACTACAGTGTTCTAAAACAGCCCACCCCATCCTTCGTCCTTTTGCTTGATATGACGCTGTTTTAAAACTGCCGTTTCCGGAAGTCGGCGCTTGTTACCGCCTTTTTATGTCCTCTATACGGGGCATGTGTGCCTTCGTTCTTTCCATCTGCTTCGCTGAAGGGCTCTTGAGCCCATATAAAAGATACCGAGATGGATTTCCACATCTGTTACTATGCGACAGCTATTGCATCCCAATGGAGACCACAAAGACACCAGTGGTATGAACGAAATTTACATGACTACTTGATTACAGGTTCAGCTATTATAAGTTTCTGATGTTGAATTCCGTGAAGTTTTAACTTAAGAGTTCATGGAGAGTTCATTTGCTTGAGTGACTATGGCGGGAATATGTATGTCCCAAGCAACCACATTCTTTACGAGTTCTCTACTAGAAATTTTTTTGAATAGTCAAAATTGTTCCTGGTCTGGCATGGGCGCCTTAAGTGTTTGAACTGTGCTGCACTAGTAGTTGGTGGTTCTAATATTTAAAAGGAAGCAAGAACAAGTACGTTTGGTTCCACACCAGTGATTGACTTGTTAGTCAGAATATATAGCATCGGTCGTTCATCTTCGTACAACTCTTTAGTTATAATGTTTCTAGGTATTTATGCGTGCTATGGATAGTTATGATCATTCTTTTGTTTTGCTTAATGATTCCTCAAAAAATCTCAACTGATCTGTCCTTGTTATCAGACTTTGTTTCGCGTCGATTATGTTTTAAGTCTTTAGATTATGTGGTGTCATTCATACCAGCACATTCTTACTCGTTCTGTTAACATTGTGTTAATGATAATTAGTGGTTATCCGGTAATTGAATAACGCCCAGTATGAAAGCATTTTTACACTTTTTTTAACAGCTGCGAAACGTTGAAATTTTCAACACCTAAGTTTCTAGTACTCTTTCAGACCATCGACATTGACGGTGTTGGTCTGTGTCCGCAAGAGCACATCCTTATTGATTGTGTCCTTTTAAAATACCAATTCCGATGTCAATGTATGGTTATTCGAAATATCCGGTGAAAGTGAGCCCATTCACATAAGCTTCAGCCTTGTTCCTATTGAACTTTATAAATTAACAGCGATTATATATTCTGACTGGAAACTGCGCGTGGTGTTGCTTCATATCCCCTCTTAATTTACCTGCAACGGGGAGGCACCGTGAAAATATGTCTCTTTGAAGTTTTTTTTCTCACTCATGGTGCATCCTACATTAGCACGTACAAAGCGAATGGTCAATATCCAAGCTATCAGCATATATATATATATATATATATATATATATATATATATATATATATATATATATATATATATATATATATATATATATGTCTGTATCCTTTCACACAGGTAGGCTTCTTTTACCTGGCCTTTCTATAAAGTTATTACTACTATTTGATACTGCCAGAACAGGTCCTTAAAAATGCGTCTTGATTCTCGTAAGCAACAATAAAAATAAAAGAACGAGGAAAACATATGAAACGTGGTAGTCGTGTCTGGTGTAATAAACTCCATACGGTTGCGTTTTGTGCAGGTTGCAATAATGCTCGTGCTAGCGCTCGCTACAAGTCATACCAGCGCCCGCTATCGCTACAAGCTACACGGTGGAGGTGCTCCAATATGCAGTGGCATCGGTTATTGGAAACACGGCTTTGGTGGTGGTGGATATGGAGGCCATGGCTACGGCAAAAAGTTGTTCTTCAGCCACCTCCACGGCAAAAAAGGATACACCGGTGGATATAGAGTCATACCTGCTGACATATACGGATACGGATTTCATGGTGGCTACGGCGGTGGATACGAAGGCCCCAGTTGGTGGTAACAAAACGACCACGCGATCTTGCCGGTGTATTTTGAACATTTGCTGTATGTAAATAATGAACATTAAATAAGAACTACTTTTTTCTTCATCTACCAAATTAAAAGGACAAAGCAATAACTGATGAGATTGTTGGACTCACCTGACTTTTCCAACATTAGGATTTTTTTTCTTTCTACGTGGTACAGAATTCCTGAATACTTTGAGCCGACGGTGAAAGGCAACTGTTTTAGCACATTTATTGTCAGTTACAGAAGGCCTTACGTATTGTTGCCTAAAAAATTCATCTTTTAATGATTACTTAGCCTGCAAAGGAGCTCTTATCAATAAAGCAGCTTAAAATGAAACATTTTCACTGCTAGAAGCAGTAGGTTCTTTCTTGTAGGATCAACCTCTCTAGAAATATCGATACGGTCACAGATTAAATGCCGTAACCACAAAGTCACGGCAGTCAATCACGGCTGCGGCGGCCGCATTTCGGCGAAGGAGAGCACTGAAATGCTGGGGGCCGGTCTGCATATATTTAGGGGCATATAAAAGAACCCGAAGTAGTTTGAATTTTAGGAGCAGTTTACTACGGCATCTGTCATATTCATATTCTGCTTTTTAAGCTTCATTACAACCACTACATTATAATAATGAACAAATAAAGAGCGGCAAACCGAGTAGCGGCAGTTTTTCGCACTGCGTATGGGAAAATTGCATACCTATAACTGAATCTCAACGCAGCTACAGCTGTGAAATCCCTCAAGCGAGCAAGACCATTATTGGCAAGTTACAAAATGCGCTTTCACATCGAAACGGTTGAACACATTAGGATGTGACGAGGGATACATTTATCACGATTCAAGAAAGATAGAGAGAGAGAGGGAAATAGAAAGGAAGCGCAGGGAGATGAACCAAGCTTGGCTACCCTACACTTGGGGTGGGGGAAGGGGGGGCATAATAGAAAGGAAAGAGATAGAGAGGAAAAAAGAATAGTAAGAAAGAGATAGATAAAGTGATATCAAGACTACGTGGCATGGTCTCACACTGTTCTTTAACGAACGCTCGTTAAGTCCGGCGGTCCTTACAAACCACAAGAGAGCTTTCGTGGCTGTGTGCGTATGTGAAACCGTCGGCCCAGGTCCCAGGATCTTCTTTTCTGTTAGTGGTCGTGGATCCAGCTATCAATTACTACTGCTTGAACTTCATACCACATTCAATGATCCTTACGTTCAAATATGAGCATATTTTGGATGAATTATTCAAATGCACCGTTAATAGGTACTAACACAAACACTTCGGCCTCGTGTTTTTTTTTGTTTTTTGCTGTGATTTGTTGCTTAGGGCTTGATATTCAGAATACGCACATCGATTTTCAGCACGCTACACATAATTATTTATAGGCCTACGGACAAGCTTTGGCCGCAAAATAACACACACACAAGTAAAGAAACACTCAATGACAAGCACAAGCGGCCTGTGCTTGTCGTTGAGTGTTTCTTACTTTGTTTGTGTGTGTTATTTTGCGGCCAAAGCTTCAGTAAGCAAGTACCAACTAGGCCAACAATCAGTATTGTTATTTATAGGCCCCTCATTACCTGCCAGTTTCTGTTCAAGTTTTAGAGAAGTCCAAAACCAACAAGCCGCCGGGTGCAGCTATCGCCACCTAGCGTGTGCACCTTTCAAGTGCGTGAGCACACAAAAGTGTGACGCACTTCCGCACGGTTTGCATCAAGAATTCCTTTCGAATAGATAGCTGTATTTCCGTCAAACACACAACTTTCAACGCGTGGGCTGCGGCCACGGCCACCGAGAAGTATGAATAGCTGGAACAAATGAAGCAAAAGAAAAATGGCGACTATGACGTCATTATACTTTCTTTTATTGACTGCATCATAGTCGAACGCGACAGAAGTAAGGGGTTCCCTAAAAGGTCCGTTTTTTTTCATGCTGTTAGTACCTTCAGAATAAAATATTCAAAATAGCTGTACAATACTTTTCAAGATATATTCGTGGTTGATATTTTTCAGGTGATATACGCATGTTCGCGGGAATCGATCCCGAAGAATATCTTGGTCGAACAATGTTTTGTCAGCAGCCTTTGTGGACGTCTGGTTTTCAGAATCCCCGCCTAAACCCCATCACCTATTTATTTTTTTCCTGCGCGCCCTCGTTCGTCAGGACAGGGAAGGATTTCCAGCTTTGGTGAAGCTGTCCGCCGGTAGAGGGTACTGCAATGCCAGAAGAAATCGAATTTCCGCAGTGTTCAAAAAATATTTAGCTAGAATATCTAACTAATCGGCAGCACAAGTATATTATGGTGTCCTTGCATTGCCTATTGGCTTCAAACAAACAAAGAAAGAAATATCAATGAATGCAGAAGCAGAAATGCGAACCACTTCCTTAAAAACAAACATAAGAGCAGCTTGGTACGAAAACACCAACTTGGAAGGATGCAGCCAGATTTTTTATTATTTTTATTCGGGGTTGGGGTGTTTAATCCCAGTTTATGTATGTTCGTATGTGTGTTTGCATGTGTGTGTGTTTATAGGCAAGTAATACCGAAACATTTTGAGAGGGGGTTAGAGTTGAACCCCCCCCTCCCCCCCCACTGGCTATGCCCCTGCCGTGTTGCATATATTGCGAATCGAGTATTTGTGTATCAAATGGGAGAATAAATGAACGCGTGACAACAGATTTTGGAATAAGGCGTCTCTAATAGTACTCGTTATCCGGATTTCGCTGCCAGTTAAATCTTCGAATGCAATCGCAACGAAAACCTAGCTTTCGTGCCTTCAGTTCAATAAAATATTGTTACCAACGGCGCTTCCAAGTTAAAACGTCATGTCAATATTTTGGAGCCTCTTATCACGTCTGCGACTGGAGGACTGTGTACAAGACGTGCGTACCAGTATCGCCACCAAAGAATGCATGCTGTATGGTTAACGGTGAGGTCCGAACGCTTCAATATCGAATCCTGGCGCTGCTGAGATGTTTTATTTCTTGGCTTTATCATTCCCCGTCCGGCTGTCATCAAAAGCAGTGGTAACTAGTTGTACTGTTGTAAATATGACTGAAAATAATGCATATCGTGTTTCTGATCTGCATATATTGCAATAAATTTTTCGCTAGGCAGAAGTGACAGAAGTGAGACACACACAGCATTACTGCGGTATGTACTCTTCGGTGGGCTTAGATGATCGCCCCCACTCAAGTGCTTAGTTATTATAAACCGGCCGCATGAATTATCTCAGTATTATTTTCAATGCAAATCCAGTGGAATGATATATGCATTTTCCAAGAGGTGTATTTTGTCCTGGTGACCCACAGCGTTCGCATCAAGCTTGATTCAAAGTTGAAGCAATCACTACGTTTTTTTTTTTACAAATACCATTTATTTCACCAAACGATATTATGTAAGTGTGATGTGCAAATAATTTATGATAATTTTTTATAATACGAAGTATACTTTTTCTAGCACCCTCTGGCCACGCTATCAATACTCAGTGCTGCGCACCGCATGAAGAGGCGCACTCGTTAAATTTGTCTGCGAAGACACACCCCTCACGCGTTTCAGTGTTTCGCACTGGCTTGCGTTCTCTGCTGTGCTCGAAATTGTGCGGTGCAGTTTATCAATGGTGAAAATATTGAGTGCAGCGTCCAACGGGTAGCTGACGATGCGGATTCCTTTTAATGACAAGCGCTTTCGTCGGTACCTGCGGAAACGATGTGCTGTGTATGATTGCAGTAGCCCGGCCGCTGGACAAAAAAACAAGGTCAGTGGTTCGGAATACATCGCTCGCTGGACTTTCATGCGTCAGTATTGCTGCAGCCTGTGGTTTCCTTCTTGAGCATGCAGCACGTACAATTATTTGCGTTACCGGTTAGTAGATCACCAAGTTATCTATCAGGCATGTCGACATTCGCATACGTAGCGGTAATTTATCCGAGCATAATACACAAAACGTAACGCAAGTATACTGTCTCGCGTCCACAGACTTTTTTGTGCTTATTGACATTGTGTGAAGTGTAATAAATTTGAGTTGTCGTACCCATTACATAAAACTGCAATATCATATTTTCGGCATGACTACGTGTTCTTTATAACAATTAAAATTGAAAATAAGCATTGCTCATGCTATAGAACCTGCGTATGTGTGAAGCAGATAAGCAACGCTGCAGATATGATACGCATACGTTGTTAGTTGCTTTAATCAATGTGCAGAAGTTGTCATGAATGCCAAATAAAAGTTCCAAGAATAAGTTTTCTTGTAAAACCGAGAAAAAGAGAATGGTAGTGCACCTAAACATCACTATCTAGTCATGAGTCGGTATTAGATTAGCTGTCGTTGACGCAACACACACTCGTGGAAGACTCGCCGATGAACGCCTTAGCGCGAGTCGTTAGCGATCAGGGACCTTTGAAAAGTAATTTGAGATCCATTTTCACGCTACTGCAAACAAAATTGCGTCACTTATTTACCAGCAATTTCTTCACATACGCTTTATTTTAAGGGTGAAGCTCCTTGGGGCATGGGTCTGTATATCCCATGGGGTTTGTGGTTGGTGACGTACGTAGGCACTGGTGGCACATACCCGCTCTAGTGCGGGAGACCGGGTATGTGCCACCAATGGTGGTACGTGCATGTGAAACTAGATGGTGGTACTTGTTTCAGGATCTGTATGGTTGCTAAATCTGTATGAAAGGTATTAAAAATGTCAATAAATTAAAACACGTTTTTGTGAGGCATAACTGATCCTAAAAGTCATCTTTCAAAAGTCGATGCTTTCCTGCACGTCACTATCGGAATTCACACAACCCGCCCTCAGGAATTGCCCTTGACAACAGAAGCGAGTGAGGACTCAACTAATTGTTAGAGGGCCAGCTGGCAGTTGCTAAGTGTGAAAAAGCATTCCTAGACGCCACAGAAAGGGAAGCACGCATACCCAGGGTTGTGTGTGTGTGTTTGCTCCCTTAGCTTTCTGTCCTGTCTAAGCGCGCCGTTACACGCTTATCATTCAAGCTTTTACTGAGAAGCGTTTTCTCAATCAAATGGTCTTTAACTCATCGAGACCAGCAGTGTGTATAATGAGAACGAAGAACAACATGTGTCACACGCCACAGCTGTTATTTTATTTATCCGCGTCAGTCATGAAATGTTGTTAGCAACGATGGATCTAAATCAACTCGCCCAACATCCCATCCATTTCTCATTGATCGCTAGAGTAATTGATAATCAGGGTAGGTCTGCCACGGTGGTGTATAGTGGCTATGGTTTTCTGCTGCTGACCGGAAGGTATGAAGTACTAACGGCTAAACTTAGCAAGTATGGTGTACGTGGTGTGGTTCTTGAGTTAATAAAAAACTATCTAACAAATCGCCATCAATATGTTTGCATAAACAAAAGTGCGTCCACTTACTTAAACATAACAAGAGAAGTACCACAAGGTTCAATTCTTGGTCCTCTATTGTTCATAATTTATATAAACGACCTGTGTGATATCCCATGTTCTCCCAAGTTAATAATGTATGCAGATGACACTAACATATTTTTTAGCGGCACATCCATTCTAGAGCTTGAACACCAGGTTAACAACTACCTACGAAAGTTGTCCGCGTATCTTAGTTTGAATAAACTGCAACTAACTGTTAGTAAAACGAAATACATTGTCTTTGCCCCACCTAATAAACCGCGTAACTACAGTTCAACTGTTTTATTTGAGGGCAAAGAGATAGAGCAAGTCACCAGCCAGAAGTTCCTAGGTGTATGGTTTTCTGAGGAATTGACATGGAACACATATATAGAAAAACTAACGGTATAACTCAGTAAAACCGTTGGATGTTTATATAAGCTCAGCCCAGTCTTACCAAAATGGTTACAAATAGATTTATATTACGCCGTTTTCTACTCTAAAATGACATACGGTATCTTGGTATGGGATACTACTACACAAACAAACTATCAAAAATTACTAGTTCTGGAAAAAAGTTTTGCGAGCATTCGCGCAATACCAAGATGTTATCAGGGACTTGAAAACCAAACCACTCTTTGAAAAATACGCATTACTAACAATAAAAAAACTGTATCATTTCAAACTTCTGCAGTGGATTAAACAAAACAAGCCACAGTGTCTTCAGAACCCGCCTGACAACACTCATTATACTACACTTCAGCAACGCCTGAAAATCCCAGCAACAAGGACAAGTTATGGCAAGCAACACGTTCAGTATCAAATACCCACAATGTTAAATCGTTTACACGGTCTCATAGATTTCAATTCCGTACCTTCGAACACCATCATCAAGTCCATCCTAATGAACCATGATATTGAGTATGCTTATTAAAGTTTCTGCACTTGATTTGTTACATCCTACCTATCAATTTGAGTTAAGTGTTGTAGTTGCATTTCTCATGCTTTATTTTACATTTTGTATTGAAGTTTCTTTTCAGAGGACGCTTTTGTGATAAAGTGATTTTTCCAATGTTTTCCCTGAAATAGTGTGACAAGACCATGCTAAACTTTGTTGTGTTATGGTTTATTTATTGTGTTATTTATTTATTTCTGTGTGTTATTTGTTGTGTTATATATTAATTTCTGAAAACATACGCGACAGATTGAGCGGCCTGCGTGCCAAACTGTATTTAGAAGCAGAGGCCCCATGTCAGGCTATATAGCCTTTAGCCTCTGCTCCCGATCCTGTAAGAATTTCAGAACAAAAAATAATCTTCAATTCAATTCAATTCAAAGGTCGCACGTGGTGGTCCTATTTCAGTGGATGTTAAAGGAGTCAGCGTACTGTGCGATGTCAGTGCACGATGTCGACACAACTAGCGGTTGCCCTGTCTCCTGTTCTGGTGTGCTTGTGCTTGTTCGCTACAGCGATAACCGGATTGCAACCTTGTGGCGCTTTTATTTATTTTATGATTACCATACATCTTGTTTAATTTGGAATGGCGTTAAGTAACCACAGGTGGCATGTGCGTTGAGGAGAACTGAAGGAGGAGCAGAGAAAAGAGAAGGAAGGGTGGTAAAGCATATCAGAGCCATTTATTTTAGCGGCGGGAAGAGAAGAGGGAGGGGGTGAAGAAGACTTGTGATTGATGTAGAAAACAGGCGCGAGGAAAACTTCTGTCAGGGTGAGGAGGGAGGCAACGAGGTAGAGGAGAAAGTATGAGGGTATACCGTCGCATAAAGACACACAGTATAGCAGAACAAGTGATGAAATGAAGGATAAAAGCAGACAAAAGAAGGCAGGGCGAGGACGGGTTTGGTGATGTTTAAAATGAGAGAAATAACAAAATGCTCCATAGAACGGGAAAGAAACAACACAGAAAGAAGAAGCTGAAGGTGTAGAAAGAAGTAATGACAGGAAACATGAAATGAAGAAGGCGCAAAGAAGAAGACAGAACTTAGTGTTCGCCAGGTAGTCGCGTTTGCTTTGCAGGTGCGTTAGTTGCGCAGATTACAGAAGCATGAAATTTGTTAGTTTTTTTACCCTGGCCTTAAAGCTGGGGGGGGGGGGCACCATAAATTACTGTAACTGCAATAATTGAAGCCCCCTTAGCGACCTGGTCATTGTAGGATCAGCGCACGACAATGATTCTGTAGACAACGTGGCTCGCTATCGCGCCAAGAAGAGCACACCATTCCGATTTCTTTGTCAAGGACAGACGCTGCAAAGCAAATTCGTCACCTAGCTCGTAGTCTGTGTCTGCTGGAGTGGAACACCCCAAGCATAAGACATACGAGACTCTACCAAATAAACCCTCTACTGGAAGTTCGATCTACATCCGGACTTCGTCGTCGAGAAGCTTCGCTTCTTTGTCGCCTTTGGTTGGGGGTTGCCTTCACAAAAGCATATACAACCCTCAACGGATTCACCGACAATGCGGAAAGCCACGTCTGCTGTACCGAAGAAGACATCGACCATCTGATATGCCGTTGCCCTCGATTTGCCTTGACGCATTGCGACAATTGGACGAGCGGCCACTCTCTATGCAGATGCTACTGGAACACCGTCT
Organism: Rhipicephalus annulatus; assembly: GCA_013436015.1. Lineage (NCBI taxonomy): Eukaryota > Metazoa > Arthropoda > Arachnida > Ixodida > Ixodidae > Rhipicephalus > Rhipicephalus annulatus. Next base: position 845,447 of record WOVY01010086.1, on the reverse strand, counting down.
TCGCCTTTTGTCGGCTCAAAAAGCAGTCAAAGCCGTCTTGCGCTTTTTGAAGACTACAGTCCTATGTGAACACTTAACTTTTGTGTTTTGCCACCACTGCATAAGCGTCAGCCCACTGACTTACAATCCTTTTTTTTTCTCTCTTTCTCTTCTCTTTCCTATCTCTCTCATCTTTATGCCCCCTTCTCATTCCGCCAGCGTAGGGTAGCAAACCAGGCGTGTGCCTGGTTAGCCTCCCTGCCTTCACTCTTGTTATTCCTGTCCTCCTCTTCATCCTCTCCTTGCGAAAAGCGCGCGCTGTTTAGACACAGTGAAGCAATAACTAACACGCTTATTCGCGTGCATTTGTACTTGTGAGTACGTTTCGTGCGTCATTTGTGCGTGAGAAACGCAGGGCACGTTTCAATCTGCTTTCAATTTTGCGCGTGACCTTCTAATTTGTTGCTATCACGTTCACTTTTTTTAAAGACGATAGTCTTTCTTTGGGACCTTCCACGCAAAAACTTTGGTCTATATGTCTGTCTGTCTGTCTGTCTGTCTGTCTGTCTGTCTGTCTGTACATTTGTCTGTTTGTCCACCGTTACCGCGAACAGGGTACTCTAAACAGCACCATCCGATACCCCGAACGGCCGACCCTATTCGCAGCGCCCACCAATGTTGCTCAAGAATCAGCGTTCATATGTGTGCGATTGTCAATCAAAAAGCAATGATTGCGCATATCTGAGGCACCATAACAACGCATATATATTCAACATGTTGGTCTTTTATTAGAAAAGCATACATGAGTAATTTTAAGGACCGTAGTGCTTAACACGCTGCGCTGACCATGCAACGCTTGCACGGAACGGGGAGTGTTTCCAACGCTTTGCTAAGACGAGACGGTGGTGGCACCTAACCGTCGCGTTGCGTTCTACACCTTATCACATTTGAGACGGACGAGCACACCCACCTCAGGGCCACGTGCTTTGTTTTCCAAAAAGAACTGCCAGATGGCACTCATGTCTCATGTGTGACGTGAGTTGATGCTCTCGTTCGCCTCCGCTGCACGCTCGAGGCACTCTAACGCAGCGCCGCCGGAGTGCCCTTCACCAATTTTCTTGCACAGAACATCAAATAAATGTTTTGTTCAGTCTCTCCACGCGCAAGACTATCGTCATTCGACGACATTTTCAGATTACATGCAGAAACGAGGCCAATTTTTTGTATGCTATTTTATAATCTATCTAAATGAGGTCAGCAATCCATCAGGCTGACACATACTCTCATGAATTTACTATATTGCCTAGGATTCCCAAAGCCTTCCGTGCAAATTTCGCATAAGGCGAAATAATAAACAAACAATAAAGACTCTTTCCACTGAGAGTAGCTGCGCAAAACTTGCACCACCATTTTGCCGCTCAAAGAGTTGCTATTCCTGCTTGTTACAGGCCCCGGTGGCCAAAGCTGAGGGCGCGCACTGAGCCCCCCCCCCGTCTCGGACACCATCACTACCGTCTGACTACACACCGCGTTCCACGCGTGAGGGACACCGTCTTCATTAGCGGAAATGACCGGCTGTCGCACGCCAGGCGCCGTGAGTGATAACCGAGCCACCCGTGTGCAGTTTGAAATCCGAGTGCTGTCTTGCACACCCGCGGACGCCGGAGGGCGATGGAGCGTGAAAAATGGAACGGGCAGACACGCACCGCGGATAAAGAACGTTTGCGTAATGCTCGAACCACTCGTGGTCAGACGAAGAGATTTTCAGAGTGGTGCATGTTTGCTTTGTGTCGAGTTGACGCACACGTGCCGCGCATGTCGCTCTCTACGTGTCACGTACGCAAGCTTCGATGTGTGCATGCAAACAGCCGATGAGAGCAGATTTGTCGGCATTTCAGGGGAAGTTGTGCGGATTTTGTGATACCTGGAACGTTAAGTGTAATATGTCCGTCTCGGTCGTATAGTGATTTGGGTGCTCACCAGTAGCCGACCACTCACATTTAGAGTGTAGGGACCATCATTCAAACTGGCACTCTTGGGAGATAATCTATTTGTTTTATTTCTTCGGAATGCGGCAGCTGTTCCAATTCAGGTCATCTCCCATCCCCCTTCGTTCGAAATCGAGTAACTTCAACACTGTAGGACACACACCCATTCCTACCCAATGTGAATTGAATGAAGGCACGCGAATGCGTTCTAGCATTGATGAAAAAAAAGTCACAGTATATCCACGTAATAAATTATGGTTATTGGGCGAAGCTCAAGGGCATCATTAATTCCGTACAATCTATCTTTCTTTCCTTCCTTTTTTTCTTTATTTTATAACTAAGTGCACTCCATTACCATGAGGGAAAGCCGGGAGCGAGCACACTTTATAGGTGGTTTCAAAGTTGCAAGCGTTGTACCCAAAAAAACTTTCGGTCACCTCATTTACCAGCTCCTAAGGCGATACTAGAAGAGAGTTTTCAAGTTATTTTCAAGGGTGAGGAAAGTCTCTTTCGTTTTTCACATTAAAGGAAAGTGTGTAATGTGCAAGGGAATGTTTCTTAATTTTTATGTAGCTTGAAAGAATACTTATTGAATAGATTTTGCCAAATAATAAATGAAAACTGTAGAATATCAGTGGGCTATCTTCTAAAGCTCTTGTTGTCTACCGATGCTATAAAGGCACATCGGTAGACGAAACCGGATGATTGTTATTGACGTTTGTGACAAATTTTTCTAAACGTGTTTGTAAACCTTGAAAGTGTCTGCACCACAGCGAAAAAAACTGCGTGCCACGAGCACACCGGCAATCACAGTTTTCTTCTTCTACCTGCAATCAGCGCGCTCTTTTCCGGTGCTCCCAGCGCGTGCAAGCCAGGACAACGGACATACTATGTGACGTTGACGAAGGAGCAAGGCTAGACCGTATACGGCGCTTCGCTCCTAAGTAAACAATTCAGAGGCATTATAGCTGTTACAGCTGCTAAAATAGAGAATTTGAGAGTTTGGGCTACGAGGAGCTTGGAGACCCAAAAAGTTTTAGACCCGCCAGGGCGCATGAGCAGCATCCAAGCAAATTTTGAGTTCTTGATGGTGATCGTGTTGGCCCATGGCCCAAAGATAACTGGTTTATTCCTTCGGTACAGGAATCGGTATAACACTTCAAAGTGAAACGCGTCTTCACAGAAGCTGTTCAATGCTTATCACATATTGGTATATAGTGTCTATTGGTGACTAGTGGTTACAGCATCCTTAGATGTTAGTGCACCCATGTTCATACCTAGTGACACATTTGCACCACGACAAGCAGACAGTCACGACTGGTATACACTTTCTAATGACACTGCACGCACCTGAGTATTGCACAAATCACTTGAATTACAGCGTTCGTACAAAGTACAAGCGAGACCAAACGGATTTTTATTGAATCGTTTTTCAACTGACGGTCTGCTGCAGCGATAGAGCGTAATTTGCGGGTAGGCGGCCGTCCTGTGGATATGGACTTGGCATGCAGAGTCATATTGGAGAGCACGTTTCGGTCAAGATACGATCATTTTGGCCCTGCATCAGTGTCTGTAGGGCTGCCACTTGAATCGCGGTGCGCTCAACTTCATAAACATGAGAGAGAGGTCTCAGCTTGTGTCATGAATACGCGAAATCTCCATGCTCTACCCCCGACATGTCCATCACTGCACCGACCTCACTTTCGCGACATTCACCCTTCGATGCCGTTAAGCGACGCTTAAAGCCGCAATTCTTGTAGTCAGCATCATCACACTCACGGAGACACGCTATTGCTGCATATCTATCATGTACAGCACAGAACACGCAAGCACAATACGAAAGACGAAGCACTTAGCTCACAGCAATACAAAGCGAAAGACGAAGCACATAACTGTGTCGTCACCGGATCAAATCAGCGCGTACAGCACGCCACAGATACATACTGCGTTTTTGGCCAGCGAAATCAGCCCCCGCCACCTTGTCAGAGCTGATTGTCGAGGGGATAACGCCACCTAGGCGACAACGTTTGTGCGAATACTGACATCCAGGCGACAAAGGGCTTAGACTACCGCAGCGTTCTCTACCGGTAATACTTGGTGTCAATATAGAGTACTTAGGCACTTTAGGCGGTGGCATCGTCTCGACAAATGAAATGATTGATTTCTGGTGTTTAACGTCCTAAAACCACGCTATGATTATGAGAGACGCCGTAGTAGAGGGCTCCGGAAATTACGACCACCTGGGATTCTTTAGCGTGCGCCTAAATCTGAGCACACGGGCCTACAACATTTCCGCCTCCATCGTAAATGCAGCCACTGCAGCCGGGGTTCGATCCCGCTACCTGCGGGTCAGCAGCCGAGAACCTTAGCCACTAGACCAGCGTGGCGGGGCCGACAAATAAAAAGCACGGGTGTACATCAAGGAGTAAATCAGGCGCGTCCCGAGCGTTTGACAAGCCCAAAAAGTTTAGTCAGTTAAGCGTGCGCTTTTTATTGTGGCTGATCGACGAGGTCACGGGTTCGATTCCCAGGTCTCTATTATCACGAAATATTTTTTTCTTGGTAAAATCATCGCATGCCATTTATCTAAATTCTAACAACGTGATAATCATGACGTAAATACGTCATTGATATCTTGGTGCACACCGGCATAAAGCACTTTCATATTAAAATGGAAAACTAGCGTGGGTCCCCAATGTGTCTGGCGTTGCGGGCGAGGCGACGCACACGCGATGCCACGTACCATGATGCAGTGTGGCGTAACATTAACTTGCTCATATGTGGCGGCCCCATGCCTCTGACCTAACTAACGTACGCAGCCTACATTTGACCCAGTTCTCATATTCTGCTGATCCTCTCAACGCAATGGGAGCTTTTCTTTCTCGGGGAGCACGAGTTTCTGCGGCATTGGTCATGCTTTTTCGTCAAGGTTGAATACGAAAGGATAGATACAACTCATTTCTCGACCGACGTGGTGCTAAGCAGCACCCGTTGAGTCTTTATATAAGGTTTCATTTGTTTCAAATCGTCTTTCATTGCATATATTGTATCGTTATACCATTCATTATATCATGACATCGCATTTAGTTCTCGTCTACATGTATGCCAATATTGTCATGTATATTAGAGCAATACAGTCTTCACTGCCACGTAGTGATGTTGATCGTAAAACATAGATGTGCCGAGGTCTATGTACCCTAATACTGGAATGTTATGAAGCCTTTGTGTCCTGTATATGCTGTAAATATTTTTTTGAAGAGCAACCTACACAACGCAGTTTTGGGGCCCTATGTCTAGGGCTCCCAATTCTCGAAATCTGTAATATTTCGTGTTGATGGACTAAAAGTGGTCTGAACGCTGGAAATTATATCGAAGGCACTCTGCTGATTAAGATGAAAAACAGCGTGTACGAGATGGTTGCTGCCTACAAAGAAAAAAAAAGATATAAAGAAAGAGAGAAAGAAAGAAAAAGGAAAGAAAGAAGGAAAAAAGAAAAAGGAAAGAAAAATTGGCAGATCCAACTACATCAGTGGGAATCGATGATATGCGAAGCAAGAATGAAAGATCTTGATATATGTCACTTTAAAATCAGCACAACGTTACAAGGTGAAAGTAAATGATGCCGTACATTACTTGCGTGTCACTATTATCATGTTTGGATGTGTCGTTTATCTTCGTCACCTCACCACGTCACGTGATACCAAATTTAGTATATATGGAGCAAGAAAACTTGCCATGAGCACGCTATGAGCGTGTTATGCTGTCACGTTCTTACAACACACGCGTGCCAGCAATATCGTGTTTGCACCAGTCATATATTTCGTCATGGATTGACGTCATGTAACACCAGTTTTGGTATATGTGGAGCAATCAAAACGACCAAGAGCATCATGAAGGACCCAATATACTCCAATGTAGCGTGGACGCACACGCACGCTGGGCACAGTAAGGCAACGTTAGAAAAACGCGAGCACTCTATAGTCTGACACCAGGGCGACCAGCGTCAGTCGACGTGGCCTGACGGCAACCGGCGCGAAATGAGACATGCTGCATTTCACGCCGATGCGTTACGCGAACAACACTGTGTCTCCCTTTTATCGTGACGGAGGGACGCTGGATGCGCTGAAACGCGCATGCGCCAAAGCAATGCAGCCCGGCGCGCGCCTGTGAGTATGTGGCAGGACCAGCACCTGGCGTGGCAATGCCGGCGTGACGCGACGAAGTGAACGCCGGCGAGCACGCGCATCGCCTCACGTCTAAATGTATTGTCCCCTTGACTGTGGCATGTAGTCATGTTCTCAAACGACACGCATCTCATGATTATCATGCTTGCACCAGTCACACACCTTCGTCATCCATTGGCGTCACGTATCATATTTAGCACATGTGAAGCTAGCCAAACGGCCGCGAGTGCATCATGACCATAGCGTGTAGCCATGTTGTTACATGACACGAGCCTCATGTTTATCATGTTTGCACCAGTGTCATACCTTCGTCATCCATTCACGTCATATAATACCAAACTTGGTGTAAGTGAAGCTGGCGAAACAGCTGTTAGCGCATCGTAAGCGTGGCATGTAGTCATGTTGTTACATGACACAGCATCTGATGGTTATCATGTTTGCACCAGCCGCATACCTTCCTCTTCCATTCACGCACCCTAATACCAAATTCGGTGTATGGGGCGCTAGCGAAACGGCCGCGAATGCATCAAGAGCGTGGCATGTAGTATTGTTGTTACATGACACGTATGTCATGATTTTCATGTTAGGGTCTGTCGCTTCTGTTCGCCATGTAGTCACGACATACCACACCAATTTTGCAACATGCCATGTGAACGAAACCACCGCATGAACTGGAGAACCATGAAGTGTAAATCTTGACATTCATGACATACATGTCATGATTTTCATGTTATAACTTGTCAAATACGTTTTCGTAGTCATGTTATGCCACACCAATTTTGGTATCGATACCATTATCGAAATGGCCAGGAGAGCTAAAACTGTAGGCGGCTAGATAGATAGATAAGATAGATAGATAGATAGATAGATAGATAGATAGATAGATAGATAGATAGATAGATAGATAGATAGATAGATAGATAGATAGATAGATAGATAGATACGCTCAATGTCACCGAAGTTAGCAAAAAAATGCTTTGCTTTTGAAAAAAATTGGCAGCATATCCACGGAGTGAATGATGGAGAGTGCGGCGGAGCATTCCTCCGTCCATTCGTTCTTGCTTCCATCCGTCCATGCGTCCGTCTGTGTGACCGTCCATGTGTCCATCCGCCCGTTCGTGCGTACGTCTGTTCGTGCGTCTGTCCGTGCGTCCGCTCTGGGTTCTTCCATGCATCCACCCCTGCGTCCATTCATGCGTCCATCCATGCATCTGTCTGTTTGTCCGTTCGTCCATCTATTGAACGCTCCAAGTACCACCATCTGAGATCTTTTCATCATATATTCCACATATAGAAGCACCGCCATCAAGCGGAGATTTTAAGGACTAAATGAGAGGTGGCACACGCACACTTTCTTACGGCTTGCGCTTCGGGTCTATTTCCCACCTTTAACCACCTCGAGTTCATGGTATATGTGTTTAGAAAAAGTTTATTCTACTTTCGGCATCCTTACCCATTCGAGCACACACCGAAGGCAACGAGCATCGTCAACTGCAAACCCATATCGCGATATGGTTTTGATTATAAAACCATTGCTTTAGAAAACACCTGGCGTCTTTCGTTAAGCAGCTGGCGTCTTTTCGTTTTGCTTTAGAAACATCTGGCGTCTTGTCGTTTTGCTTTTAGAAAACATCTGGCGTCTTTCGTTGGTTTTTTTTTCATCGATCAACGGCGTTTTGAACATTAATTACGGAGGTAAGCAATGGCTGCTACTTGGAATGGGAGACAGCAGAAGTCGGCTTTAAGCTAACACTTACACTTCTACTTCTACTAACGTCTCCTACTAGAACATGCCAATGGCTGCTAATGGGGAATGAGAGACAGAAGAATTTGGCTTTTAGTTAACGCAAACGCTGCGATTTTTTTATTGTTCAACAACGCACAGGAGAAATTTCCCACCGGCACCCCCTTGGAGGTCAAAGCGTAAGACATGTTACGTACTGCGAGGCATTTATATGCATATCGAATAATACCTATTATTATGGGAGAACATGCGTCCGGCCCATTTATCGCCGTTGCAGCACACTCAAATTCAACCTATTCATGTTAAAACACACAGCAGCGATACATCACAGGCATCTTCCTTGCTCATCTGTTACGAAATTTATCGGTGGAAAAACTTCACTAGCACTCACTCGCTGTTCTGATGCACAAATACATCAAAGGAAAGCTTCCGTTCACCATAATCATCAAAAGTCAGCATCCTTACTCTCTGTCTACACATTTCGCTTCCAGCAATAGCTATTTATTACCGAAACCTAGAACGAATAGGGGGTAAGTTCACTACTAACTTCTCATCGACACAACTGTGGAACTCATTACTATGCAATATTACTCTCTCTTTCTCATTTACACACATTCAAGTTCAACCTTCTATCTTACTTGCATTTAGCATAATCTTTTCATCATCACCACTTTTTGAGTCCTTTTAGGGGCGAAGCTCCTTAGGGTGTGGGTCTGTTCATCCTCCGACGGTGCATATAGCCACCGGTGACACATACCCGAAAGAGGGATCCTTAGAATTTCTGCTGGATGGCGGCACTTGTATATGATGATTTCATGTTTAATATATGTGTGATGGCTGTACTTCGAGTGTTCACTGGGTAGATGGATGGACGAATAGACTTACAGTTAGACAGTGGGATTGACGGACGCACAGACAGACAGAGGTGCGGAAGCACGGAAGGACGGATGTAGAGGCAGGCAGAGAGACGGCCATGCGAACAGACGCACGGACGGTAGGACGGATGGACTGACGGAAAAACGAATATACGGACAAAAGCACAGACGCACTCACAAACGCTTAGCCCCACCGATCATCCTTCACTCCGTGGATATGCTGTGATTTTTAATAATTAAATCCTGTAAGTATTATGGTTCTTTTATTACAGCATTTAGCTAGTCTTCATTTATAGCTGCGTCATGTATAGCTTTGTTACTCATTCTTTATGGGAGGTCCCTGGTACAGTCGGGTGAATTTGGGACCTCTTTCTGTATCTGTGTAATCTCAATTGTAACAACCATCTTGCTCAAAATAAACAATTGAAATAATGATTGATTGATTGATTGATTGAAACACTGCACGCACGGACATATGTTCAAGAGCTGCAGATCTTTATATAACCACTTTGCACCTGCGCAACGATTTCAACAGGAACACAATTATTAGCAACATGAGAAGCGATTAGCTGATATCAAGCGCTGGTGCTCGCGAGAATGGTATCAGGGGACACTGCTACTATAATAAACTTAAGCGAATGGCGCCTAACTACAATTGACATTAATCCTGCGTGACGGCTTTATCAAAAGTTTGCGCATGTAAGCTTTATTATATCAGATAGCCAGCCCTGCAACCGTAACACACATTTAACGAGCATTTGTGTCCATTTGAAACGCCATTTCGGGATCTGGAATGGCTCTGTGGTAGAATGTTCGATTGCCCCAAAGAATGCTTGGGTTCAATTCTTGCTGCAACTCTGACATGTGTTCTTTGCATGCGTTGGCACAACCGCTGCCGATATCATATTTTTCTTAGCGCTTGCGCGTTAAAATTGCTCATGTGTGTTCTCGTCGTTACTGTGCGTATACTAAGGGTCAATCAGCTGTGGGACATACCCGCATAGAAGTGGCACCCGAACAAAAGTATGTGCCACTGTTTTACGGGAAGTGTTCGACGACACATGCTATACATAGATAGATAGATAACTATCTTGGGTTTAATGTCCCAAAACCACCATACTATTATGAGAGAAGTCGTTTTGGAGGGCTCCAGAAATGTCGACTAACTGGGTTTCTTTAACGTGCACCCAAATCTGAGCACACGGGCCTACAGCATTTTCCCCTCCATCTAAAATGCAGCCGCCACAGCCGGGATTCAATCCCGCGACCTGTGGGTCAGCATTCGAGTACCTATAGCAAGTATACTACCGCGGCAGGGCTATCTTTCTATGGTCGAAATTATCTATCTATCTATCTATCTATCTATCTATCTATCTATCTATCTATCTATCTATCTGTCTGTCTGTCTGTCTGTCTGTCTGTCTGTCTGTCTCGACATCGACACTTCGACACTCAGTCTCTCCAAATCAATACATGGTGTGTTTAGTAAAAGTGCTTAACGAAAAGATCACCTAGTATTCTACTATAGGAGAGCATGAGGCCTTCCTTCGGGAATCGCTGATGATGAGGACGCATCGACAAATATTTCACTGCGACCGCGTTGGAGGAAGTCACAGTGTGTACGTATGAGTATACCTTGTACTGCTGAATGGCTCTTGGCAAGACACGCGTATTGTGTTTAGAAAACGTGTGGAACAATTTAGAGTGCTTCGTACTCTACTACAAAAGATCAAAAAGCCGTTCTTTGATGCGGGAATGTGGGAGTGGGGGGGGGGTTAGAAAAAGGGGGTAACGATTTAGAGCACAGGGTACTCTACTAGGGGAGAGCTTAAAGCCGTCCCACATGCCTGAATACACAGGCATGGTTCAGTGTGCACCGACACATGCCTGAATACACAGGCATGGTTCAATGTGGGAGTTTAACGTGAAGCGAGAAAGATATACACGAGACAAACGCTATATAGTCTACATCAGAAAGATAGTACTCGATGTCCACCTTTGTGTCACAAGTTTTCTGAAGGTGTTTCAACATTTAGGCGAATTTTATTATATTTCACCTGATAAGTACTGTCCACAAATGCTTATCTTTGCAGTTCACAGCCATCTTTTGTCTTATAATTTACCTGGCATTTACAATAACAGAGTAAAGCCACTTTTCAAGTGGGTGTCAACTGAAAAGAACGTGTTTTTACACGAACTGACGGCGAACCGTAGGTTCAACGTTAGCTTTACCGGCTATAAATGGTGATAGCCACTTATAGGTGGTAAATTTGTCGTGCGTCCGCGATGTATGTAGTAGTAGTAGTAGTAGTAGTCGTAGTAAAAGCAGACGTAGTAGTAGCCCCTTCACGTTAAGTCCTTGGAATGTCTGCTGGATGGCGGTGCTTCAATATGAAGAATATACGATGTAATGGCGCTAAATTGTGATACTTGGAGTGTTCACTAGATGTATGGGCGGAGAGACGGATGGACGCATGTACGAGCAGACGGACTGATGGTTGGGCGCGTGGATGCACAGATGCACGGAGGAATGAATGGACGCACGAACGGACAGATGGTTGTACGCATGGACGCACGGGCGGACACTAGGATGGATAGAAGCAAGAACTAACGGACGCATGGACTCACAGACACTTCACCGCACTCATGATCCTTTACTCCCTGGATGCGCTGTGAATTTTTATTCAGATAAACGAATGTAAAAGTGCGTGTTACATTGTTAACCCTCAGCGATTGCTTGTCTTTCACGCAAGATTTTTTTGCGATAAGTCATCCGGGCGACCATGCACAATGTGTGAATACTATACATATTCCGTAATCAAATAGAACGTGCAAATAATGTTTTTACTCCATTGTTTTTTAGTGGCAAAACGCCTTAGGGCTAAGCATGGGGATGAGGCTTGCCCGTTCACGTCCGTAGCGTCCGTCAGGAGATGCATATATATATATATATATATATATATATATATATATATATATATATATATATATATATGTATATTGTAGTCCTTTCGTGACAGCTATCACGAATAATAAATTTCTGTTCGAGCACATGCATTTAGAACATTATGTAATCTTCGCTCCAGAAAACAGCACAGCAGCCCAGAAAACACTCTGGCAGACTCTCCGACTTCTAGAGTAAAAAATAAACGGTGGACTTAGCTGAGAACTTAGTCATCCGTTTCAAACATACTTCAATGAACCTCGGATTCCTAGAAATGATGATGCTTTGATATACTGAGACCAGCATAGTAGACCTGCTCTGTATCCAAGTACCGCCAAGTTGCTTGAATTATAATATCTGTATTTTAACGTCCCTACACCACAAAATGACAGACGGCATAGTGGAGGGTTCCGGAAATTTCGACCACCCGGGATTCTTTGGCGCGCACATAAGTCTAACTGCACTGACCTCAAAAATTATCGCCTTCAACGAAAATGCATCCGCCGGAGCTTGGATTTTATTCCTGTAGCCTTCGTGTCAAACTTGCTCAAAGTACCTTTCCATGCCTGTTACTCAGGTGCCCAGTGAGAGCTTCTTTTTTTTTGCTACCACAGAAAGAAGGCAAATATCGCGGAGTCTCGCGGTAGCACTCGTTTATCTCATTATTGGCTCGAGGGTATCAGTAGAGTACATTTCCTCCTTTCTCTCAATTTTAAATACAGTCTTTTGTATTCGATATTCAATATTTTCTTACACTAATCGAATGAAAGTTGATTCAAGAAGAAATTTCACTATTCGTACGCACCTAAGAACTGTTCAAAATGTTTGGAACGTGATACTTTCACTTTCACTTTATTTCCTTAAAGACCCCACAGGGGGGGTGTTACATAAGGGGTGGGTTGTACAACAAAGATACAAAAGCCACAGGTTAACATTGCAGATGCATTGACACACTTTGAATAAAACGTGATGGACAGGTGATTGAAACAACATCGTGGGGAAGGTCATTCCATTCTTTGACGGCGCGGCAGAGAAATGATGCAGAAAATGTTGAGGTGCCAGATCGGGGTCGGAAGACTTGAAGTGGGTGGCCAGTGCGGGGAGAAATGCGTGCGGCGGGAGCGATGTAAGGTGGTTGGTGGAGTGAGCTGTGATACAACTTGTGGTACAGTGACAACGTAGCAATTCTGCGGCGAAGGGAAAGACTTAATAGACCAGATTCATTTTTAAGGGATGAAACACTGACATCGTAAGAATAAGAAGAATGAATGAAGCGAGCGGCACGATTTTGAACTGCTTCGATAGCGTTGATCAGATAAACTTGGTGAGGGCTCCAGATGGGTGATGCGTATTCTAGTTTGGACCGGATTAGCGACTGATAGGCGACAAGACGAACGTGATACGGTGAGTGACGTAGGTGACGTTTTAGAAATCCTAATGATTGGTTGGCTGATGAAATCATGTTAGTGATATGCGTTCGCAAGGAAAGATCAGGGGTTAATGTTACACCAAGATACTTATAGGATACGGCTGTTTCGACAGGCATGTTAGCAATTTCATAGGAAAGTTGGAGTGGGTGCAGATTGCAGATTTAACTACCTTGCATAGCCTATATGTCCTTTGTCCAGGTTTCCCTCTGGTGCGGCTTGAAGGGACGCATGCATGGAAGCTGATTTAAGAGACGTTGGTGCCAATGAAAAACGCTGGTATGCATATTGCTATGTTGAACTATGGGAAAGAAGTGAAGAATTCATGGGTGTCACAAACGAGCGCTAAGAAAGCACGCGCCTGCGACTGCTAACGGCTACGTGAAAATCCAGGCGCCATTTGCATGCGACAGAAGCTGGCGTAACGAAGAAACTAGTATCATAAGACGCCGCGAATGCCTTCTCAGCCCCTCGAAAGCGCCGCAACCACGACGACCAACCTCCCTAGATCTAACAACCAGCGAACTGCAGAAATATATCGAAGGAAATGGGCGTGGTGATGCAGAGTTACGTCACTTGACGAAAAAGATCCCGTCCATTTCCAAGATTTGGCAGTGCGGCATGCCGACGAAACGCCTAGAACTACAGGGAACCTGTCGGCTAATGCATATAAGCAAGCAGCGGAGGGAGTCGAAGCAGGAGATGAAGAGAGTTTTCCACCTGTGGCTGAAGGCTCTTCATACAGTGACCAAGCACCTGATGAAGCGAGTGCTTTGCGCCAGTGGACGAAGACGTGAGTTGCAGTAGCAGCGCGTGAATGGCCGACGTGTTTCCGCCGAAGAAGTTTTGTCATTGAAATGCTGTCAGTTGACGACGCGAGAGTTTACTGGAAGAGAGACTTTGGACGCAGCGGGACGACAACCAGCGCTGCACTTGAGCCAGTGTTTCCTGGAAGATAACCATTGAAGCTTTGTTGCAAGAACTTTGAACTTTATTCGTTTGACGAACTTTCTAGTCTAAAATTGAGCTTGGATAGCTAATGCATGAGACTGCTTTGTAGAGTCAGTTGTTGTTTGTGCCCGTTGTTTTGAATGTATTGAAATTCATTGTGAGTTGTATCGTATTGTATTTCATTATTGCTCTGTGTGCGTCTTTGTGTGTTGTTTGTTTTGCCGTAATTTTCTTTCATTATCAACTCTCAACTCTGCCTCGTTCTTTGGACCACAGCCGGCATTCGCTTGGGCACCAAAAATACCAACAATAAATTGTCCGTGCTTCCGTGGTGCGTTTCGGAAGGCCGACTCATCAGCATTTGCAATCAGCCTGGCGATTGCCTCCCTCTTAACGAGACAGGTGACAAAGGGCTCGTTTTCTTTTTTAGACACTATAATAATGAAAACTAAGACAATTATGCCAAGGAAAGAATATGGGGTATTATTTGAAGTAGTTTTAACATAAAAGCGGAAAAAAAATACGCGAAAAGATAACTTGGCGCTGGCGGGGCCGACGTTACAACCTTCGAATTACACGACCGATATTATACCACTGTGCTACGAAAGCGCTAATCCCCCCCCACCCCCCCCCGTCCACATTTTAGGGTATATATATGCCTTTAAAACTGGGAGCATTGGTCAGCAGAGCGAGTAACACATACGGAGAGTTTGGAACACTCTTTTCTTTTGGTTGTTGTCGTCACATCATGCATGACCTTTTCATGAGATGGCAGGTGACCAATAATTTCTCGCATGCTACTTTGAATGCATCAAGGCTGCCAGAGCGAGACCGTCGCTATGTAAAGCAAACAAATTTAAATTGAAGCGCTGGCGTTCTTTGTTAGATACAATAATTTAGATAACTATAGCTACGATGCCAAAGAAAGTTTAGAGCATGTTTTTGGTAGTACTTAGAATACAAATTGTGAATGAACAAAAGTGGAAGATCTTGCCAAAAGCAAGAACCGGACCCAGGACCAGCGACAGCTGTCGAAAATTGTCACACATGGAGCTTTCAATACCTATTTGATGTTTGGTATATCAGCAGTTCATTTGCACCCTCGTAGAATTAGTTTGAAAAGTAAGCACGCTTCTCTACGCGACGATTAGGAGGTGTGGCTGTAAGTGTTACTTTTGTGGGGCTCACAGCTCGAAATGCAAAAACAAAATGACAGCTTGTCAACAAAATAAATGATGATGAGGAGGTTACGCTGCGGAGGTACATCGGTAAACCACGAATCCTCCGTAAATCTTGCCCAGTCAATCATCAATGAAAGACGGTGAGCACGTACTGCAGTCATTTTCCGAGCCCGCCTTTCCACCACCTTGTCTCGTCATTCATACTCGAAGCACAGAGACTGCCGGCGAAAGAGAAAGCGCGCCAAAAGCGAGCGCATTTTAACGCAAGAGCAAACGAGGCCTCCTATGACACGAGAGCACGCATCGGTGCAGAGCGAGCACCGAAGCACCATCTATAGGGAGCATTCGGAGTACTAGCAGTGCGATAGCCCCAGGGCCATGGCCATCTAATGAACATTGTGGGTTCTAGCGGGGGTTACTACAGTGCGGGACTTGCCTACGCATTAAACAGCTAACTCCCTGAAGCCGATTGTCGGTGCTTCTGTTGAGAAATACCCGAGTCGTTTGCAGTAGATCACAAGTCTAAAGAAGCTGCTTGTTAGCCATTAAATGGATGTTACAATATGAAATGACGAATAATTGGTGTTCGCTCTGATTATATGACTACAGAGTTTTTTTTATTGACGCCTTTCCGGCAGTTTCCTGCAGTATTGCTATCACACCAGAGCACTTTTTTTTCTTTTATAGTGCGAAGCCAAAACTTTTTAGTGTATTTATTGTTTGGCTAGTTTGAACTGTAAAACAGTGGTTGGGTAATGGGAGTCAGCAGAAGGGTGTCATGGAAAATGTTTACCCGAAATGCTTTGTTCCTAATGTGATTCAGTTTTTCCGATTATTTGCCCAATCGTTTTCTCACTCTTGCATCAGTGAAAATGTTGGCCGGCTCCTCTTTCTCGTATCATTCTTGAAATCTTTTTTTTCATCTTTCTGTGAACAATGTGCATATTAATTAGCTAAGCGCCCCGATAAACTTGTTTCCTCCCTTTCTTCTGTCACTAAACCACATCGGGTAATAGTGTTAGCAGGAATGGGACCAGCAAGTTAAATCTAGGGGTTCATTAAACTAAAAAGGATGAGCCTGACACCATATTAGGCGTTGCACCAGAATGTGCTGCGTACATCCCTAATCGGTGGGCAGCGGGACGTAAAGGCCTAAAGAAAAATGGGTCAACGAGAGGCTGAGAAGCTACAAAAACTGCTTCAATTGCATGTACAAGGTGAGGAACAGTGTGGTGAACTGTACAAGGCCGTGTACTGAAGAAAAAAAAATGGCACTTCATCATCCCACTGA
The DNA here is from genome assembly GCA_013436015.1 of Rhipicephalus annulatus. NCBI lineage: Eukaryota > Metazoa > Arthropoda > Arachnida > Ixodida > Ixodidae > Rhipicephalus > Rhipicephalus annulatus. The sequence goes on along the minus strand of WOVY01010086.1, from coordinate 828,883 downwards.
TTTATATTCCTCTTCAAGAACAAGCATAATGATGAAGCATGCAGCTCAAAATACGGCAGTATGCATGATTGTCAATTTTCATATTTTGTTATGAGATGAAATGTTCTGTGCTTTCTACAGCTTGTACTTCTGAATGTGGTTCATTTTCTTGAAGTCTCAGCCATTCTCGATTATCAAAAAACCACGTTAGCTAAATTCACATAGATAATGCCGTATTTAATGCATATGCCAATAAATAATAAAGATATCTACCAGCCAAGGGGCAAGCATGGCGGTGGCAGCGGAATTTTTAGTGTGGTGTGCGCGTAGCACGAAGTGAGACAGATTATCGTAGTATAGTTGACAGCGTACGGGTCGGGTACAAACAGAAGAAAAGGACACAGTACTTAGTTATAAGCAAACTTATTTTGTAAGCACAAATTAGTTTTACTTTGCGAAAGAACACCACTTGCACGGAGGAAACGGGCGAAGTCAACAAAACTTCCAGGCCGATCTTTCTTACCCGACGTCAAACACACGTGGGCAAGCCTTGAGTTAATCTAGGTAGTGTTCCTTTAGCCGAGTGAACAATCACGGCCGTTACATTGAACAAGTGTTGTATATTACCACAATGTTTGTGACCTTATTGTCGTCCAAGCCACTTCAATTGGAACAACGTCTTTTAGGTGACGAGCTTCCTGAAAGTGAACGATATTCATCGTACGTACATTTCATTCCTGGAAAACGCTTGATAGAAATGACTCTGTGCTAAACAGGTTGCCGCGCACCACGAATAATTTGTTACATGCCTTCAAAAATGTTTCGTTCAAATATCGAACAAAGCAGGACTTTTCTTATGACCTCTCATGGCGGAGGCAGTACTCCTTTCAGTATCGAAAGTCAATAGCTCCAATAAGGCGCTTCCTTCCGAATCCGCTCTGCTTTCGCGTTGCGCATATTCTTACCATACTGCCATATCGTACAACATCGAAGGCTTCTTCGCCTGTCAGTGACAAAATTCGTCGCTAGAATGATTACCTCTGCAAGTAAAGCCTTTGCTTTGGAAACAGCGCTGCTCCGTCTTTTTCTTACACGACAGAGCCATTATAAAACATTAAGCTACAACGACCAAGAAAAGAAGAGAAACGTGCGTCGCGCTCCCAAGTTTATTTGCAGAAAGACTAATGCCTCCTTAATATTTCAGCGCCAGCTTAAGGAACTCCCATGTCTCGTGCAATCTATCTTAGGACGCCGGTCCCTCCGTCAACGTTAATTTGCCAGACTGAGATTTATTCCCGCCACCAAGCTAGTTGCGAGACTTTCTTCCTTTCGCACTCACTCTCTTCCACTTTCAACCGGAAGCCGTGCACTTTGCTCTTTACGCTACGCCCTGTCCGAAGCAATCGATAAGGCGCAAAACCGTTTCTGCGCTTCATTCCGTCTCGAATGTACAAATTCCTTATAGGTCGTAAAACCCACGATGAAACTTTGATGGCCGCCTTGTGCACTGCGTATTTTAGATAGGCTAGTTTCTGGCGCTCCTCCGGACATAGAACCGTTATGTACTTCTCTGACAATGAAAAGTGGCATTCCTTGTACGGGGTCCTTTCTGCATATCGATTCTCGAAGGAGAAGCTCGGATGAGGAACTTCGTGCTGGCGTGAACTCTGTACCGACATTACTGATTCGCGAAGGTTTCTCAAATCGACAATACTTACTATGGATTAATGCGAGTTTCACTCGTACCTGGCAATGTTTCTAGGTACTGTTAAAAAATCTGATGATGGACAGTGAAGAACAATGCTTTGTTTAAGTAAAAAAGGGAATCACACTGTAAGTGCAATACTTCCGCAACATATATTTAAGGTTCAGATATGTTTGACGCCATGGTGTTCTTATGAATATGCTGCTCGGCTACTCGTCAGAAGGTTGCAGGATGTAATTCCGGCCGCGGCGGCCGAAATTGCAAACAGCGTGATTATGTTAGACGCCCATGCTGTTAGATTTAGGCGTACGTAAAAGAACCGCAGGTAGACGAAATTTTCTGATTCTTCCAGTAAGGCGTTCTTAGTAAGCACATCGGGGATTCGAGACGTAAAATTGTGTAAAATTATGAATGGACGCCAAGCAACTTGATGGGAATTACTACGGAATGAGGTTTTCATAGGAAATGTTATAAAACTAGAAAAAAAATATGCATACATACTGTCTGCTTGATAAGAACATTCTGTCGGTGAATTATTTGCCCATAGTGAACCTAAATATACTGCAAAGTGTTACCGATTATACAAAAAAGGCACAAATAAATCACGATTGTCCTTGTTTGTGTGATCTTCTTGTAAACAAGACTATAAAGTGGCACTATTCTTTGTATTTCGCGCCTAGTCATGTTTCCGTATTCATTTTCCTTTCGCTGCCTTACTCATGAACACTATAGCCCAGCAGACGGGTTTTCGGGTGACTTCTCCTACCTTGCTAGCAATGACAATTTTTTTCATCAAAGAAGTAATAAAAACTCGGCAGATCCCACGTACCTGAAAATCCACGCTATGCGAAGCATGAGGAGGGAAGGAGACCATGTTGTATTTTTTTATTCAGCGACACATCATGAAATGGCGCTAATTATACTTACAAATCTTGGACGCACGGTCGTCTGTTGAAGAGTTTCGGATGTTGATATAACCAGTTGTTTGCACTTGCACAACAATGCCAACTAGAACATGTGTATTAGCAATACCAGAAGCTAATATGAAGTGCTGATTCCCTCAACGATGCTGGCGCTGGACACTGCTACATAAATAAACTTCAGCGCATGGCAGCTAATCACAACTGATGTTAACCCGACGTGACGATTGTATCAAAGAAGTACATATGTAATGTTCATAAAATTGTGTAAGGAGCACTGCAACCACGATTGACGTTTCACGAATATTAGCGCCTATTCAAAAAGTAGTTCCGAGACCTGGCCTAGCTCTGTGGAAGAATTCTTGACTGCCACACAGAATGCTTGGGTTTGATTCCTGCTGGAACCCTGAAATTTATTCTTTGCGTTTGTCGGGGGGTCAACGCTGCCTACATCAAGTTTTTCCTAACACTGACATTTATTTTTTGCCTTCATTGAGTCGAAATTACCGATGTCGAGTATTTTTAACGCTCTCGCGTTAAAACTGCCCATGTGTGTTCACGTTGCTTCTGAGTAGCTAATAAGTGTCAATCACATAAGGCACAAATACGCATACCAGCGGCACATACCCGCCCGTCGGCATGTGCCACTGTCTGGCGGGAAAAGATTGACGACGTGCGTGACGGGATCGTAGCATTAATAACGTGTTGACCAGCGTGTCATATTTGCCAACCATCTTACCCTTCTATGCTAATTTTGGTTCTCGCCAAGTTAAGAGGGTGACTGCGAGAGTATCCAAACGTAAGATGATAGATAGATAGATAGATAGATAGATAGATAGATAGATAGATAGATAGATAGATAGATAGATAGATAGAAACGCTCAAAGCCACCGAAGTTCGCTAAGAAATGTTTTGCATTGAAAATTCACGCGGACTTCTAGTACAGTTTACTCATTCATTCAGATGATGCTTGAGGTTGCAGCTTCATTTACGTGAAGCCGCCTGCGCATCGCATAGTTCGTCTTTCAATATCTTTTGCCTTGGGTAGAGGAAAATGAGAGAGAAACTGGGGGAGGAGGATCCTATTTCTATTGCTTCGGGTAGAAGGGAAAGAGAGAGAAACTGAGGGAGGATGAGCCTATTACGGATTACTGAGGGTTTTCGCGTCAAAGCACTGAAGATCCCCCAAGAGATTGGATGGATGCGCGATAAAATACAGTACCACGTATAGTGCAGAATGAAATAAGAGAAAAGTGGAGTAGTTTTAGCTCTGCTTCTAAGAGTTTAACTTGGTAGTGATATTGACACGCACGCACCCACATGGACTTGGGGCGTATCCAGGGGCTGGCGCACTAGGCCTGTGACCCCCCCCCCCCCAGAATTTTTTTTCGCCTTGGCATAGAGAGTGAAAAAGGACCACTTGAAGGGAATGCCTTCCCGAAATCATGGAAGAGTCCACCCCCAGAAAAAAATTTCTGGCTACGGGCCTGACGCGGACTCAGTATAGGCTTCCCCACTTGCATACCTAAGAGTTTCGATTTCACCATCCGGCCAGTATTTTTATTTCATCAACCTCATATATTCCCTCACGGCCAACCCTGATTTTTCGCTCATAACCGACAACGCTGACGCTTCAAATATCGAAAATTCTGCAAAACGATTACTTGAATGCTTTCTCGTTTAAGGGCGTTTGAGGATGTTGGAGCGCTAATATGCATTTGAGGACGAGGGAGTGACTTTCTTTTCGCCTTGCAACTGTCTTTGCAAGGGCTACGTGTCACCCTACCACGGTAGTCTAGTGGCCAAGGTACTCAGATGCTGGCCCACAGGTCGCAGGAGGGAATATCGGTTGCATCGGCTGCATTTTGGTTGGAGGCGAAAATGCTCTAAGCTCATGTGCTTAAATTTAGGCGCACATTAAAGAACCCCGGGCGGTCGAAATTTTCGGAACTCTCCAATACGGCATCTCTTATAATCATATGGTGATTTTGGGGCATGAAATCTAACATATCAATCAAATCAATCAGCGCTACGTCTCAAATGAAATTTTCGAAAGGCTTTGTAATACAGTGCTAATCAAGGGTATACGTCCTAACTTTCATCATTTGTTTACGGCATTGAAATTAGCAATGCGCTAACTGTGATATCGACTGCATTAACAGTTGCTTTAAAACTCTCAACAGAGTGTCCCCACAGCCGAACCTATTCATGACTATTATTAAACGGGTGAGTGAATTGGACGTGTGTGCACAGAATATGAATGAGATAGAACATTGATGCCAGGGAAGTATGGGGCAGGTTATTAGATGTAATTGTATTTCATTATGAAGAAAGTGTAGTGGACGAAAACATGACGTGGGTAGAAGCCAAACAGGCACCATTCCAATAACGCATCGGGTGCGTTTGAGAGCATCGAAAGTGTTATTCGAGGGCTGCAGGTTCGGTTTCTGTCAACGACAAGTTATCTCATCATTCACTTTTCTTCCTTCCTATATACTTTGCATATGCCTCTCCTAACATCTCCTATACTTCGTTGACATCATTGTTTGTTAAATCTCTTTTTTATTGTTTGTAAGTGTAACAATGTTAACGAGTCTTTCGATGCATACTTATTTCATTGCATGTGTAGGGTATTTCAAACCGAAATCTTCTGGCTCTGAATAAGTCACCGCCCCAGAAAAAAAAAGTTCAATGTGGATTTTAACGTGACGTTCAAGTTTTACTCTCCAGAGAAGCGCGTTCATTACAGAGTGCAAGAATCACGGAATAATAATAAACTGGCCTCATTCTGTTGGGGCTGCGCTGCTCATTTCATATTCACCCAGCGCCCACACAGATGTCATGACGTTGAAGACGCCACGACATCTGGTCGTGACGTTGATGAGTGCACCAGTCGAAGTGTTCCAAGATGAAGCCTTTTATTTGGGTGAACGTGTGCCCAGAAAATGAAAGATTCCAAGTAGAAGCAAGTGATGCTCTACACTGATAACGGCGAGAACGGCGTTCAGTAGTATGCCAGCTTGTTCGATTAGCTTATGGTGTGCCAGCTTTTTCGATGAGCTTACGGTACCGTCAGATTACAGAAAACACGGCACCGACGAAAATATCGAACACCTGCTGTGCCATTGTCCTCGATTTGCCTCAGATAGACAAGTACTTGCCAACGCAATGCAGCGTTTGGATGATCGGCCTCTTTCTGTGCAGGTGCTATTACAGCAACGTCCACATGCATCGACAGCCCACAAGGCAGTGAAAGCTCTGCTGTGTTTCTTGAGAAAGACAGGCTTGTGTGAACGCCACTGACAAGCGGTAGAGTTCTACAAGCTGCAGTAAAAATACTGTCAGGCTCCCCCCACCTTTTTTTCTTTTCGCTCTCTTCCCTGTTTCTCGTCTTTCTTGTCCCCTTCCCAGATTCCCCAGTGTAGGGTAGCCAACCGGATGTCTATCTGGTTAACCTCCCTGCCTTCTCCCTTTTGTTACTTCCTCTTCTTGGCCACAGTTTTTTTTATTTTATATGTAGTCAATAAGGATAAAAATAACATAAATGAAAATTTAAAAAATTATGTGAAAAAGCATTTATTCGTGCGGCTTGGAGCACTCCACCCTAATCGCTAGTGCTCACGTCAGATTTCCTATAAACTTCACTATCCAGACACTGGTGCAATCTAAACAGAATTAGCTTCAACAGTCGTGAAGCTTTTCATACACTGCAGCATGATCTGCGCCGATCATTGCAAACAGTCGTTGCTCGTGAAACCCGAACACGTCAAAACAAAGCGCTAAACACGCTTGGCAATATACGTCCTAAGCGGTTCTTTGACAGTGGTCTGTTGAGCCGGCGTACGTATGCCCGAGGGAAGGAGATGCGTCTATAAATAGTGCTAGTGCGGCGCTTAAAACGTGACCTCGAAGATGTTTCCACCGCAGCACCCCGAGTTCGCGGCTTGTTTCAACCCCGGTTCCAAAGAGGCGGTCAAGGGCCCCGCTCCTTATACACACACCCGTAGGGCGTTAGTACGTTGAACCCAGTTTTAGTGAGCCTCTATGACGGTGCGGAATATTACGGGAGGGGCTCATGCGTACCGGTGTTTTTTTAACGGGCACTAAATGAAAGCAATGAATCATTCGAGATTGATGAATTGTACTTTGAAAACATTAACGTTGTTTATTTCACCATTATAAGTTTAAAATAGAGGTGAAAGTAAGGGTGAAGCTTCATTTAGAATTACGCCCCCAACCCACCTCAAGGGACGTCAATGATTTAAAAATGTTTTCGTATTTCGATTGCATCGACAGAAAGGAACTTTCAAAAACTTTGTAAGTGAAAGCTCTGTGATTCATTCAAAGCACCCGTGCTTCATTTTTACTCATTCTGAACTACGTACGACGCAGCGCATTGCGACAGTATTTATGACCTCACCTTATGGGCGGCAATTTTAAAGCGACGTCACCCCCCTCTCCCGAATGTTCGTTTTTCGTTTTCTAGTCTATCGATCGTGTTGATTGATATGTGGGGTTTAACGTCCCAAAACCACTATATGATTATGAGAGACGCCGTAGTGGAGGGCTCCGGAAATTTAAACCACCTGGGGTTCTTTAACGTGCACCCAAATCTGAGTACACGGGCCTACAACATTTCCGCCTCCATCGGAAATGCAGCCGCCGCAGCCGGGATTCGAACCCGCGCCCTGCGGGTCAGCAGCCGAGTACCTTAGCCACTAGACCACCGCGGCGGGGCTATCGATCGTGTTCACATGGTAAGCTGGGTGATCTTAGAATTGCACAACATAATTTGTTCAGACTGCTTAAACGGTTCTGAAACGTGTGAAGTTTTTATGTGCACACGAAGTGTTATCCAACCAGAACAATGCCGATGCCCCTAGAACGTGAGGTTACTTACTGCTTCACTTTTTTTACCAAATATATTTGTGGAGCACATTTATTTGCTATTTGTTAGTTTATACCATTTACTTATTTTTAAATACTAATATGGTTATTGCAGTCTGCGAATCAGGCTAAAGTTTAGCCTGTTTACTTTCTGACTTCATTTGGATTAGAATTCAATTCCTTCACGCATTCTGATACCAAGTGCACATGCACCTTCTTCAGCACTTTTTCTCTTTAACTTTGAGCTCGCCGGAGGACTAGGTTTTGGTTAACTTTGGGCTTCTAGCTCAGAATACTGTGAATGCTTTTAGTCGAGACGACGGGCGCGCCTTACCGTTCTCTCCAGACGTTCCCGCCTGTGCACGCTTGTGTGAGTCTGAGTTCTGGGAGACGCACCGTCTGGCAATCCTTCCCATTCCAGACACCCTGTTCCATCCTATCTTCCCGTGGGCTTTTCTCGTCTCCCACGTCATTCGTCCACGAAGAAAGTGAATCTTCGCCGAGCCCCCAGGGGATAGACTCCAGCTCCCAGCGCGGATTTGTGCGACGTATCGATTGACACCACGGAGCCGTCTGGCACCGATCGTACCAATCTGTTGTGTATGTGTGAGTGCGCCCGTCTGTGTCTGTGTAAATTTGTACACGTGTGCGTGGGTACGTATACATAAGTGTGTTTTGTATGCCAGTACATTCAATGTTGTATTTGTACGCGAGGATTTTTTCATGTTTATCTGGATGCGCGTGGTTTTATGTGTGTTGTGTATGCGTACGTCTAAGTTCGTGTGTGCAAATGTGCGTTTACGCCCATGTGTAATTTGTCCAATAAAGGGACACCATATGCTTACGCACATGGTGTCACGCACATGGTGTTGCACAGTTCTTTTTTTTGTATACATGGTTGTACCTGTTCTTGCATGCATGTGCTTGATATGGGGTGTATCTGTACTAATGTGTAACGCGGGCTCTTGCCCCTTCCCCCTCCCCGTTTAGCTTGGGGCCTGGTTTTCGGGTAGATCCTACTATACTGTGACATGCGAATTTCCAGTTGTTCGAAGGCCACCAGCTGCGCCCAAATCAGCCTGTATCTCGGCGGAAGAAGGTAATGGCTGGCCGGATAGAGGGCTTTGTGAAATTATTGTAGCTAATCAAGCAGTCTTTGGTGCTTTCTTATAGACGACAGTGATTGTTGATTCATTCATTTTGTAGAGAATCAAAGAGTGTAGCACTCACAAATATTTGGACCAGCTAGGTTTTACTGAACTGCATTTAGATGGACGTAGACTTAAATCAGTGTACTTCAACAGCATTTAAAGGCAGCGCCACCACCCGGGAATCCAACCTATGTCGTAGTACTCAGCAGTGCGAAGCCGCAGCCGCCAGGACATCCGAACGGGTGCGTGTCTTTTTCAACTGCAACACCATAGTTTTTTAAAATCGTAGGTTTATTTACAAAGGCAAGGTTGTCCATTCAATTAGCAGTCACATCTCGTGCCCTAGCAATGGCTGTCGCTTCGGCCACCGGCATTCCTTATCTCTCGCAGGCGAAGTGATCATCACCACCAGCCATGACCGCCGCCGTATCCACCACCGTATCCTCCGCCGTATCCGCCACCACCGTAGCCTCCGTGAAGAACGATGACCTTGCCGTAGCCTCCTCCGTAGCCACCACCGTAGCCGCCTCCGTAGCCACCGCCGTAGCCACCTCCACCGTAGCCGCCGTAATGAATACCGGCGTTTGCCACAGTGGCAGCCAGGACGACCAAGAGAAGCGTTGCAAGCTGCGAACAGAAAAAATTCACTAGTCAGTTGTTTAAACAAGGAGGAGTCGTTTAGAGCGCTGGTGGCGGAAATTAAGGAACAGCATTTATAAAACCAGAATCCTTAGCGGAAGGGGGGCGGCAATGAAGGGACACAATTTATTGAACCAGAGACATTTCAGTAACGTAGGCAGCAACACATTATATGCAGAAGCTCGGATAAGGAAACAACCACAACGTATGAAGAGATGACCTCCACAAAGAACAACATAAGGTGAAATGATTCCTCTGTACAAAAAGACTTACGAAGACTATCCGTGGCTGCCCTGTCCTTGTAAATGACCTCATCATAAGTGCCAAGGGTTACACTTAGTGACACCTCGAATCGGATTCTACTGGATTGTCTTCGTATAACGTCTGGAATGCTTTCTCAAAAAAAGAAAATTTGGCATAAGCTGAGAGGGAGAACAAGAGCAAGTGCAATGTATAATCAACTCCTTCTCGGCTACCTTCCCGGATACCTTTACGAAGACCAAAGCCAGCCTGCTCTGCTTGCTGATTATTGCAACAGAGTATTGTCAAAATAAATCTAATCAGAACGCCGGCGTTATAAGCAAAAGAGTTCCCAAAACAGAACAGCAATAGTGTGACGTGGCTATTATTGGAACAGATTTCCTGGTTTTAATTCGAATTTTATGGCATACCACGAAGTAATTTGGTTTGAAATTCTGTGGTGAATAATAGCGCTGGCTAGTGTTCTGCACGTGTTCAGTATAAAGATTTGCGCGATTTCTCTTCAACTGCTTCCTGCTTACTTTTCTCTATCTTCCGAGCTCTTTACGCAAACTTTCTTGTTCTTATTTAACTTCTCACTAGTTGCTACCGACCTTTCAGTTGTGACCTTTCATACACACCACCTTTTAACAAAAGAAGACCATGTGCTGTTCGTAGCCACTTGGAGTTTGCTATCCTGAGTTAAGAAATAACAGAGATATCACTGTAATTTCGCCTTATTTAACCAGTCAGGACGTCCAAGTAAGTACTTTGGTGCCATTTCTCCGAAAATATATGTTTGCAGAAGGTCAATTGATGCTGTTTAATAAAACCTGGTATATGTGAAACTTAGCTGTCACCTCATTGCTCCTGAAGTTTGTCGTTCTGTTAGTGAATAGCGCGTCATATTCCTTCAGTCTCTAGCAGAAATTCATCAATATAAGAGCGCACAATCACAAATTTACTCCTGGTATTATGTTGACTGCAAAGCAATCTATGCATTTATCAAGGTGTTAATTGATTCAATAATAGTATTCGTTTGTGAAAACATTAGAGTATTGTTACGTCAGAAAATACAACAGTTATTCCTAATGAAAGAAAATGTTGGCAAGCCCTCATTTGTAGTGCGAAGCAGCAAGTTAATTCATTCGGATTACTATGAAGAGATATTCTCTAATTAAAAAAAAGTCTTGGTTTGCGGATAGAACCCTGCACGCATGTCTTTCTGGGATGGTCACTCTGCCAATTATTACTTTCATAACCCTCCGCGATTTTGTGGAATTCCGCAAAACTTGTACGCGAAAGCCTTACCATACTCTTCATCTTCTTTCCTGCGTTAGTTCCTTTGTGATCGGAGGCAACGGGCAAGTGTGGATTCGAGTGCCGCATGCAGCTTCTTATATGCGTCTCAAGCACCGCCTCTCATCAGCCCCTGCGTAACTTCGTTGTGAGGGCCAGCGAGATCTTGAGATTGTGGAAAGAGGGAAAGTACCAGAGGCACCTTACCGACTGTTAGGAAAGCACTAAATTGGCGCAGTTGGTGTGCAATAAAAAGGAAAATTGCTCGCGCACCTTTGCATAATTCTGCAGAGTTGCGTGCAGTGTGGCGGCTTGAAAAGGAATATAAGACATCATAAGATACCGTCGCCTTTCTCGATCATATACGGTAGCAGGCAACGATTTTGAAAAAGGGCGAGTGACTGTGGCGCTATGTGGGATTAAGCACAATTTAACCATACTTTAAAACGTGTATGAGCCCCTAAAGTCGATCATGGATTAGTTGCCAAGATATGTTGCAGAGCGTGATTTGCTGAATTCAAATTTGAACCCTGCGACTAAAACTACCCGAGAGCTTACTATAACGATGAGGACCTGATTAGACAGGGCACACTATGAACACTCCGGCACTGAAGTCACACGGGGCCTTTAACCTCGTGGTTCTGCAAAACATGTTCATGTTCCATATCTTATTGCCGACTTCATTTCTATTTATTAAAAACTGCATTTTAATCAGAAAAACGAAAACACGTGTAGTATGCATCACGTCTCCTATGTAGCCGTATGAAGTTCAGTGTGTTGAAAACGGCCTAATGCTTTGTTTCAGCACTTGGAGTGTCAAGTTCGTGTCAATCGCACTTAGTAATTGCGGAGGAACTTGAATTGCACTGCACCTAACTTACTTCCATGGAGCGTCGTATATAAAAACGACGCCAACGGGAGGCCCCTGGAGCCTTGGCGTGACCAAGGAAGGGGTCCGTGCGTAAATAACGCGGGCGCTGCGTCGTTCGTGCCAGTGGGACGCGCCCGAGTGGCGGGACCCCTTTCGCACCGGGCGCACGCCTTGGGCGACTGTATTTGATTGCCGTCCGGCTGATTCGGGCCAGCGATTTCTGGCTGCAGCTCGCGCCTCGCGTGCACCTTTCAGATGTCCACTGACCAGTTCGCAGTGCGCGCTATCGCGAAACGGCAGCAGTGCAAAGGCAACACGCCACTGCTTCGGGCGGCATCCGGAGCGGAAGTGCGTGGTTCTCGTAAGGATTAAGGAAACCACCGAAATTGCGCGTCTCAGGTGTCGCGGCGGCCAGTGCTATAGCTTCACGTTGAACGCATCGAAAGTGTGGTGACTGCCCTTATATTTGTATTATGCAGCGTGTAAATGCTTGGCTCTGAAATAAGTCAGAGCGTAAGTATTCGTTTCCCTGTTTACACGAGTGATAGCGAGCGTAAAATTATGAAAGCCTGGAAGCCAACGGCTCTTAACGGCTACCTTGTTGACTGGATTCAGAGTAAATTTTCGCACTTGACCGATACACTAGGTTTATGGTCGTCAAAGGTACCGGGCACGATGCCACAAAGCAATGCAAGTCATTCAGCCCTTTTAGATTACCAGCACTTTAGGAGGACAAGCCAGGGGGTGGAAACTCCCTATCCTTCCTATGTATTTGCTTTCGCCTATTGCAGCGCCGCTTTTACCACTGACGGTTGCTGGGCATCCTACTAGAAATTAATCACGAACAGAAAACTTTTTATGACATAACTGATGACGTCCAGATATAAAGAAATAAATGAAAGTTGAGAGAATGAAGGTTGCCGTGGAATCCCTCCTTTCTCACTTTGCATGCAAGCGGAAAGTGCTCGTGCCTTCTTTCAGGCCCGCTGGCCGCTTGGGTGATTCGGTCATTCGTAAAATTTTGTTAATCTTTTCTTTTTTCTTTTTTGTTGGTGTTTTCTGTAAAGGCAAAAGTAAAGCTAACTGATTTCTCAGTAAGACGAAACTCTACTGCCACGAATAAAATGAACTTTTTAACTGCACAATTTGTAGAAAAACAGGCATACACGTAGTGTCAAATTGTCAATCTCTAAAAGCAGCTTAAACTTGCAACTGACATACGAACATAATCAGCAAACGTTGAACCCAGAATATGCAAACCAATGTGAAAACTATCACATACCGCTAGTAGGATGCGTTGTATTTCACTAAATCATGTGTGTTATGACGGCGCGCATAATTTTCTTACAGAACTTGAGTACCAAACGAGACTTCCGTTCAGAGGCATGGAGCGGCTTGATGAAATCAGAAGTTTTTCTGAAAAAAAAAATAAACGCCACCAGAAACAGTCTTTCAGCAAGTTGACTTGTCTTCGCCAGGGCAACAGCGATGCCTCAACGAACAAATGCTTGCATGTTAAAACTATTCCTCTATTGAAATTCTATGTAATAATTTTAGAAGCATTTAGTTCATCACATGTACTTGAGGGACAGTAATAAAATAAAGACTTCAAAATTTTTCGAACCATGGCGACGAAATTTTGTGAGCAGGAATCAGTCCTTACCTACTTGACATCATTTGAGCTAAATACTGAAAGTAAAAGAAACCGAAACTTTGTAGCCAAGCCAAATCGAGTGGCAGCCTTTTAATGAATGCATCTTCCCGACAGGAGCTTCCCTCTTCACAACATAAACAAGTGTCACTGCACTTCTGCGTTTGCAGTGACGCTTGTAAAAAAACTGGGTTCACATCTACACGTGCAAAAAACTCAAATAATCAGTCCAAACACTTGTGCTCACCCAGTGCCTTTAGGTAACGCTGAAAAACCTTCGCGCTACAAGAAGTTCCCGGGTTAGCACAGTAAAGAGCCGCGAGAAACTTGTGTGGCCCGATGAAGCCAACTTCAGCGAATGTATGGTTGACCTGTTCGGCGTAGCTCACTGCGGCTTCCGTTCTCTGCCTGCCACAATGGCTGTCTTTACCTTTCCTGTAGTGGACACGCCAACCGGGAGAGATACCTGAGCACAATCCAAGTTCTAATATCACTGAGCGAGTGGCGAGAGAGAGAGAAAAAAGTTTATTATATCTTTATAGAGGGAGTATATGGGTGGTTGCCCAGTGCTGGCAACCCCTCACAAACACTAGGTGAGCTCCTCATCAAAGAAGCCCATTGGCGTCCAATGCGACTCGGGCTCGGTTGACCAGGGCCTTCTGGCTCGCCAGGTCGGAACACCTGAGCAGGGCCAGCTTCCAGTTCTCCCGGGTAGGGTTCGGTTTTGTGGTGAGGCGAGGGGTTCACTGGCATGCCCACATCTTGTAGAAGATGTCCAAAGACTTCTCCGCACAGTGCGGTCATTTTCCTGTACAGGCAGGATCAACATATTTAAAACTGCCGGGCACAGCAGTGTTTTATGTAAAGGCGGAGGAGTAAACGCTCCTCCACCTTTGTAAGGCCCTTACAGGGTGTAGAATAAATTGGATGGTTGCATCGGTAAAACTTGGTAATTTCTCGAAATGTTAAGGCGGGATTGGGTTCGATACACGTTTCGGAAGGGTCTGAAGGCGTTACCCGGAGAGTGGGCGCGTGGTGGCGGCGTCAGCCGCTTCATTGCTTTATAGGGGACGTGGGGGCCCCGATGTAATTGCTGTTTTGTAATATGCGGTACGCCAGGTCTGGGACATACCCGCGTTGAATATTTCGGCAGACCCCTCTCTAGCCTGTATTGATGACGCGCAAGTCCAGGTTTGCGGCCGCTAGTGTGATTGCGACTTCCTCCGCATATGTTCTGACCTGTGTTTTTGATGTGGGGCTATTCGCCGTGAAATTTTAGGGGACGGCTGCAGCCATGTACCACCCCTAATGGTGAGGCCGGAGGCGTCCACTTAAAATATGCCGTGTTTGTTCCCGTAGTGGCAAGCTAGTGCCTCCGCCCGCGCAAGGCACCTGCACTGTGGTCGTCACGTGTCATGTTGGCCAGAGGAGCGTGCACATGCAGGGCGTATCTCCAGACCTTTAAAATGCGTATGCCCTCCTCCATCCCTGTTGGATGGTGGCTGTGCAGTCAGGCTAATAGGCGGCTACTCGACGGAGTCATTGAAAGTGTCGTGTATTGATTCGTCAAGTGTGCCTTTACAGTACTTTGGAGGCGTATAAATTTGCCTGTATTTGAATAAAATTATGAAAGCAAATAAATGTGAACATTCACATCAACCTCACTTCGTTCAACCGGACTTTAGGATATCCGGCAATCGCTACGATCACGCATGTTCCTTGAAACCGAAAGTAGCGATGAGTTTACGGGGCTTGGTGTAGCTGTCTACTGGCATCTTCGGCTGGCGGCACCGGTGGCGTTCTCTGTGCACTCGTGCCGTGCCGTACGTTCATCTGGGAACCCCGCATGCCATGCTGCATGTTCGGCTGGGCCGGCCACGACACTAGTGCACGCCACGCCGACACCGTGGAGGTCGACGATGGAGCGTGGCACATTCCCGTCAGCTCGCGCACCCTCGCAGACGACGCGGTGACGTTTCATCATTGCGGGCGTAATTTACTCCTGGCGCTGCCGCAGAACACGGCTGGACGGCGCGGGAAACTTGCGTGAGCTTACATCGTCTGACCGTACTCACACAAGGCTACTTTCGCTGCCAGGATTCCACTGGACACCAAAAGCGATGCGAAAATTACCATAACCCGTGTCGAGTTGGTACAGAATCGATGCAGCACAACCACCTTGAGAACAGATGCGCACCCACTGGACACGTAGCGTCTCGCAAGTGTCTCTCATTGTTTGATTTTCTGTTGTTTGCTCTTTTATTACCGGTACAAACAGGACGCTGGAAATTGTCGTCTGCTAAATGACATCTCTCGCATACAGCGCTGCTGTAGCGGATTCGAGTTTTCTGGTTCGCACGTTTGGCTGACTCGTAGCGAGGCGTGAAGCTCGGGTGCTGTTTGACGTAACTTTCTTTACACCGTCACAGTACCAGTGCACCTCAGCCGAAGATGCCATATGTTATAACCGCATGCGGTCGTCGTGGCTTGACGATACACACGCAAGACTACGTGCACCATAGCCAACCGCAACCCGCAATTACGCCAAAGAAAAGTGTTTTTCTTTTTGTTCTTCGAGCGCTTTGACGCTGACATTGCTACTGAAGAATGAAATGATCGACGACAAAGAGCCAGAGAAGCTCTTTTGGTTTTGATTGATATGTGAGGTTCAGCGTTCTGAAACTACCATATATGACTATCAGAGACGCCGTAGTGGAGGGCTTGGGATACTTTGACCACCTGGAGTTCTTTAACGTGCACCCAAATCTGAGCACATGGGCCTACAGCATTTTCGCCTCCATCGAAAGTGCAGCCGCCGCAGCCGAGACTTGATCCCATGGCGTGCGGAAAAGTAGCCGAGTACCTTAGCCACCAGACTATCTTTTATTGTTCGACAACGCACAGAAGAAATCTCTCACCGGCACCACCTTGGAGGTCAAAATGTTATACCAGTTACACACTACAACGGCTACGAGGGACGAACAGGTGCCGCTATAAGGCGCTTCGCCCCTGAAAAGCAAGAAGGAAGGGTGCCAAGCTCGGCCCTTCTTTCCGGCTTGGCAATCCTAACGCGAAGCTAGCTCTTTTCATTGTTCGTTTGTTTCGTTTCGACTCACTGACATTTGTGATGAGAATTTGGTTCATGTAATTGCTGGGGGGGGGGGGATCAGGGAAGTTGGGTGCGCCAAGCAACACCCACCTGCGTCAAAAAGAAAGCTTCTAAACCCAAAAGTAGCCGCCCCAAGTAAGGTAAGCCATTGAATGACTCGTTTACTTTCGTTTCAGTATAAAACAAATGCAATATAGCCGCAAAAAAAACAATACGTAATATGTGAAGGAGAAGAAGACTGAGAATGCTTAGTAGGAATGTTTATTTACAACCTTGTCTTTAGCACCTTATTCATACTATTACGTGTATAAGGGACTGAGAAAAAATGGTAGATCCCACGTACAATGGCAATCAACGATAAGAAGAGCACGATTACGAGGCGAACGTAAACGTTACGAGGCGAACGTGAATTTCGCCGTACATGGCTTTCATTTCATGATTTTCTTGTTTGGACATGCCATTCATCGTCGTAGTCGGAGCTAAGGTACTCGGCTACTGACCCGCAGGTCGCAGGGTAGAATCCCGGCTGTGGCGGCTGCGTTTCCGATGGAGGCAGAAATGCTGCGGACCCGTGTGCTCGAATTTGGGCGCACGTTAAAGAACCCCTTGTGGTTGAAATTTCCGAAGCCCTCCACTACAGCGTCTCTCATATACATATGGTGGTTTTGGGACGTTAAACCCCACATATCAATCATCTTCGTCGTCTATTTAGGTCCCGTAATACCAAGTTTAGTATATGTGAAGCTAGCCAAATGGCCGCCAGCACGCTATGAGCGCGGTATGTAGTCATGTTCTTACATAACATGCGTATCATTATTATCATGTTTGCACCACTCATATACCTTCATTGTCCAGTCGCATGAAGTAGCGCCAAGTATGCTATATGTGCAGCTAGTGAAAAGGCCGCGATCGCGCTATATGAGCGTAGCATTTAGTCATGAGTTACATGACATGCAGGTTATAATTATCATGCCTGGACGTGCCAGTTATTATTATCTTCGTAAACCGTTCGCATCACGTAATCCCAAACTTGGTATATATGTTCTTACATGACACGCATGTCAGAATTTTGATGTTTGCACTTGTAACATACCTTCGTCATCCATTCACGTCAGGTAATACCAGATTTGATATTTGTGAAACTGGCGAAATGAGCACAACCGCATGATGAACGCGGCATGCCGTAATGTTCTTATACGACACGCATGTAATGATTACCATGTTTCCACTAGTCGTGTGCCTTCATCATTCATTCACGTCAAGTAATACCAAGTTTGGTGTATGTGAAACTGGCCAAACGACCGCCAGCGCATGATGAGCAGGGCATGTAATTACATTCTTTTATTACACGCATGTCATGATTTCCACAGCATGGCCCGTCTATTATGGTCATCATGCAGTCTGTCATGCCATACTAGTTTTGCGATATTTAATGTGAACGAAGCCAAACCAGGAGCAGCAAGACTATGACATGTAAATTATGACAGTCATGACATACATGCCATGATTTGCATGTTATAACTGGTCACTTATGCTCGTCATATAGTGATGTTATGCCATACCAATTTTGGTATAAATCTCATTATCAAAACGGCTAGGAGATCTAGAGGTCGTTGGTGGCTTAGATAGATAGATAGATATATAGATAGATAGATAGATAGATAGATAGATAGATAGATAGATAGATAGATAGATAGATAGATAGATAGATAGATAGATAGATAGATAGATAGATAGATAGATAGATAGATAGATACGGTAAAGCTCGCTAAGTTTGCTGAGAAATGCTTCGCATATAAAGAATTAAGAGATCCTCATTCTTAGCCTTTGAGAGTTAAAAGCAACAACGATGCATTGTTCCTTTTTATTTGATATGATATATAAGGAGATGTTGGCGGACCATTATGGCGCCGGCTACTCCTTAGCCAATGATTGAAACTTGTACACGTATCTTGAAGCAAAACATACAACGCAGTGCATGGAAAAGAGAAAACTCGGGCACAGATATGCAAAGACACACTTTTACGCACATATCACGATGGCAAGTAAATGTTCGGAAGTCAATGTAAGAAGTCTCTGGAAATGTCCCTCGTTAATATTCGGTCCACCAGCACAAAACAGCAAAGCACACGTCTGGTCTTTATAAAGATGCATTCGCTTGTATGTACATAATAGTCGACACGTCATTCATTTCACAACACACACGTGATGGGTGTCACATGATACTGTACATAATAAGTACATGTGTTACAAATGAAAGTTTGTTCTTTGTTAATAATTGTCAGCAATCCCGCTGTCTTGTAAAAAACGTGTTAATGCTTTTAAAGCGTGCGACTGTAAAACTCCAGTTGGCCACGGGCCCAGAAGTTTTTTCATGCTAAATGGTCTGCTGTCCAATGCGAACAGTTCGGACTTAAGACGGCGTCTCGGCGTGTCACGATGTGGACAGTCTATGAGAAGGTGACATACGTCTTCATCTATAAATCCACATTCGCAATCGGGAGTTTCAGCTCTGCCGGTTCTGTGCAAAAAATGTTTTGTGTATGCGGTGCCTAGCCTCCATCGGTGAATTACAGTTTCCATCCTTCTATCTAATGCCAGCGTAATTTTGAATTCAATAAACGAATCGATGTGATATAAATCGCAGCTCTTTGTACTTTGGTCAAACCAAGCAGTTTTGCTCATTCTGAAAGTTGTATTGTTTATAATACTACGCAATTCATTTTTCGAAATTGGTAAAGAAACAGTAACGTCTTTACGATGTGCTTGTCGTGCTGCTTCATCGGCAGCTGTGTTTCCAGGAATGTTGCAGTGGCCAGTTATGCACTGGAATTTGATCTCATGTTGCGCCTTCTTTGCTTTGGTGAGCTCCTTCAGCGTTTCGTATGTCGTACTATCACTTATTACTGTCCTGTTTGTACTGGAGAGTGATCTTTATGTGGCCTGTGAGTCACTGAAAAGTACCCATTTTCTAGCGCATGCTACCGAGTTTATAAACTTTAGAGCATACAGAATAGCGAAGAGCTCAGATGTAGTAGATGACGTCATGCGACATAATTTAAACGATTCCTGAATATTGAGCTGTGGTATGATAAATGCCGATGTTGAAGACGTTGTAGTACTTGAGCCATCTGTGTAAATATGTATTTACCCTGGATACCGCATGGTGTGTATGTACCCTGGAACCAACGACGCCGATGCCGTCTCCAATGCCGACACCAACGCCGGATTTTCGGCAAAACGAGCTAAAGACGTACTTACTGTACACAGTTTGCCATGAAGCTGTTGAATAGTCTACACGTGACGTATGGTGCTGAGCACCTCCACGCCTGTGGTCATATTTTATTGTCCGCATTAGTTCATGCTGGGTGAACAGAATATAGGGATCATCATGATGAACAAGCAAGCACTTTTCCAGCCTAATGTTCTACTTAGCTATGAGAACACGAATAATGCATCGTCCAGCGTCGGATGCAATAACTTTGACGGGTGTATTACCCAGAACACAGCGTGAGAAATAACCGCTGAAAGATACAGAAACAAACAGATGGGAACAGAAGGAAATAGAAAAATTGTGGCCTAAAGTATTATACTTTTCCACGTGGGATTTGAGCCCTCGTACACATGACATCAAGGTGAGCATTTTGGCCACTAGGCTATCCAGGCACAATATAAGAGCATCGCATAGCTTTATATAGTAGCGTATTGCGAAATCATGCAAGAGAGAGGTGAGGACATTTCACGCCTGATGTATCGAAGACCTTTGTCTTTATACGGTTTTAGCCTCAAAAAGCGTCTTTGATAGTAGACTGCAAGTCCCTATTATTCTTGCTGATCACGAGTTGCTGGGCGGGGAAATTGTACGGCTGGTTACGAAATGGCGTCATAAAAAATTATTTATTACTTTATTATTATTTATTAAGTACCTGCTTCGCCATCATGCAGTACGGGAGGGATGGTACAGTACATGTAATCGAACACATAACAAACAGTCATAAAGCATAGAAAAAGATATCACTTGAATCAATACAAACCATTTCTCGTGGCAGAGTGTTCCATTCTCTTATAGTGCGGACAAAAAAAAGAGTAGCGGAAAGTGTCCCCTCCTAAAGGAATCTCGTGTATTTTTAGGTGATGATCACGTCTTTGAGAAACATAGTTGGGTGGTTGCCCGATGATTCCTGTTCTCGAATGATAAATGCTACGAAAAAATTTTATACTGAGGTTCCCACGACGGTTTTTAAGAAGATCCCAATTTAATGTTTCTCTGCTCTCTGTCACACTGAGCATGCTGTCGTAATTTCCAAGCACAAATCGGATTGCTCTATTCTGCAATTGTCCAAGTTTACCTGCAAGTTCCTTAGCATATGGGTCCCAGCAGACGCACGCATACTCCAGTATACTGCGGACGTGTGTAAAATAGACCTGCTCCCTAAGTTTTTGTGGTAAACTACTGAAGTTACGTTGCAGAAAGCATAATGTTCCTACTACCTTGTTCCTAACGTAAATGACATGTTTATTCCACATCAAATCAGCAGTGAAAATACGCCTAGATATTCATATTCCGTGACTTGTTGAAGATTAACGTTATTGATCGTGTAATGATTTCTGCACTGTGAGAGTTTCCTGGTAAAGCTGACGTGGACGATTTTTTTTTCATATTCAACGACATTTTTTAATTATCACACCATGTGGTAAATAAATCTAAATCGTTTTGCAGTGCTTGCTTGTTAAAGTCGCTATTGATGGCCCTATATACTATGCAGTCATCTGCAAACATTCTAAATTATGATGGGATGCCAAAAGTGTTGTTATTTATGAATAAAAAATGAAAGCGGACCTAACACTGATCCCTGTGGTACACCAGAGGTCACAGCAACCTATGTAGAGAAACAACCGTCCAAAGCCACAGACATCTGCCTTGAGCAAAGATAGTCAGCTATCAAAGCAATAACCCTATCATCCAATTTGTAATATCGAAGTTTAGTGATCAAGAGTCTGTGCGTAACGACGTCAAAAGTTTTTCTGAAATCCAGAAATATACAGTCAACACATTGCTGCTTGTCGACAGCTAAGGAGAGGTCATGAGTAAATTCTACCAATTGCGTCGTACAAGAAAAGTTCTGCTCGAACCCATGCTGACTAGGATGAAGAAGGTTATTGGCAACAAGGTGAGACACGATGCTTCTACAAATCACATGTTTCATAACTTTGCATACAATACTAGTTAACGACACTGGCCTATATTTCTCAAAACTGTCCCTCTCCACTTTTATGAATTGGTACCTCGTGGGCCAACTTCCAGTTCCCAGGAGCAATGCCGTCATTTAAGGAATCTTGAAATAAACGACAAAACTATAAACACGGAGTGCCCGGACCGTTTATAAGAAACAATGCCGGGATATCATCCGGACCACTCGCTTTTGTATGTTTCAAGCCCTGCAATATTATATCGACTCCCGTCGCACTAAACGCAACCTCAGACGTTTTGTCGGCTTGGACAGAAAAATCAATTATGCTAAATTGAGTGGAAGCTGCCAACAGCGTGTCCGATTGCCCAGTGATTTTAACTGAATTTTTAGTGCACTTTTGGAGATGTCTCTCCGCTACAAAAATCACAGCATATTCACGACGTGAATGAGGACGAGTGTGATGAAGCGGACGTTTGGATGGACGGACGGATGGATGTACAAGTGCACGAATGGACGGACGCACGGATGAGCAAACGGACGCAAGAACGGCTGGTCGGATGGACACATGGACGAACGCAGGGGCAGACACTTGGATGGACACACCGATGAATGGATGGACAGAAACAAGAACGAACGAACGGATGGAAGCGTGCACGGTCTGGTGGACGTTTCGTCACACTCATTATCATTCACTCCATGGATATGATTTAATTTTATTATTTATCGTACTACAAGTAACGACCTCTAGTATCATACCATTCGCATTTTTCAGCGTACATGTACTTCGTTATACGTACAAATGGTGCCCCCTGCGGCCGCTTGAAGAACTAACAAGAGGTGGCTACCTATGATTACGACAGGACACTCAGCCCACGTCTTAAGAAGGTTTGCCCCTAAAAAAGTGGTCATGTAGGCTTCCTGATTAAACCTGTAACACAGCGTCTTTTTTCTTCGACTAGTAGAAGCGCAAGCTCGACAAAACAAAGCGCCCGGAAGTTCTGCCGCCATTAAGGTACTACTCCAATCGTGCTGTGTGGTTGACAAAATATATCGGCTAGTTTCCTGTATTTAAAGAAAATAATCTCACGAAAAGAGAACATTAAGTACAATCTAACAGAACATCGCGATGGAGCAGAACATCCCCAGACAAACCCAAAGTTTTGACAAAAACATATGTTTACACATGTACACGGAATACAACATACACAGACACAACAAAAATTGTTACAAAAAGATATGTGTACATATGTATATTACATGGTAAACAAAGAACACAGAGATGAAACGTAAAGATCTATATGTTAGGTATTTACATAGTATTTACAAGGTGCTTGTGCGAGTGTTAAACAAATATTAACCCACCAAAACTAGGCAGACCTGAACACAAGCTTCACACGTCTCTCGCATACGAACACAAAAAGGAAGGACCAGTGTCGAAGAAATTCCTCCTCCCTGAAGAAAAAGAGTTCCTCTGATAAAACAGATAGTAGCTCTTTGTACAGTCACTTCAAAATTGGAAAGAGAGCACGACGGCGTTGACCTGCTGCAACTGCCTCACAGCGACTGCGCCAAAGACAGTAGGCACCAGCGACATTTAGAAGGCAGGCGAAGCGGCCTTGAGAACAACGCCAAGAAGATTCAAAGCGATTTACTTCAAGGCCTTGAAATCCAGCATGCACGGCCCTCCAGAAAACACGAGCAACAACGGATTGTCTCAATACATGCTTATTTTTGTTTTTCGTAGGGCATGTTTGTTTCGTAGGGCATGTTCGGGCATGTTGCTGACTGAACCATTCTTCACATTTCGAGGCGATCAAGGGTAGGAAGGGCACCCCACCTCTGCCACCACATGAAGTCCCGGAGGTGACCAGGAGAAATGATGCCGTCAGCGTGCTCCAAGACACACAAATAGAGTTACTGCGGCATGCCGGAGGAACTAACGGGAGCAACAAAGCAGCTGTTGTGTCAACGATAGGATTGTCTAACACATCTACCTAAGGGCAACTCGACTAGATATAGCGAAAAAACGCGACAGCTGTTGCATAAAACGAAAGAAGTGTTACTGATTGTGGGCCCCGAGTGAAGCGCACAAATTCACTCGATTGTGAGAAAAAGCAGCCTAACGAATGAAAGCATATAATAAACTCAACGTTATTTGTACATTGACTCTTGTTCAGTTTTCGATGTGATACCGAAGGGTTATTGTCACTTCTTTCGTAAAGCACGAGCAATATCTGTGATTTCCTGTAAAGTACTACATTGGTTTAAAGAAAACTTTCGAGCTATTAGTATTGTTTGTTTGACACGAAATTGTTGTACGTAACTGTGACAGCCTTGAGCTCTCCCATAGTAAAGTCCCTAGTACTGTAAATTATTAAGGCCTTTTTTTCTGAACGCAAAAACTTCTGTGCACAGGCCTCACAAGATGTAATCTCCACCACATTACAACACGAAGGTAGTTCTGCATGACATTATCATTTATCATACATATATAAGTT
Organism: Rhipicephalus annulatus; assembly: GCA_013436015.1. Lineage (NCBI taxonomy): Eukaryota > Metazoa > Arthropoda > Arachnida > Ixodida > Ixodidae > Rhipicephalus > Rhipicephalus annulatus. The sequence continues at coordinate 804,742 of WOVY01010086.1, read as the reverse complement.
GCAAACGTCCCTCGCCCACCATTGTAACAGGTGCTTCACAGGCGAGGCTCCTTATATTGACACTAAAGTCACATAACAATGTACGTCAGAGTGGAAGCTCAATATATGACATCTAAAACAATAGTATCAACAGCAGTGCCTTACTTACCTAGACATTCAGGTAAATACACAAGAAGACAAGCGCCGCTGTAGGGCATTTTCAAAGTGATTCCGATGACAACAAAGCGACTGCCTAAAATAATCACTAGTAATCTATTTTACTGCACTAAATAAAGCACCTTCCGTGCATCCAGAGACCCAATGAAATTGTGCTTGTTCGTTTCTGCTTGATTCATGGAAAAAAGAACTGTCGGACGCAACTCTGGGGAACGGCGCGAAAGGTTGCAAAATTCAATTTTCGCGTAGTTACACTAGGCAGGTGGTGTCATCTACGGGGCGCAGTTGAACCAAAAAAATGTCTGCAATCTCGGAGCCAATGGCGGGATATCGATCAATGGCCGTTGTTGCTGTTGTGGCTCCCGCTGCTTTCGGTCTCCTGCTACAAGCGCAATAAAGCCGGGCAACCATGTTCACGGCAACAGTGACGTGAGTCGGTTCAGTCAGTGCACTTCCTGACGCGGGTAATTAGAAGTGTGCTCACCAAATGCGGTCCTCTAAAACATGATTTTATTTCACAATAGACCCTTCCTTGGAACAAAAGTAACACTACGAGGTTTCTGGACCGCCATTTCAACAATCAACATCGACTTAATAGCTGACTTTAGTGTCTCATTAAGCCGTGCATCGTGCGCACGTGATGTAAGTAGCAGTAGTCATAGCACTAGTAGTAGTAGTAGTAGTAGTAGTCATAAAAGTAGTAGTAGTAGTAGTCATAGTAGTAGTAGTAGTAGTAGTAGTAGTAATAGTAGTAATAGTAGTCATAAAAGTAGCAGTTGTGAGTCGCAGTAGTAGCTAGCCACCTTCACGGCCGGACTAGAGGCGCGGCACGTGCTCACTCATTTGAATTGAGGAAGAAACCTACGCACGGTAATCATAAATAAAAAGAAGGTTGTTTCTGGTGAAATAACCTACAGAGAAGAGTATCAGTGACTTGATATCGAATGAAATTTGCCTTAATTTGATGCTCATTAAAAAAAACTAGTATCAGAAGAACGCCCTTTGAGCCCTACCTGACAAGAAAGGGTTGCCACGATCAGCTCGTTGGGCGTAAGCTCCTTTTTTAGCAAGCCTGAGCTGTTTCAGCTACAATATTGATGCCTCGAGCCCGGCCCGGGCATAATTTTTGTCGATGCGTCCTCATCAAGGGTGAGGCCTGAGGCATGGAGTAAATAGTTACTGTATGCCTTGGGCTGCGCCGTAGTGTTATGAACTAGCGGCGGTGAAAGGTGAGAACTAGACAGAAAGCACAGGCCATAAGAAAGTGCGCGCGTGCCGCTCCTCTAGTCCGGCCGTGCCACCTCTCGTTTAGTCCAGGGAATGTCCGCTGAATGGCGGTACTTTTTTATGATTTGTATATGATGATTATAGGATGAAAATACGAAAGATGGTTGTAGTAGGAGTGTTCACTAGATGGACGGACGCATGGACAGATCCACAAATGGACGGACGGGTGCACAGACGAACGCATAGACGGATGAACAAATGGATGGACGCACGAACGGACTGACGCTTGCACGGACGGGCGAATGGACGCACACATGAATGGACATAGGGACGGTCACACGGACGGTCACACAGACGGACGCACGGAAGCAAGAACGAAGGAAAGAATGGCAGCGCAGACGGACTGACAGATGCTTTGCCCCACTCATCATCATGCACTTTGTGGATATGCTGTGATATTTTTCAGTTAGCTTTGAACTCAACTAAATGGCTGAGACACACCCGTTCACATTACGCACAAACTTGTAGGTACCTAATAAATACATAATGGATAAAGTTTTTTTTTTTATTTATTTATTTGAAACAAAACCCGCAGCGCCACTTAGGCATTATTGCGGGGGGCACAGAGCCTCATAAAATGAATCCGCAGTCTTGCGGCCAACTACATCGGCTGGTAACGTGTTCCATTCAACAATGGATTGCGGAAAAAAAGAATGCTTAAAAAGATCCGTTCTGGGGTTGTATGGCCGTACTTTAAATTTGTGATCATGACGGGAGGATTGATAATACGCTTTTTTTAAATAATCTGAAGCATTAATGCCCGTTTTATTGTTATATATCGAATAAAATAGTTTTAATCTTAGATTACGTCTTCGATCTTGTAAGTATTGCCAATTAAGTTCTCTTTTCATACAACGGGAGCTTTCAGTTCGGCCATATTTTCCCAGAACAAATCTTGCTGCCATCGACTGAATGCGTTCTAATTCATGAATATGTATTTTGTTAAACGGATCCCACACAGGACAGGCGTATTCTAGTATTGGTCTCACATAGGCATAATATGCGGCCTGTTTAACCTCCTTGGTTACATGTTTAAGATTTCTTTGTAAAAAGCCTAGGGCTTTTCCCGCTCTACTTACAACACTGCCAATGTGTTCAGACCATCCCCCATCCTCAGAAAGCGTGACACCCAAATACTTATATTTGTGTTCATACCTAATAACTTCATTGTTTAAGATGTACTGATTTGTAAATCTATTAACCTTTTTGGTGAAACTGACGTGAACACATTTATTCGTGTTTAATACCATGTCATTATTTTTACACCATGCCTCCACGTGATTAAGGTCATCCTGAAGCTGGGTGGAATCCGTTTGGTCGGTCAGTTCAGTATACAACACACAGTCGTCAGCAAACATTCTAATACGACACCTAATTGTATCCGAAATATCATTAATAAACACAAGGAAGAGAAGCGGACCGAGTACGGAACCCTGAGGTACCCCTGATGTCACCGAAACTAAACACGAACATGATCCACCAAGCACAACCTTTTGTTTTCTTGAAGTTAAATAGTCCGCAATCCAACGGCAAATGGTTTGATGAATGTTCAAGTTCTGCAGTTTTTGAATCAGAATGGAGTGTGATACCGTATCGAAAGCCTTTCTGAAGTCTAAAAATAAACAATCAATCTGTCCTCGATTATCTAAAACTGATGCTATATCATGATAGAATTCAATTAATTGGGTTGTGCATGAAAAACCCTGTCTAAATCCGTGTTGTTTAGGATTAAAAAAATTAATTGAAGTCAGGTGATTCATTAAAGCAGAAAAAAGAACATGTTCAAGTACTTTACAACAAATCGGCGTCAAAGAAATTGGTCTGTAATTTGATACGTCTGATTTAGAACCACTTTTGAAAACGGGCACAACATTAGCTATTTTCCAATCATCAGGAAGCTTGCCTTCATCGAGTGATTTTTTATAGATAACATAAAGGTAACGAGCTACTGCCTCAGAGCAAAGTTTTAAAACTCTTGGTGATATGCCATCTGGGCCAGTTGCTTTACCTTCGTCAATGCGCTGTAACAACTTCATTATGCCATTGAATGAAAGCTCTATCTCACCCATAGGCAAACATTGTTCTTTTTTATTCGTGACAATCACTTGTGTAGGTGGGCGGAAGACCGATTTAAAGAAGTCGTTAAAAAGTGTGGCTTTATCTCGATCCTCAGTTACAATCTCGCCACCGTAACGTAGGTTTGGTGGGCTAACCTTCTCAGTACCACATCGTCTCATATATTTCCAAAACCTTTTCTTATTAGAAAAGTCAGCGGCCAAACTCTTAAAATACTTTTTCTTGGCTTCTTTCAGTTCCATTTTATAAAGTGATGTCAAATCTTTCATTTTATTAAAATTTTCAGGGGATTTTTTTTGGCAGTATCGGGAAAAAGCCCTCTTGCGCTTTTTGATAAGCTGAATAAGATGCCCCTTAATCCAAGGTTTCTTTATTTTACTCAGTTTATCGCTTGAGACGCTCGGGACGTGACGCCGAATGAGCCCAGTAATGCGTTCCTTAAACACTTGCCATAGCTGCTCAACAGTTACTTCGTCTGCACTGCATTCAAAAGACAGAAATTGTTGCTCAAGACCAGCTGATATTTGCTGATAGTTTGCTTTACTATAAAAGAAGATTCTCCTAGATTCGCATTTCTTTGTATTTACCCGGGATCTTGTTAGCTTTGCAAAGACGGCGTTGTGATCACTAATACCGGGAATAACGTGTGTTTCATTAATGACATCAGGGGTATTACAAAACAACAAATCCAGAATGTTGTCACCTCGCGTAGGACTGGAAACATACTGCATGAGGCCGAGCACGTCAGTCAACGTTTTCAATTCACAGTATGTCGCTGCCTGAGACTTTAAGACACAGTTACCGTTATTCCACTCAGCATCCGGTAAATTAAAGTCACCAGCAAGAACGACACATTCTTTAGAAAAGGTGCAGGCAATTTTTCTCAGCTGACGCATAACATTCGGTTCAAAGACAGGAGGCCGATAGAAAGCACCAACAATGAAACTAGAACGATTACTTTGCACTCCTCGGCACCAAACAGATTCAGTTTCATTGTTATCAATAAAAATTTCTTCGGACATCAAAGAATCCTTCACAAGAATGAAAACACCACCACCATGCGTTGACCGGTCTTTTCGATATGTTTGAAAATTGCAAGGAAACATTTCAGAGTTCGAAACTGCTTCGTCAAGCCAAGATTCTGACCCAATGACTAAGTCAGCGTTCACTGACCTAATAAGGCCACCCAGCTCATCAGCTTTATTCTTAACACTTCGGCAATTCATCATCAGAAGGGCAATATCTCGGGCACCTTGGGGCTTTTGTCTCACTTCTTTGTTATAGCGTCACGAACGTCTTACTTTTGTGACATCCTGCGCATCACTATCCCAACTGTAAGTCCTACCGTCAATGATAAGCTTATCAAAAGAAAGTTTCACTGTGTGACCATCTGCTTTTTTTGATTTTGCATATTCCCATAAGTGCTTTCTTTTTTCGCGCACCTGCTTGGAATAGTCGTCACTGATTGATAAGCCAGAATCTTTCAATTTGTGTGCATTTTTGTAGAGATCAGCTTTTTCTCGAAAGTTGTAAAGCCGTAGAATGACTGGTCTGTTCTTCCCCCGCTTCTTTGTTCCAATGCGGTGAATTCTTTCAACACTCATTAAGGTGACGCCCATTTTAGCAGTAAAAATATCGTCAAGAACAGTTTTACGAAGTGATTCAGTTGTTTCACCAGTACTTTCTTTCAACCCATATACAACCAAATTATTACGTCTGCTTCTGTTTTCAAGATCATCGAGTTTCACTTGCATCTCAACAATGCCTGCCGATATTCGATCCACTGTTTTCTCACAACGTTCAAATTGTACACTTTTACCGGCAAGGCATTTTAATTCACTTTCAATTGAGTCTAACCTCTGATCCGTAAGAGCAATGTAGTCGTCGAGCTTCTTTCTAATTGTTCCCATCACCTCAAGTATTTCTTTTTGACCTTTAAGTAGCTCCTGCATTGCAGAATCATTAGGGCCCGGGTTCAATTCAATGTCCCCACTCAGAAGCAATACCAACATACACGCAGCATCAAAGCACTCGGCCACTCCATCACAAAAGGCTCTTGGGCAAGGCAACACCACCAGGCACCGAAAACTCGTGGTGCATTTGGAATAGGAATATTTTTTACTAACCTGCAGAACGTACAAGAGCAGATTATTCCGTGGCCGCATGCTGGCGGTGAAACCTTGCCCAATGCCACTGAAAACGTGGGGGGCGTATCTCGAGGCCTCGCCTGTCGCTGTCGATTTGGCTGTGTAGTTCAAAGCACCGGAAACCGAAACTTGAGCTGGCCACCGAATCCAGGAAAATTCATCTGTGCAGCGGAATTCAGGACTGCGCTGATTGGCGTCGGGTGACAAAATCACTGGCAGCAGGCTTTCCGGTGACCATCCATCCGATGATAACCCCAGGCACAAGGCGAGAATCTGCAGAACGTACAAGAGCAGATTATTCCGTGGCCGCATGCTGGCGGTGAAACCTTGCCCAATGCCACTGAAAACGTGGGGGGCGTATCTCGAGGCCTCGCCTGTCGCTGTCGATTTGGCTGTGTAGTTCAAAGCACCGGAAACCGAAACTTGAGCTGGCCACCGAATCCAGGAAAATTCATCTGTGCAGCGGAATTCAGGACTGCGCTGATTGGCGTCGGGTGACAAAATCACTGGCAGCAGGCTTTCCGGTGACCATCCATCCGATGATAACCCCAGGCACAAGGCGAGAATCTGCAGAACGTACAAGAGCAGATTATTCCGTGGCCGCATGCTGGCGGTGAAACCTTGCCCAATGCCACTGAAAACGTGGGGGGCGTATCTCGAGGCCTCGCCTGTCGCTGTCGATTTGGCTGTGTAGTTCAAAGCACCGGAAACCGAAACTTGAGCTGGCCACCGAATCCAGGAAAATTCATCTGTGCAGCGGAATTCAGGACTGCGCTGATTGGCGTCGGGTGACAAAATCACTGGCAGCAGGCTTTCCGGTGACCATCCATCCGATGATAACCCCAGGCACAAGGCGAGAATCTGCAGAACGTACAAGAGCAGATTATTCCGTGGCCGCATGCTGGCGGTGAAACCTTGCCAGCATGCGGCCACGGAATACACTACACAATCGACAAGTTAGTTGATCGACGGGAATACGGAATCGACGGAATACACAATCAACAAGTTAGTTGATTTCCGCCTGAAACATGAAGAACTATATGATAAAAGTCGAATGTAGTGCTTGAAAACCTTCACAACTACCACAATCAAAATTACATCCAATAATAAGTAGACATACTAGATTACCAAAATCCACATATGTGGTCATCACATTCTGAATAGTGTTGAGAGGAATCAGCAACGTGTGCTATGATTCACATGTGTCCTACGTACAAGATATTCGTCGTTTTGAACGTAGTGCTCTTCGACAGTGCTAGTGGAGGCTAACAAGCGACCGCGGATTGGGCGGGTTCCCGCTCTCTCGTAGTGGAGTACGAACTATATATACTGCAAATTGTTGAACACCTTTTCTAAACATTTCATAGTAGAGAACCAAGTACTCTAAATCGGTCGACACTCTTTCTAAATACACACGTTCTCACTCGTAATATGAAGTACCAAGTACTCAAGATTGTTAAACACTTTATTGAAACACATCACTGACAGCACCACTTTGTGTTTTCGTGGCGTAAGAGGGTGCTGGGGCGGCTGTATGCTCTCCCATAATAGAGTACAAGGTACTATAGATCGTGAACCCCTTTTAGGGACGCAGTTTCTAAAGCTGTGGGTGTGTCTCTCCTAGCTCATACGTGAACGCCGAGTTCGACGGCTCACTTAGCAGGTGCAGATGGACGGACAGACGAACGGACGGATGAAGCACGGTTTACAGATAAAACCCTGCGGTGGTGGTGAAAAACGTTATTTGTTTTAAAGTCAAAAAGTAAACTCTTATTTAAAAAAATGGCAGCATATCCACGGAGTGAATGATGGAGAGTGGGGCGAAGCATTCGTCCGTCCATGCGTCCGTCTGTGTGACCGTCCATGCGTCTGTTTGTGCGCCCGTCCCTGCGTTCTTTCTTGCATCCGCCCCTGCGTCCGTTCATGCGTCCATCCATGCATCTGTTTGTGTGTCCGTTCGTTCATCTATTCAACACTCCAAGTCCCACCATCTCGCATCTTTTTATCATATATCTCCCATATAAAAGCACCGCCATCCAGCGGACATTCCAAGGACTAAACGAGAGGTGGACATTCCAAGGACTAAACACTTTCTTACGGACTGCGCTTTGGGTCCACTTCCCACCTTTAACCACCTCGAGTTCATGGTATATTCTAGTTCACTGTATTCATGGCACTGCGACCAAACGCTCGCTAAACCTTTCGAAAACCAAGGAGGTTACGCCCAGCGAGTATAACGTAGCAACCTTTCCCTGTCAGATAGGGCTCAATTTACATGCCAATGGCTGCTAATGAGAAATGAGAGACAGGAGAATTCGGCTTTTACTTTCTTACGGCTTGCGCTTCGTATCTACTTTTCATTTTTAACCACCTTGAGTTCATTCATGGTATATACAGGTTCATTGTATTCATGGCACTGCGGCTCAACGCTCGCTAAACCTTTCTAAAGCTAAGGAGGGGACACCCAGCGAGTATAATGTAGCATCCCTTTCTTGTCCGATAGTGCTCAATGTACATGCCAATGGCTGCTAATGGGGATCGCAGCGTGCGCGTTGACTTAAAGCCGAATACTCATGTTTCTCATTCCCCATTAGCAGCCATTGGCATGTACATTGAGCACTATTTTTTATTGTTAAACAACGCACAGAAGAAATCTCTCACTGGCACCACCTTGGAGGTCAAGTGTTATACCTATTTCGGGTATGTGCCACTGGTGGTTACATGCGAGGGACGCCCAAGCCACGCCATAAGGAGCTTCGCCCCTAATTAAAAATGCAGCGTTGTGCGTGGCTTCAGGCTGTCGGTTGTGGCGTCCAGGCAGTGTCTAGCCGTGACGTCCTCCACCAAAGTTACCAGCCGACGTTGCAGGTCCAGCCTGCGGCTGGACAAAGCAGCCTGCCACTGCTGCGAATTTCTGAGGAGCCAAGAGACAGGGGGCAAGTGTGCCGGACAGGAGTAAAGTGTGTGCCCATAGTTGGCGATGGAGCTACCACATAAGCTGCAGGCTGGCGAGTACGCTCCAAGGTGGAAGAGGGCAAGACGTGCAGGAGTAAGGAAGGTGCGGGCCTGAAGTTGGCGCCACAGGTGTTGTAGGTGCTGGGAAAGGGATTGGTGTGTTGGAGGGATGGTGAGGTGGGAGAGGCAGTAGTGCAATGTGATGTGGTACGATAGGAGCGCGTCTCGCGTATCCATTCTCGGCGGGGGTGGCCCTGCTCGGTTGGTCAAATCGTGAGCGATAGACTTGGCTGCCTCGTTGCTCCGATGATCCGCGTGAGTGGGTACCTAGATGATGATGTCGCGGGTTATAAAATACAGATGGTTTATATAAAAACATGAACAGTGTAACTCGTAGAGACGCTCTCAAAAGAAGGTCGCTAAGATTGTCGTCTTCCTCACTCACCTGCACTGCTTTTCTCGAGCAAATCCGCGATCTTCGTTGTTGTCGCTATCTCGCAGCTAGACGCAGCTATGCACGCGGCATTACCCTCCCACATGACTGAGCGTCGGCTCGATGCTCACCAGGTAAAGAAGTGGCCAGCGGGTGCTTAACTCACTCAGAGAGGTAAAGTTTCATGTGGACCACGTGCGCTGTCTCAGGCAGATCCTGGCGACGTTTCGAACAGGAGGAGGTGTCGGGCACGACTTCGTACGTCACGTCACCAAAACGGCACAAAACCTTGTAGGGTTCAAAGTATCGCTATAGGAGTTTCTCCGAGAGGCCTCGCCGTCGTACATGAAACCAAACTCAGACTCTATCTCCTGGCTGATAAGCGACAAATCTGTGGCGAAGGTTATACCGTTGGGCGTCAAGTTGCTGCAGGTTGATCATTTTGACGCGGGCAAGCTGCCTTGCTTCCTTGGCGCTCTCAGTGAAGTCTGCGGCGTCTGTCTCTGAATCATTTCAATCGTAAAGCAGCATGGCGTCAACCATTGTAGTAACTTCGCTGTCATGAATTTGTGGGAACGGCGTCACTTTCGTTGTTTCCTGGCGCACCGTATTATACGCGATTGTGTTGTACAGCACTATTCGGTTCAAATTCTTGTGTTTCATGTCGACGTATATGCAAAGCATGTCAGCGATTGTCTTGTTAAGTCGTTATGTGAGCCCATTCGTTTGTGGGTGGCAAGCTGTCGTCTTTCTATGCGCTGTGCCACTGATTGTAAGCACGAAGAGCAAAAGCTCGGCTGTAAACGCGGTACATTGGCCTGTTAAGACGAGATCTGGAGCACCATGTTTCAGGACAATGATCTCAATGAAGAATAGGGCTGCTTAAGCTGCAGTGCCACTCACAATTGCCTTGGTCTCCGCGTATCAGGTGAGGTAGTCTGTCCCCACTATAACCCATTTGCTGTCACTGTCCGATGTTGGGAATATGGCTAGTAGATCCATTCCGATTTGAGAGAACGGAGTTTCTGGCACGGGCACGGGATGTAATGGCCCAGCGGGTTTGACAGGGGGTAGCTGTCCTCGGTACCTTGCGTCGAGGACAGTCAATGTATGTTTGGACGAAAAGTTTCACCTCTGCTGCGATTCTAGGCCAGTACTATTTTTCTTTGACGCGTGTCAGTGTTCTTGTGAAACCGAGGCGGCCGGCAGTGGCTTCGTCATGGCAGGCTTGTAAAATTTCGCTGCAGAGAGCTTCAGGAACTAACAGCAGATAGCTTCTACCTGTTGATGAGAAATTCTTTTTGTACAGAATTCCGTCCCGTAAACACAATGATGATGAGTTCTTCGAAACAGTTTTGGTGCATTGGCGGCTCGCTTGTTCAAGGATTGTATAAGCGAGTTGAGCCCCCGATCATCTTGTTGTTGCAGGGAAATCATGGCCGCATCAACAACTCCTAAAAAACTGTGAATTCATAATCCTCTGTAGCCGGTGATTCAATCGGTGACCTTGACAAACAGTCGGTGTCTAAGTGTTGCACTCCGGACTTGTAAATTACGGCCATGTCGTACTCTTGGAGCCGCAAGTTTCATCGTGCTAAACGTCCAGGCGGGTCTTTCATGTGTGTCGTTGGATCCAGGAAAGCCCCTATCACTGATATGGCGAACTGTCCGGGGTCTTAGCACAACCTTGGGTCAGCGACACCCGTTTACATCTCTGGCACTTCCCCTTCGATGCCGAGAGATTGACGTCGCAGAATCTTTCTGTAGAATAATTGCCGATGACTCCAACTTCACAGTATCAAGTACGGGAACACTTGACAATCCACTGCCCTCACATGATCCCCGTATGCAATGCCAGTTTTCTATGGATGAGCTAGAGGCAGCCCTGGCACTGTGCAGACGTTCTTCAGCACCCGTACCTGACGGCATTACCTATCGTGCCCTTTGTAATCTTGGAGACGAAGCCCGGAAGGCACTATTATGCCTATACAACGACTGCTGGCAGACTGGTACGGTTCCCCAGGCATGGAAGTCAAGTCGCCTCATTCCACGTCTAAAGGCTGGTAAATCTCCTTTGGAGATTGCCTCATACCGTCCTCTCGCACTTGCCAGTTCTGTGGGAAAAACGATGGAACGAATGATTCTAACACGAATGGAGTGGTATTTAGAGCACTACGAAATCTATCCGGTATCCATGACTGGATTCAGGCATGGCCACTCGTCAATCGACAACGTTGTTCATCTGATGAGATATGCTCAACACCAGAAAGCCTGTAAGAGACTGTGCGCCACCCTGTTTCTAGACGTTAAATGGGCTTACGACAATGTCACTCATGAAGCCATCTTTAGTGCATTTGAAACAGTAGGTCTTGGTGGCAAGATATATATGTGGGTGTACAGCTACCTACAGCTGAGATCATTTTACGTGATGACAGCGAATGGCCCAACACCAGATTTTTACAGCAGCCGAGGAGTTCCTCAGGGAGGAGTGCTAAGCCCTACACTTTTAAACCTAACTCTGATTGGTCTAGTCAAGCAGCTACCTAGCACTGTAGAACTTTCTGTCTATGCTAATGACATCTGCATTTGGACATCAGGTGTGACAAGGCCTCAGCTTCGCGCCCGCCTTCCGAAAGCTGCTACAAAGACGTAATGCTGCCTTCGTAAACAAGCCATGTAGGTGTCCTGCGGAAAATGTGCAGTGGTAGCGTTCACGCGGAAACCAATATCTGCTTACAGCATATCGATTAATAAAAAATACATATCGTTCAGCAGAAGCCACAGGTTCTTGGGAGTCATAATAGATAGAAACCTGTCGTGGACTCCACACGTGAACTATGCGAAGAAGCGGCTGATCGCAACATGCCACATGTTCAAATTCCTTGCAGGAAAGAATTAGGGAGTGCACATACCATCCATGCTACAACTGTACAGACTGCTGTTTATCGGATTCTTACGGTAGAGCTTACCTGAAGTATCTAACACCGGCAAGACGAACCTGCGCGCAATTCAGAGCATTCAAGCCAAAGCACTTAAAATATGCCTTGGATTACCCCACAGTGCTTCAACGGCTTAAACCATTGCCATCGCTCAAGATCACTCGATAAAGACGCATATTGTTACTGAGACAATGCGCACGCACCTCAGGCATTATGCCAGGATTCCTTCTCACCACCTGGCGAGCCTAGCTGCTGAAAGGCCCCGCACGACATACGGCACTAATGTCTACAAGCATCGTTCATCGTTTACTGAGACATACGCACCTGCATCAAAGCCACTGCTTCCTTCTTGGAGCCACTGCTTCCTTCTTGGAGCCGGCCACGAGTTCACTTAATGATTCCAGGAATGAGGATAAAATTGGACTTACCGACACATGTCCTGAAACAACTGAGTCTATTTCTACTGGACCAATACTACAGTAACCACGTGCAAATCGACACGGATGGGTCTACGACGCCGTCTAGTTCAGGTGGAGAAGTGGTTATGCCATCACAAGGGGTAACTCGGTGTTTTAAGACTTCACATGTGCCAACGTCCATGACGGCAGAACTCGAGGCTCTGCGCAATGCACTGGAACTCATCAATTCAGAAAAAAGACCAGGTAAATGGGCTGTGTTTTCTGACTCAAAACCAGCGTTACAGTGCCTGATATCAGTTCTCCGACGCGGATGCCACAAACAGTTGACCTACCAAACCGTGAAACTTCACCACCTGTTAATACAAAAAGGCCATGACATCGTCTTTCAGTGGTTACCTGAGCATTGTGGTATAGGCGGCAATGATTCTGCAGATCATGCTGCTCGCACGTCACATAAAGGAGCGAACAGCGTTCCGATTCCGCTTTCAAGAGCAGATGCGGCGAGGCAGATTCATCAACTGGCCCGCAGTCTCACACTGACTGAGTGGAACACACCAAGCATACGACGTACAAGACTGCAGAAGCTCGACCCCTCACTACAACTCCGGCCTCCACTCGGCCTACATCGACGTGCAGCTCCGCTTCTCTATCGCCTTTGGCTGGGAGTTGCTTTCACGAAAGCTTATACCACGTTAATCGGAATTACTGACAGTGCAGCATGCGATGTTTGCGGCACCGACGCAAATATCGTACACCAGCTGTGCCATTGTCCTCGATGTGCCTCAGATAGACAAGTACCTGCCAACGCAATGCGGCGACTGGATGATCGGCCTCTTTCTGAGCAGGTGCTACTACAGCAACGTCCACATGCCTCGACAGCCCACAAAGCAGTGAAAGCCCTGCTGTGTTTCCTGAGAAAGACAGGCTTGTGTGAACGCCTCTGACATGCGGTAGAGTTCTACACGCTGCATTGAAATTACTGTCAGTCTGTCCCACCACCTTTTTTTTCTTTTCCCTCTCTTCCTTTTTTCTCGTCTTTCTTGTCCCCTTCCCTAATCCCCCAGTTTAGGGTAGCCAACCGGTTGTTTTTCTGGTTAACCTCTCTGCCTTCTCCCTTTTGTTGCTTCCTCCTCCTTCTTATCAACAGGCCTTGGAACTTTGTGACGGCTGCAGTTTTATCTGGGTCAGGCCTCACACCTTCGCGACTGACCACGTGTCCCAGAAACTGAAGCTCTTCGAAGCCGAAGTGGCATTTTTCTGGTATCAGCGTGAGTCCAGTAGACCGTGTGGCTTGAAAGACTGACAGTAGCCGCTTTAAATGTTCTTCAAACGTGGCCGATAAGAACGATCACGTCGTCGAGGAACACAAGACATGTTTTCCATTTCAGGCCGGACAGGATGGTATCCATTAGTCTCTGAAACGTGGCTGGGGCTGAACATAGACCGTAAGGGAGGATTTTAGATTCATAGAGCCCGTCTGGCGTCACGAATGCGGTCTTTTCTCAGTCGAGCTCTTCTGATTCTATCTGCCAGTATCCACTTTGAAGGTCCATTGACGAGAAGAAGCGCGCATGCCGTAGCCAGTCCAAAGAATCATCGATTCGTGGTAACGGATAAACATCATTTTTTATAATGTGGTTCAGCTTACGATAATCGATGCAGAAGGACAAGCTGCCATCTTTCTTTTTCATGGGAACCACTGGCGATGCCCAAGGACTCTTTGATGGTTAGATTGCATTATCCTCTAGCATCTTCTTGACTTGCTGCTGGATTCCCTCACGTTCTTTCTGAGAGACGCGGTAGGGGTTCTGTCGGATCGATCTTCCTTTGTCTTCTGTAATGATGTGATGCTTAGCCAGAGGTGTTCGACCCACTCGCGATGTGGATGAGAAGCAGTCCTTGAACTTGTTGAGCAGCTCCATAGAACGGCATCTTTCAGTCGGTGTTAGACTCGGACCGATACCGGCTGGTGGTGTATGTGGAAGTGATTGGGCTGTGGCTTCCCCTTGCACAAGAACACAGTCGTGAGAGCAGTCGAGCTCATCGAGGTACGCCACAGCTGTGCCTTTATCGATGTGCCAGCGCTCATTCGTGAAGTTGGTCAGAAGCGCCTGTGCGCGCCCATTCACTAAGCTGATGATGCCACGAGCGATGGCAATGCCTTGGCGAAAAAGAAGGGCAGTGATGTGTTCGGCTATTAGAGTGCACGCCGCAACACACGGAAACAAGACTACATGACAGTGGTGGCACGCAGACGTCGTCGTCGACCACACGTAACACCCTAGGCTCTTAGTCTGTATCATGGGTCACAGGCTTCTCGGCGGCGAATGTATTCACACCATCACGTACATTGACCATAGCACCGTACTCTCTTAAGAAGTCCATTCCCAGTATCATAGGTTTGCAGAAGTCGGGTAGGACCAGAAATGTGGCTACAAAAGCTACATTCTCAATCATGAGTGTTGCTGTACATTTCCCGTGGGTGTCATCATCTGGCCTCCAGCAACTCGCATATAAGGACCCGTCTATGCCATCCTGACTTTCTTGAGTTTATCTGCCAATTGTTCACTCATTATGTAAAAGTCTGCACTTCAACGCCATCAATCGTCACAGCGAGGTCGGCAGTCACAGTTTTCTCGGTGGAGTCTTCATCCTCGTCTCTCACGCGTTTCGGCAGTAGTGGGGGATTTTCGGCAATTCGAAGGCTAGCAACCTTTCCTTTAAAACTCACTGCTTTTAGTTTCCCCGCCTTGGACTGGGAGACCGACCTCTGACGGCGTCAGCAAGACTACGGCGGCTTGGTGAGCCAAAACGAGCCAGAGATGTTGAGTGCGTCTGGAAGGTAGCAGAGCCTTCCCGCCGGCCAGCCTGGTCGTCGTCGATGGGAGCAAGGCTTTCGTCGAACTGTCGGCGCATAGCGGTGGGTGCACTCCCACAGTATTGTGCTCGGCGATGGGGGCAAAAACGGTAAATGTGACCTAGCTCTCCACAGTTGTAGCAGAGTGTCCAGCGATCCGCAGGGCGCCATACGTCAGTCTTCTGCATAGACGGTCGCCTGACGTAATCCTGCTGAGCCCAGGCTGCCACAAGATACGGTTCGAGGTACTGCGGTGCCGGCATGGGCGTAGGTTGAATAACGGCGTCTGCATAGCTGTATCCGTTCGGCTGGTAGGATACTTCTGGAGCCAATGAAAGACACACAGCTTCTGCGTAAGTATACGAGTTTGGATGGTACGGCGGAGCGGAATATTTCTGGGGAGAGGCCAACGCTTGTCGAAGTTCATGGCAAACGACTTCAGCGACGGAGGCTACCGTCGACTCCTGCTGCGGGGGCGCCTGGGACTGCAATGTATACTTTGCGTTCTCTTTCGCAATCTCCTCATGCACGATCTGTCGAATCGGGTGGCGTAGAGAAAACTCGTCGTTTGCGGTAAGTGCGGCAGCGCCTGCAGCTGCGCTGGTGGCCGGGCGATCATACTGTCGATACCGTTGCGGCAGCGCACGCTCTATTGTGGTGGTCTCTCTGGTGAACTCGTTCACTGTTGTTGGTGGATTGCGCACAAAACTAACAAACAGCTGCTGTTCCACGCCCCTCATGACGTGGCTTAGCTTTTTAGCCTCGCGCATGTTGGGGTCCGCACGGTGGCACAGACGCACCATATTTTCAGCAAACATGGCGATTCTTTTATGCAGCTGATGGGTGCATCCTTCCAGAAGGCGTTGGGCGTTTTAGCGGCGGTCCGCGTAACCAAATTTGTCAAGAAACCAACGAAAAATCTCCTCCTATGTCGTCACTGTTGCCTCGCGGTTTATAAACCACGCATTCGCGCCGTATTCAAGGGCGAAGTATACGTGGAAGAGCTTTTCATCAAGACTCCAGTAGTTCGACTTAGAACCCGTTCATACTGCTAAAACCAGTCTTGCGCATCTTCGTTCGGCCGGCCATGAATTGGTTCAAGAATGTGCATATTCTAAATCGTCACCAGTGCAGGACTCCTTGAAAATGCCATTTCTTGAGTAGAGGTGGCTGTCTAAGTGTTGCTCGTTGTAAAAGGCCAAATTCTGGAACAAGACCTTGAAGGTGACGCCTTGAGCGGTGCACAGGTGTCTCCGCGCGTGCCTGTCTCGTATGGCTGGACTCAGGGCTTCCCACAGGGGTGCCGATCATGAGGTGGTTGTACCCAGAGCCTCCACCAGTGTCGCGGTTTATAAAAGACAGAAGGCTTATTTAAAAACACGGTCAGTGGAACTCGTACAGATGCTCTCAAAAGAAGGCCACTAAGATTGTCGTCTTCTTCACTCGCCTGCCCTGCGCCTCTCGAGCAAATCTGCGATCTTCATTGTCGTCGCTATCCCGCAGCTAGATGCAGCTATGCACGTGGCAATATAATGGTGCGAGAGGAAATGGTGCCAGACCACGAAATGCGTGTGACCGGGAGTTCTTCCCGTCCGACTGCGTAGTTGTATACCGCAGGTTTGGAGTCGGAGGAAATGTATTGTGCTGAGGTTTGTGTTGTGGCGAAGGTAATACCGGCTTCTTCAGCTTCGACAGAGGTGGAAGTACAGGCGAAAGCAGTAATTATAGGTCGGAGGGAGTTGTCGGTGACTGCGAGGGTGTGGGCTGCGTATTGGCGATAAGGTGTGGCATCCACATAAGCCACGTCGGGTTGTCGGCCGAACTTACGCCACAGCTTGGAGGCTCGCGCTGCTCTGCGGTAGGGGTGGTGCTCGGGATGCATATTCTTTGGGAGTGGATTCATTGCTCTAAAGGAGGAGACGTGGGAAGGGATGGGCAGTGAGATGGTAGGAGGCGGCAGAGGGGAAAGCTTGAGAGTGTAGGAGAACACGTGACCTGGCCGTGTGCGAGAGAGACGGATGAGCAAGGCCGTGCGATGGGCCTCCGTATGCTTCGTAAGAGAGTTGTGGACACCAATTGACAGTAGCCGATCTCTTGAGGTAAATGTGGAAAGGAACAGGACCGACTTATACGCCTGACTAATAAGGCAGTTAACTTTGTCTTCCTTGGTGCGAGAAAGGAAGATATATGGTAGAAAATAGACAAAACGGCTGAGTACAAATACCTGAACCAGGCGGCCGAGGTCGTGTTTGCGCATGCCGTGGTGGCGGTTCGCAATGCGGCGTATGAGGTGCATGGTCTGGTGTACAGCGTTGCTGAGTTGAGTGATGAGGGTAGTGTGCTTACCATAAAACTGAATAAAGATTCCAAGGATGCAATGGGTAGAGACGAGAGGAAGTGGCATGCCATCAACAGAGATGGTGAGTGGAGAAAGAAACAGGGGAGCCACTAGGTTGCGGAGAGCCTTCTTATTAATGCGGTCTGCCCCCGGAGCCGAGGTTGTGCGGAGCTTGAGTAGCGCAGCACGAACCTCGGCCAAAAATTGTCAGCATCAAGGTCGCTGTTGAGAAAGTCGGAGTAAGCAAGAAGTGGAGTGTGGGGGTCGGTGCAGAGGTAGTGGTTTCGAACGGTCACCAGAAAATCAAGATCGGTGAGTGAAGAAGATTGAAGTTGATGGGAGACATTCTTGCATCGGGATGATTTGGTATAGGTGGGGTCAAGCAGCATCCTGAGAAGCGACAAAGTGCAGTGGAAGCCAAGGTTGCCGGCCATGCGGTCGCACGTCTGACCCCACTGTTGTCGTAGAAGAGAGGAGCAGTGCTCCACCATGTCCAACGCTAGCCGGGCCCAACGAAGGCGTAGGCGCCGATTGTGTTTCTGGGCCTGCCATCGGCGGTGGACAGCGTGATAGGCCTCCCAATTGTGCAGCAGACGGCTGTTTGTCATAGTGGAATCTAGCGCTGCAGGGAATGTATCAGACCAGGAGGAGCTGGCTACATTTTTGGTGAGGGCAAGGTCTGGATTGGTCTGGATCCAATTCTGGTAGGGCGTGCCAGCGCGGCCTGCCAGACGTACCAGAGCTACCTGCAGCTGACGCATCAGCTCTTGAATTTGGAGCTGCTGGGCAGTTATAGTGGCATCAAGAGCCGTGATTTCAGTGTCCAACGCGTTAGGCTGCGTTGTCGAGCTTAGCAATGGTTAACCGGTAACCTCGACATCACCACGGTCGGAGCATACCAACCGTGGTGATGTTAGTGGTGGCAGGGGCGACGGACCCATCGGACCTGGGCAGGGGCGGGAAAGACACGGGGTGGTGGTGGTTGGAAGACCGGGCACCACGGGACGTGGCTTGGTGGTGGGGGCGGAAAGGCCGGGAGCTCTTTATAATGGACCCTGTGGGTGGCGCTGGTGCAAGAGGCTGCAGCTTAGAGTTGAACGATTGTGACGGCCCAGTCCTGTTAAAACAAGGTTTGCACGGGCGTGAGCCCGTGACGTGTTTTTTTTTTTTTGCACAGGATGTGTCATGGGACGCAAGTTGGAGGCTCAGATCTCGTGGGTCTGGCCTCAGCGGTAGCAGATCTCGTGGGTCTGGCCTCAGCGTGGAACTGACGACGATCGAGGAGGGGAGGATAGTAGTGCCGACGAAGGTAATTAGTGTGGAGTTTGAGCGTCCCATCTGGCACGCGTCGGCGTTGGCGTAGGGGGTGTTCAAGTTCGTAGATTGGAGATCTTAGATGATCTCGTCTTGTGTTTGAGAGTCCATGACGTTGTAGATGATGCCGCGGAAGGTGTTGTCTGGTGCTGCCATGTAGTCACGTAGGGCATAAGAGATGGTACCCAGGTGGAGTTCCGATGCATGGAGGTAGAAACGTGCGTGTGACTCAGATGCTGTGCTGACAATAAGGGAATTGTTGTACGGATCAATGCGTAGATGGTCAGTGGTGCGAGCGGCTGCGTAGTCGATGGTGGGAAGACTGCAAAGGGTGTGGAGCAGGACTCCGTAATGCGAAGACCGAGTCCCCAGCCCGACTTGAAGATAACTTTGAAGTCCTCGGCAGGGTGTCGAGGGAGGGGAGCTTGACGATGAAGAGTGGGAGCACTGGGGCTAGTGTTCGGCAGTGGAGTAGTCTTCTGCGACGCGGTCGAGGAAGGCGGCGTCGAAGTGATCGTGTGCTGAGCCGCGGCTGCATGGTGTGCTTTCACTGCTTAGATCCAGCGTGAGTCAGCTTCGAATTTAGCTGGGTGACAGATGATTCGCCGTCAACATGATACTCCGTGTCGGTGGCTTGAAGGTTTAGCAACACTTTCGATGAATGCGTCGAAGCGCGAGGGGCGTCAGCCGTTGTTATGGATGAGTACGTGGCTGCGCGTTCCGCTTGGGCACGTAGTCTTGCGGCGCACGATAGACTGAGCGCATCGGGGGCGTGGCAAAGTACAAACGTGGTTCAGAATTGTTGAAAATGCGCGTGATTCGGCTCCGAAGGTGTCCAACTCATCCGCTCACCTTCACGGATGCGCTGGGAAACTTTCACGAAAAAAGGGCGAAGAGTTTTGAAGAAACGGGCCAAGAATAACGGATCCCATGCATGACACATTTGTAGAGCGTTCCGCGGATCTCGCGTCTCATAAAACCCTCCGAACCTTTGCCCCAGTCATCATCGTTCACTCCACGAATATGCTGCGGTTTTTCACCGCTGTTGGGTGAGTGGCGTTGGCCATATGCCGCGCTTCTTGGTTCCATGCGTGTGATGCGCTAAGCGTTGTTCGACCTGCTCATAGGAGTCACTTCCTCTGTTGTCGTTGTCTCTTCATGCGCTCTTTGCTACAACGCATTTTTACTTAAGAAAGCACTAATTGGTGCCCTTGCAGATTTGGTGCCCTCTTCAGTAAATACTGAGGACGCTCCTCGACCTTCCTCGCCCTCTCTGAAAGTGCAGGTATGTTACCAAAAATATTCACAGCTGGTCACATAGAACTCAGTTGCTGCCAAGTTCAGTACGTAATCTTCACCGCGCCGACCTATTATCAGCAGCAATAGAATGTCAGGATGGCAATTTTGGGCAGCTTACATGAGAAAGACAAGAATAGAAGAAACAACGAAAAAATGTAAGTTTCATAAATTTTGCTATTGTTTGTTTTGTCCGTGACGTTCTAGTAAGTTTTGCACAAAATCTCCATCAAACACCCGCCCACTAGATTAGCTTGCTATCTGATAAGTGTTTGTCACCACGTTACTTCGAAAATGCACGCCTCCCCGTGAAGTGAATGACGCCGAGTGGGCGGAAGCAAGGCCCTGAAGTCCATATTCTATTTCTTGAAGTCGCCCACTAGTATAAGGGATGAGGAGATAAATGGATAGACGAACGGGTAGATGGATGGACAGATGCATGCATGGACGGCCGCACGGTAAGATGGAGAGATGCATGAACGGACAAGTATATAGACGGCGCAGATGATCGTGTATTGTGTTGTCATAAACTTCGTTGGTGTACACATAACATCTGTTTTAGATGCGAAGCACTTTCTTCTCGGGGCTGTTTGTCTTTCCCTCACGTTTCCATTCCCCCACTGCTATTGAGCCAAGTCTCCTCCTCTCTCTTCTTCCCTACGCTTCCCACCCCTACTTACAATCTCCGCGGAAACGCGAGCATTGTCGGTCTTCCGTGTTTCACGTTTTTGTGAGACAGAGCGTGTCTTATTTGGTTAGCACAATATCATGTTCGAAATCTCTGACGTGTGCGCTTAGGGATTGACTGTTTAGAAGTGCTATAGTTATTCTCATCGGCAGCGTTGGTCAGTGGCAGCGTTTACGGCAGTGGTCACCGGCATCAAGTGATGGTCACCAGTCTTGTTAGTCAAGTAAAACCTCTGGATCGGGGTGGACCTGCTTAAGGCGACGTAGGCGAGTTTCTGTGGGTGATGGTCACCATCTCCCAGCTGGTTCGCATCCACAAATGGTTTCCCTAAGTGGGAGATGGTGTAATTTTTTCCACTGATGTTTTCTTTATTTGTTGTGCTGGTGCGCCGTTTTAGTCTTGTGTAGCGTGCCGGACGCGGACAAGACTAGGACATACCAGGATTTCTCCCTAAAAGCCACAAGAGGCAAAAAGTGTAACAGTGAATGGGTTTAGATTAGTGAAATACGTTTTGATAGCGTTAACTTCATCATCACAGATTTACCATCATAAGTACCTGGGAAAATCAAGACAAAGATTTTATTTCGAGTGTTGCGATGAAATAGCGTCATGGATTTTAAAGTTTATTTGTCGAATTTCGATCAAGTTACATCTTCTGTAACTTGATATCTTAAGTTCGTCACCGGTTAAAGGTCCAGTTTCCTGCTTTTTAACTGAGTAGATAGAACTTCAGACATAATAGACACCATAACAATATAATAAATCCTTTTATTCAGTGCGGAAATTTTAAGCAGGCGTAACCACAGGTGCTTTCTTTTTGCGCATTTTTTCGCTTGCCAATCACGCCTCGTCGTGGTAAAAGATCGAATGAAAATAAAGAGAAAGGCGGAAAATTAACCATGGCTGACTGAGCCCCGCAGGCCACCCTGCACTGGGAAGGGGAAATGGGGAAAGACAGTTGTACAGGAGGGGGAAAAGTCCCGGACTGGGCCGACGCGTAACAGTTCTACGTTTCACATCACAATCGATGAAACAGGCCGGTGTGTTTGAGGAAACGCAACAGCACTCTCGTCGCTTTTTGGATCTGGGATAAGAGCGTTGTAACAATAGTGGTAGTGGTGGTTATTTGAGGAAACTGCGCCCATCCCCAAGGAATCCGCGACCATTCCCGCAGCCTAACAGAAAAAACGGCGCATCGTCAGGGGGAAGATGGATATGAAAAATCGCAACCTCTTCACGAAGTGAATGATGATGAGTGCGACGAAGCATCCATGCATGCCTCCGTGCTTCCATCCGTCCGTTAGTTTTTGCTTTCGGTCGTCCATGCGTCCGTCCATGCTTCCACCAGTCTGTGTGTGCTTCCGTCCGTCTGTGCGCCTGTGCCTTTGTCCATCCGTTCATCCATCCCTGCGTTCGGATGGACTGACGGACAACGCCATGAACGGTCGGGCGCACGGAATTACCCATGCACGTATGAATGGATGAACGGAAGCGAGAATGAAAGGACAGACGTAAGCACGGACTGATGGAAAGACGGACGCACGCATGGATGAACGGAAGCACGGTTGAACAGAAGTACGGACGCATGGGCAGATGCACGAAAGCGCGGGCAGATGCTTAGATGGACAGGCTTATGGAAGCATGCATGGACAGACAGCCGGACGGACGCACGTACAGACGAAGAGAACCATCAATACATGGACGAACCGACGGAAGCGCGAACAGATGGACGAATGGCAGCACGAACGGATGGACGGAAGGATGTAAAGATGGTTGAACGGACGGACGCATGGGCGGTAGGCACACATTCGGATGGACGGACACTTCGTGCCCCTTCTCATCATTCACTCCACCGATATGCTGTGAGAGCAACTAACGTCATCCAGTTATATTATTCCCAAGGACATATAGACACCATGTCATCTTTTGAGCAAGTTATAAACTAGAGGTGTCTACATGCTACACAAGGAGGAGGGAACAACCCACGGCCGAAGGAACATCGCCCCTAAAACTTGGTTATACGAAATGATGAAGTTGGCAGTAAAAGAGAAGGATGTGCAAACATGAGGGTCTCGTACGCTCATGGGGCAGACAACCAGTGTTGATAGGAGACGAGGAAGTCGCCAGGCGCTCAATTGAAGACGGTGATCCTGATGGCCTGGATGAGCTTTACGAAACATGGCATGAAAAAAACTTTATTCAAGTGAGTGTGTGCACTTGCGATTTTCGCATACATAAATGTCTAACAAGAGACACTATGTGCTCATGCGCATGTGCATGTTCGCAGTGTCCTCCATGCGTATACGTGTGTGAGTTCACACAGTTCCTTTTCTTTTTATTTATGCCTGTACATATTTTTACTTGTACGTGCTTGATGCGGTATGTACCTGTACTAACGCATACCTGCGTGTGGGGCAGGCCTCTAAGGAAGCCTCTCCAACCCCTGGCTATGGGCCTCGTATTCGGGTAGAGACTTTTTAGGGGCGAAGCTCCTTATAGCGGCACCCGTTCGTCCCTGGTAGGCGTTGTAGTAGTGTGTAACAGGTATAACATTTTGATCTCCAAGGTGGTGCCGGTGAGAGATTTCTTCTGTGCGTTGTTGAACAACAAAAGATAGTGCTCAATTTACATGCCAATCGCTGCTAAGGGGGAATGAGAGACAGGAGAATTCGGCTTTTAGTTAACGCGCACGCTGCGAATTTATTATTGTTCAACAACGTACAGCAGACAAGAAAGGGTTGCTACGTCATACTCGCTGGGCGTAACCTCCTAGGTTTTAGAAAGGTTTAGCGAGCGTTGGCCGCAGTGCCTTACATACAGAGAACTAGGATATACCATGAACTCGAGGTGGTTAAACGTGGGAAGTAGACGCGAAGCGCAAGCCGTAAAAAAGTGTACGTGTGCCTCCTCTCGTTCACTCCTTAGAATGTCCGCTGGATGGCGGTGCTTCTATATGAGGAATATATGATGAAAATATGCGAGATGGTGGTACTTGGAGTGTTGATTCGGGGGACGAACGCATTCACAGACATATGCATGGACGGACACACGGATGGCTGCACGGATGGATGGACGTATGAATGGACGGAGGAGCGGATGCATGTACGAACGCAGGGACGGACGCACAGATGGACGTGCAGACGCACGAACAGACGCACGCACGGACGGGCGGTTTAACGCACGGGTGGCCACACAGTTGCACGCATGGATGGACGGAAGCAAGAACGAATGAACGGACGGATGCTTCGCCCCACTATCCATCAGTCACTCCGTGGATATGCTTCCATTTTTTTTTCTGCGACGGTTTTGGGTACGTGCGGGTCTGCAGTTGTTTGAGGGCCCCCACCTGCATCGTAGCCAGCTTGTAGCTCAGCCGAGGAAAGTAATGGCAGGCCTGATAGAAGGTCTTGGTAATTTCATCATCAAGCAGTATTTGGTGTTTTTTGTCATAGACAACAGTGGCATGCCTCTCTACAAAATAAATGGGTTGAGTAAGTTTGCAGCACTCACGATTATTAGGACCGCCTAAGCTTTACTGAATGGCATTAATATGAAAATAGACCTATGTCTGTGTGTTTCAACTACACATTACCACAGCTCTACTGGCCAGGAATCAACACTATGCCCTCGTGCTCAGCAGTGCAAAGCCGGAGCCCCCGGGACACCACAACGGGTGCGTGGCTAATTCAAATGCAACGCCAGTCTTTTCGAAAAAAAAATAGGTTTATTTACAAAGGCGAGGTTGTTCATTCAAGTAGCAGTGACATTTGGTTCCCCCGCAGTAGCCGTCGCGTCGGCCACCAGCATTTCTCTTTTTTCGCAGGCGAGGTGATCATCACCACCAGCCGTGACCGCCACCATAGCCACCACCATATCCTCTGCCGTATCCTCCGCCGTATCCGCCTCCCCCGTAGCCTCCGTGAAGAACGATGAGCTTGCCGTAGCCGCCTCCGTAACCACCGCCGTAGCCGCCTCCGTAGCCACCACCGTAGCCACCTCCGCCATAGCCACCATAGTGGATACCGGCGTTTACCACAGTGGCCGCCAGGATGACAAAGAGAAGTGTCGCGAGCTGCAAACATGAAGCATTCACTGGTCAGTCATTTGAACAAGGAAGAGTCGTTTAAAATGCCCGTGGCAAAAATGAAGGGACAGCGTCAATAGAACAGAAATCTTTTAAGTGGCTAAAAATATGGTCATAACTTATTTAACCATAGTCAATTTACTCACATAGCCAGCAGTAGACATTATATGCAGAAGCTTGCATAAGAAAACAAAGCACAACATATAAAGAAATCCCGTGTATAACGAAAAAACATTTCACGAATTGATGCGTCCGTACAAAAAGCCAAGCATTAACTCTATTCGTTGCCGACCCGTCTCCGTAAATGACATCAGCACAAGAGTGACTGCTAGCAGCATATACTGCTAGCACCAGTAAATAGACTGCTAGCACCAGTAAATATAGCAATAATCACTTGTGGATTTTACTGGATCGTCTTCGTTATACATATAAAGTGCTTTC
Source organism: Rhipicephalus annulatus (assembly GCA_013436015.1). Taxonomy (NCBI): domain Eukaryota; kingdom Metazoa; phylum Arthropoda; class Arachnida; order Ixodida; family Ixodidae; genus Rhipicephalus; species Rhipicephalus annulatus. The sequence goes on along the minus strand of WOVY01010086.1, from coordinate 779,312 downwards.
TAAAAAAGTTATCTTAAGCTGAGAGGGAGTACAAGTGTAAGTGCAATGTACACTCTACTCATTCTCAGCTACCTTCCGGGATGCCCGCTCCGCTTCCTGACTGTTGTAACAGGGTCTTGTCAAAACAAATCGTATCATAACACTGGCCTTATAAAAAAGGAGTTCAGAAAACAACACCAACTATTCGAACACGGTTCCTGAATTTTAATCGAAGTTTATCTCCTACGGCCTAGTAATTTACTGTAGTAAATGTAAGCGCTGAGGAGAGTTTCACACGTGCTTGGTATATTAACTTGTGGAAGTTCTTTTCAGCTGCTTCCATCGAACTTTTCTTTTTTCACTCTGTACGTTTTTTTTTCTTCTTAGTCAACTTATCACTCATTGTTTTCGACCCGGTGGTTGTGCGCTTTCATAGACATCACATGTTCACAAAGGAAAACGGTGTGCTGCTCGCTGCGGCTGGGAGTTTGCTATTCTGAGGTAAGAAAGAACAGTGATATCGCTTAAATCTCTGCCTACCTAAAGGGTCTGGACGTCCAGGTTTTGTATTATAGTACTGCGGTGCCGATACATGTTTCCAGAAGGTCAATTGACGCAGTCTAATAAAACTTTGTATAGGTCGAAGGCTCCATAATAAATGAATGCTTCTGAAGTTCGTTGTTCTGCCAGTGTCTAGCACGCCATGGTCCCTCAGTTTCTAGCAAAAGTTAGGCATACAGGAACACAGGATCACAAATTTATTCGTGGTATTCTTTGGATTCCCAATAAACCTATGCATTTATCGATGTGTTAATTGATTCAACACTATCATTCCTTCGTGAAAACTTAGAGTATTGAAATGCCAGAAATTGACAACAGTGAGTCCTTCTGAAACAACATATTGGCAAGCCCTTCTTTGTAGCACGAATCTACAAGCTAATTCATTCGGATTGTTCAGGAGAGAAAGTTTATAATTGAAAAAAAAAATTGCCCTGATTCGGGGATAGAACCCTGCACCAATGCCTTTCCAGGGCGGTCAATATACCAATCGTCACTTTCGTAGCCCTTCCACCATCTTGGGAAATTTCGCAGAACTTATATGCAAAGACCTTACCATACTCTTCATCTTCTTTCCTGCGTTAGTTCCTTTGTGATCAAAGGCAACGGACAAGTGTGGATTCGGGTGCCGCGTGCAGTTTCTTATATACGTCTCAAGCACCGCCTTTCATTAGCCCCAGCGTAACTCGGCTGGGAGGACCAGCGAGACTTTGAGATTGTGGAAAGGGCGAAAGGACGAGAGGCACCTTATGGACTGTTGGGCAAGCGCCCAATTGGCGTAGTTGGTGTGTAATAGAAAATAAAATTACTCGCTCACTTTTGCATAACTCCGCATAGTTGCATGCAGTGCGTCGCCTCCAAAGGAAAGATACGACATCGAAAGATACCGCCGCTTTCTTCTATCGTATGCATTGTAGCACGCAACGCCTTCAAAAGCGTGAACGACTGCAACGCTATGTGGGTTTAAGCGTTTTTAACTATTCTTTAACAGATTACCGCTGTGGTCAATCATGGATTAGTTGCCAAAATATGCTGCTGCGAGCAAGTTCCCATATTCGATTTCTTATCGTGCGACCAAAGCTCCTGGAGAGCGTACTACAAGAAAGAGCACATGCTTAGACAGGGCATCAATATAATCTGGCATTGATGTAACCCGTGGCACGCGAATTTCCCGTCTCGTAAAAACATGTCCATGTTCGATACCTTAATGTGAACTTCGTTTACATGTTTTCAAATTATAGTGGCCAGTCGTTTGTGAAAACTGCATCTAAATTAGGGAAACAAAAGCACGTGTGTATGCATGACCTCTTCTAGGTCGCTGTATGAAGCTCAGTATGCTGAAAACGGCATAATATTTTGTTTCAGCACTTCAAGTGTCAAATTCGTGTCAATCGCGATTAGTATTTTCGCAGGAACTTGACTTGCACTGCACCGAACTTACTTCCGCGAAGCGTCGTATATAAAAACGACGCCAGCGGGCACGCCCGGGATCTTTTGCGTACCAAGGAAGGGGTCCGTGCGTAAATAACGGGGGCGCTGTGTCGTTCGTGCCAGTGGAACGCGCCCCAGTGGCGGGAACCCTTTAACTCTGAGCGCTCGCCGTGGGCAACTGTGTTTGATCGCCGCCGGGCTGATTCGGGCCAGCGATTTCTGGCTGCAGCTCGCGCCAGGCGAGCAACTCTCAGATGTCCACTGGCCACTTCGCAGTATGCGCTATCGCGAAACGGCAGCAGTGCTACAGTGTACTAGACGGGGGGCAGCGGAACAAATGAGGCCGCCGCGCCGGTTCTAGGCTGATTCGCCGGCGGGTGGCAGCAGCGGCAGCGCTGCGGTCACTTTGCACTGAAGATGTCAAGAGCGTCTTCATTTGGAGCGCGTGCTTCATAGACGGTGGAAGCGTGTAATTGTTCGTCTTTAGCGGGTTTAATGCAATGATGTGCCTTTATTGGTGTATGTACACCTGCTACGGGCCATGTTGCACGATCTAATACGCAGGCATGCCAAAATTGCGTCGAGTCATTTAATGTTTCAGGAGCCAGCCTACCGTCAAAACTAAAAGACGAAGTATAATCGGAATATACACAAATCCGCCTTCGTGCTCATATTCGCCAGGATACAAGGTTAAGCAATCAATGAATGAATCGATAGATTAATGTTGAGTGCTCTGAGTCGTGCAACAGCGTAAGTGGCTACTGCTGAACTGCAAAAGACTGAAGTATCAAGACCACGATGAGAACATTCGCTCTTTTTTTTGTCGGCGGTCCCTACGATATCCAGAGCACTGATTCTTATATGAGTCGACAAGCGCTGGATTGTTGCATGAACAACCCGAGTACTAGTAACCTTACCATAACATGTCTGTGACTACTCAGTTTTATCCCGGTAGTTTTGCGGAGGGTCATAATGCTTTCTGAAAGGCTTATCTTGTTTCAAGCACGTGGTTTCACGCCTATTGTGTGTCGCTTTGCCAGCTCCAAGTTCTTATGATACCTGGAGGCCGAGCCGAAGCAACACGTTTACTTCCGGGTCACGAACTCAACGCAAAAGATTTTTTTAATCCTAGTAACCTCCAAGGTTGTATATGTAGCCCGTCTTTTATTCTGCCTAAACTCACTTTAACTAGATCTCATCTTCTGTCGACAGCTAATATTGCGCTGGCTTTCAAATCTTCCATTGGCGCGATGGCCACACTGCGGTCCCCCCACCGCAGTTGATGGAACGATGCCAGACAGGTGAAGTCGCCGCTCCGCGTTGACGTCGCTCTCTTCCTCAATCACAGCAGCTGCGGGCTCCTCCCAACACAGCTTATAGGTGGTGTTGCTCCTTCGCCCGCGCGCAACACACATCTCTTTCGCTTCACCCTCTCCACCACCTGCAACGCTCGACCACACGCTCAGTGGAAAAACTCTTTCAGCTCGCTTATTCGCTCTGAAACACATAAACAACCCAACCCGCCTCCCATGTCATTGTGTTTCAAGAAAATATGCTCGAGGAAAGGCTACATAGAGCTTCTCTTCAAACTGTTCTTCCAGTGCCCGCGTCGATGCCCGTTTCAGCTGGGTCGATAGCGTACGCACCACTGCTGCTTCTTTCCCATCATGGTTCCCTTCAGGCAACTGATCTATAATTTATAAATGTTAGAGTTCAAGAACTACATGCAGAAGCACAGAAGCGCAGTAAAAAGGGCGTGCTCGAGCTTCGTAGCATTGGATGTGCTGTCGCAGAGAGTGTTCGCCAAGTACAAAACTTTTTTTATAGAAAGATATTGAAACCATGAGAAAAGACAGAGGTTAGCCAAGCTTTACCTCGGCTTTCTGCCCCACAGTTGGGGTGGAGAAAGAAGGAGAGATATAAAGAAAAATATAGAGAAAACGACCAACATGTGCTTAGAAAGTGGGTGCATTAGAGTTCATCTTTGTCAGGCGTCACTTTTTGAAACTGGCATAGTTCGGCCATGCAAACTAAGAATAACAAATGACCCTGAGGCTGTTCAGGCGTGTACGAAACTCTGCCCATCAGAACTGGCTACCTCAGGCCCCGATAATAAAAAAAATTAGAAATATTAGACGATAATGATGAAGTGCCTTGCACATTGATAGCACGGCGCGTGTCTCGGATATGTCATTTAGAACGGCCAAGAATGAACGCATTGCAACAGTGCTCTGGGCAAAACAATTGCCCCACTAACCAGGAGGCTTCCATTTATCTACAGCTTTTTTTATTAACCTTGTTCACAAGGAATGAACGCAGCAAGCAGATCAAGATGTCTGGGCGTTGAGAAGTTCCCTGGCTTATTCGACAAACCCACAGAAAGACACTGACCAATAATCTCGCGTTGAAGTATTCCGAAAAATTCTTGTATTGAAAAAAAAACAATCACATGTACCCACGTATACACACCCGTAGAGGGTGGTGAAAAAATTTACTTAAAACACACACACACACACACACAAACATGGTAGGTAGGCAGTGACCTCTTCATAAGAGGACGGCACCCACAACGAATGGGCGGGGACCACTAGTGCGGGACCCCCTTGGCTTCGGCTGTTGCCTGGGTTCACAGAACGAAGGCGTTTTGGGCTTGAAGGTTAGCGCAGCCAAGCAGGGTCGCCTCCCACATCTCCTGGGTATGGTTGGGAATAGGGGGTACAGAAGGGTTGCCCGGGCATGGTAACACCATGTGGTAGATGTCCGAATACGTGTCCTCACAGTGTGAGCAGCTGCCGGGAAAGGTGGGATGGAAATGTTTGAAAGCTGCCGGCCACAACATAGTGGTCGTGAAGATTTAGAGTAAAAGCCCCTCCTCCGCTTTACTTAGGTACTTGCATGGGCGTGGATAAAATCTGTGATCGAATTTCTAATTTCCGGAGCCCTCCACTACGGCGTCTCTCATAATCATATAGTGGTTTTGAGACGTTAAACCCCACATATCAATCAATCGAATTTCTAATAGTCCAAAACTTCGCGGAAAGAATACACTGGATTGAGTTTAAAGTCGTTTTGATCGGGGGAGATGAGTGGGAATGCCCGGCGAGAGAGCAAGCGGGTGGTGGCGTCGGCTGCCTCATCAGACAGTTAGAGTGTACCGGACTTGGCGGGATACCGGGCGTACCGTGATACCGTAATCGAAGCGCGCATGCGCAGATACGTACTTCACCCGTACCGCTTACCGTACGCGTGGTATTTTGCATATTGAACGTTACCGTGGTAGCGTAGGTGTAAGTAGTTTACGTAAATATGGCGGCGCTCTCGTATGCCCGCTTTAAAGTGATTTTAGCGTACTAGTTGAAATATTCACTTTGTTCGCAGCAAACGACTGTGTAAAGTGGCTTCGCTTGCCTTCAGTTAGCCTTGACGACCGAGTATTACGGATAAGTTGGCGCAGTTTCTGAAATAGCTTCCGAATTCGAACGTGTCTAGGCCTGACTACAATATCGATGTAAACAAATTGGTAGCATAAATGTTTTCACGTTTGGTGCGTGGTTCATAATTATTCATTTTTATTACTTCTAACATAAACTTGTAACGATGCTTCGCACAGTGACACAGGCAGAAATTCTCATTTTCTTTTTCAGTGTTCTTACTTCTAAGCCGTGCGGTAGGTGGCGCCGCAATCCCAGCTGGAGCACGTAAACGGCGTAAACGCTATCTTGCTAAACTGTAAAACGCTTTCCGCAACGAACAATTGCTGCACGGTAACGCCATTCTCTCAACCTCCGCTATCACGCTAACGGTAAACTATAACTGTCTAGTCTCTTCGAGTTCCACGTTAGCAGGCGCCCAGACTAGACGGTGAGGTGCAGGGATTCCCTGATAGTCCAGACGTTGCGATTGTGCCGGAATGTGTTTCCCGTGTCCTCGAAGCGTGCCCCTACATGACGCGCCGATTCACCGTGCCTGGCCCATGTGTGGTAACACGTGGTACTGACGTCACAGTGGCTACTTAAACCGCTGTGAAATGAACGGCGGGGCTTTTCTTGCTCTCCTATCGCCTGGACTGCCATCGCCTCTTTTCTTTCACCGATCACCGACTGATAGTGGCGGGCGCCGCTACATCATGGTGTCAGAAGTTATGTGGTCTGCCCACCTTTAACGCTATTCGAAAAAAAAGAGCCACCGAGATGTCGGTACAAAGAGAGGCTGCAATGGCCACTGCACCACCGCCACCACCGCCGGGCCTACAGCAAGCACCGCTGCTGGACTTTGACACTACCTCGGAGTGGCCGGCATGGATACAACACTTCGACGACTATCGATATGCGTCGGGTTTGAATGAGCGCTCGGTGGTAACGCAAGTGCGCACTCTGTTGTACACCATGGGGCGGCAAGCAAGGAACATCTTCGTTACCTTCAATCTGTCTGCAGAAGATTCGAAGACGTTTGAGCTGATCAAAAGATGTTCGACGAGTACTTAATTCAGGAGACCAACGTTGTGTGCGAGAGCACTTGCTTTCACAAGCGGTAGATGATGCCGGGCGAGTCTATTGACCAGTTCATGACGGCGCTACACAATTTGGCGGAAAAATGCGACTTCGGAGAATTCAAGCAGCGCCTCATTCGAGACCAATTCTTCGTTGGCCTGTGATGCGAAACACCTTCCGAGTCGCCCCAAATGGACCCGAAGCTATCTCTCGCGACAGCTCTAGCGAAGGCCCGCCTGAAAGAGACAGTTCAGCAGCAAAAGGCTAAGCTTCGCCACTCTAACGAGGCTCGCGACAGCACTCAGTCGAATCCATGTGAAGAAGCCAACGTCCACGCATTGGGTCACCGCACGAACGCGCGCCGCAGTGAGGACACCCGGCCGCCAGCAGTTCGTTACGAAAGACAGTGAATTTTCTGCGGTGGCCACTCCCACCATGTTACAGGCTGTCCAGCCAGAGCGCCGAAGTGCTTTAGCTGCGGCGTAAAGAGACATTTTGAAAAGGTGTGCCTCAAAGGGACTTCTCCAAGCAACAAGCGAAAGGTACGAGTGTCGTCCATACAAAAAGGCACTGGGGAAATTTTTCTAGGCGCAGTGGAGGCGCCTGGCGCCAAGGCGCGTTACGTTCAGGTACTGGTTAATGCTGTGCCTGTTTTCGCAAAGGTTGACTCGAGGGCAGAAGTGTCCGTAATTCCAGCATCGTTTCCTGGACTTCACACGAGCTTAGAAAAGACCGACGACATCTTGACAGGCGCTAGCAGTGCCCGACTAAATGTTCTGGGCAAGTTTCAAGCAGATATAGTTTGGAAGAAACAAACTGCTCACCAAACACGTTCTGTCGTAAGATCTTTGCGTCATGTACTGCTAGGTCTGCCAGCTCTGGAAGCATTAGGAGTTAAGTTTGCTGACTCTGTCACTGAGAAAAAGTCTGACTACGAGGTTTTGTGCCCTCAGGTTTTTGAAGACTTAGGCTGTATGCCCGGGGAGTATACAATCAGGCTAAAACCAGGCGCAGTTCCACTTGCAGTAAGCGCATCACGCAGGATTCCTATACCGCTTTAGGAACCTGTGAAGCGGGAACTGGATAAGATAAAACAAAGGGGCGTAATTCGGGCAGTAGAAGAGCCAACCGAATGGTGTGCCAGCGTTTTTCCTGTACAAAAGCCCTCGGGAGACGTAAAGATCCGTGTCGGCCTTACACAGTTGAACAAATTTGTTCTAAGAGAAAGGTATACGTTGCCTAATGTAGACGAAGCACTAGGCTCACTTGGCGGCGCGAAATGGTTTTCCAAACTAGACGCAAATTCCGGCTTTCACCAGGTGTGACTCAGCAAGGCCTCAGAACTACTGATCACGTTCATTATGCCGTTTGGATGATACTGTTTTACTCGGTTGCCGTTTGGTATTACTTCAGACCCAGAGTACTTTCAAAGGAGAATGTCTGAAATCCTGGCAGGCCTTCCTGGTTCCATTAACCTGATGGACGATATTCTCACATTTGGTGACAGCAAGAGCAACATTATTCTAGGCTATCGAATCTCTTAGCTAGGTTCGTCCAGTCTAAAGTTATGCTTAACGAAGCAAAGTGTGTATTTCGAGCACGAAGCATGAGTTTTTGGGTAACTTTCTAAGTGAAGAAGTCGTACAGCCTTATCCGGCTAAACACAGAACTATTAAAGAGCTGAATCCGCCCTCGAATATTTCACAATTTCGCCGTGTTCTTGGCATGGCCAATCACCTAGGCTGCTTTTTGACGAACTTAGCGCAGTTGAAGTCGACTTGTGTTTTGTCAACAACTCTCACTACCTTGTCGTGGTTGACTATTTGTGGCGGTATCCGGACGTAGCCCTTCTTCCCTCAATGTAAAGTGGTGTAGTTATGAAAGTGCTAAAGAGCATTTTTGAACGTCATGACATTCCGAAGACCGTGGTGACAAATAATGGACCACAGTTTTCTTTTACCGAGTTTGAGAAATTTGCCCATGATTACGGCTTTGGTCAGGTCATTGCAAGCCGTAGGTACCCTCAAGCTAATAATGGGGAAGTATAGCGCATGGTTCAAACGATTAGGCGCCTGATACTCGAATCCAAGCACCCATATTTGGCTCTGCTTGCCTACAGAGCAACTGCAGGCGTCCTCGGCTCTAGCCCGGCAGAATCCTTTTTGGCGGGTGTCTTCGGACAAGAGTTCCAATGGCACCACAGCTCCGTGATCCAGTGCAGCCTCCGTTGCTTACTCTTGCGACCAAAGACAGAGCCAACAAAAAGTTGCAAGCACAGTACTACAACGAACGCCACCGAGCCAGGAAGTTGAATAAACTAACACCAGGTGATTCTGTTTGGGTAACAGATATGAAAGCCAGAGTAACTGTGCTAGCGACAGCCGTTACTCCTCGTTCCTACATAATACGAACTGAGGACGGGGTTACGCTGCAGCGCAACAGACGAATGCTGAACCGCATGCCACGACAGGGGAAGCGTGAAGGCAGCTACGAGTTCCCAAACGAAAGCGAGTCAGCCGACTTGGTTTCGACGGAAAGGGCGTCACCCGCTGCCTCAACGTCAGCTTAAGTGTCTACAGATTTTGAGGCTGTGATTTCCACGTCAGTACCTTCCGCTTCCGTGACTGTGACCAGGTCTGGCAGAGTGGTTAAGTGACCGGTTCGCTACGGTATTGATGAATAAGCTTTTGTTCATGGTTAGTTACCACTGAGTGTTTTGAATTTTGTTCATGTGTGAATGCTCTAAATTCCACGCGCAAAACCACTGTTATTTTGCAAAAGGCGTAATGTAGCGGAATGTGTTTCCCGTGTGCTGAAAGCGCGCTCCTACATGACGCGCCGATTCACTGTGCCTGGCCCATGTATGGAAACACGTGGTACTGACGTCACAGTTGCTACTTAAACCGCTGCAAAATAAACGGCGGGGCTTTTCTTGCTTGCCTATCGCCTGGACTGCCGTCGCCTCCTTTCTTTCATCGATCACCGACTGATAGCGGCGGGCGCCGCTACAACAGCAATAAGCGGTAGGCCAGGTACGCGACAGAGCCGTTCGCGATGTTTCGACAGGTCCCTCGAGAGTCGGAGATCATGGTTTGCGACCTGGGGTTGCAAGCATCTAATGCAATGGCGACTTTCTCCGCATAGGTTATGTCTCGAGCTCGAAACGTGAACCTGTTAACTGTTGGGTTATCGTGTACGACAGCGGCCGTGTACCAACCCCCATGATGTGGGCCGGAGGCGTCCACGTAGAACACGTTGGGTTTCGATCCATTATAGTAGGCTAGGACTTCTGACCGCACCAGGTGCCGGTCACTGTTGTCTCCTTTTGTCATATTGTTTAGGAGCACACACGTGGAGGGCGCATATTTTCTCGAATGGGAGTTGAACGCGATCTTCCGTGGCGTGAATCTCTTGAATGTGTATGCGGGTAGTAGGGGGCACCCCGTTACCGTCTGTGTCAGTCGAGTGTACTGATTAGTGAAGCGGGCCTCTCAAAGCTCTCAAAACATATTCACCGTGCCCATGCCTAGACCGCGCTGGTTAGAGGTGATCGAGGCGAGGTCCAGGGCTCGTTTCACAATTTCGTAACACACGTGGGAGTGTTTTTCTTAAAATCATTCTACTAGACCAATACAACGCATGAAGCTCAACAGCGCTTCTAAGGACTTCATCTGCAATGTTAGAGGGGGACGCTAGCGTAAAAGCCTTTTTTTTCTGAGCAACAGAACTTCCACGCATGTTCGTTGGCGTGAAATTGTAACGCCAAACGCATCAACACGTAAGCTGCCCAGTGAAAAAAAGTCACAGCTTTGCAGTAAAGGTAAAGCAATGAACGTGATAGCAACGAATTGAAAGGTCACGCGCAGAATCCAAAGCAGATCGAAACGTGCCCCGCATTTCTCACGCACAAATGACGCATGAAATTCAGTCACAGGTATGAGTGCACGTGAATAAGCGTCTCATTTGTTACTTCGCTGTGACCGAAAAGCGGTTGCTTTTCGCAAATGGAGACTGCAGGGATTGCAGGGACCTTGCTGCACCTAGTAACTATAGCCACTACAACAGAATGGTTCCAGGTAAAACCCGAGGCCATCGAATACGTACGATCCTTATTTCCTCTCCACCTACGAGATAAAGGCGCGCGAGGGAGCGTCGCTCCCCTTCTCTATGCCTGGCAAAGTAAGCATAGGAAATTACAGTGGGCCTCGCCTCGCTATGTGGCGACACGCGCTCATTGCGCCATCTTGCTGGTAGTGCTGAAAACACAATTTTCCCAAAATGCTCGTGAACAGCGGTAAGTGGTAGATATAAAGAGCTTGCCGTTTAAGCAGTGAAGGACGTGCTCTGGGGTGGCTCAGTGGATAACACCTCACGTTCAGAACGCAGAGGTCCCACGTTCGATTCCACGTGTCGGACTGTTTTTCTGGGTTTTTTACTCTTTCTTCCTTGTCTTTACCCACACACATTATATATATATATATATATATATATATATATATATATATATATATATATATATAATATATATATATATATATATACAGTGAGTGATGGCGACGCTGACGTCGGTGGCGAAATCCAGCCGAAAAAATCCGTATAATTGCTATTCCAATAAATATAAAAAGAAATTGAGACTGGAATTTAGAACTGACGGGTCCCTAACACAGGCAGACCCAGTCCATCTATTGTGAAAAGCTTCTAATAGTTCTCCCAACCATTTGATTTCTGCTCTTGGCAGTAGTCCGTTGAAATTTTCTTGATTTCCAGTCTTGGCTGCCAATAGAAATCCGCAGTCACGCTTCTGTATCTTTGCACTTTTTTGTGTGTTTGTAGCATTACGCCTAAAGTAACATGTAGAGTGAACCAACTTGCCCAAAAACACGTTCTTCTAGAGTAACAATCTTAATTTTGTCCGTCTCAATGGATTAGTGGCTAGGCTGATCAGGTGCTGACCTGTAGGTCATGGGGTCAATTACGGCCGTGGTGCACGCATTTGCTATGAAGGAGAAATTTCAGGGGCTGGTGTACCATGCGATGCCCCAAAAAACTCCAGGTGGTCAAAATTTTTAGAGCCCTCCACCACGGCGTCTCACATTCATATCATGGTTTTGTGACGTAAAATCCCGCATATCGCCCCTTTTCGTGCTTGGAATAGGACTATTTTGGCTGATGGAGCTTTTTGTTTATAGATACTCTAGTACATTGATTAGATAGTTATGGGTAGTTGATTTTCTTATTCTCTATATTCATATTTGTTGTTTCACAATTTTCAGTGCTGTTTAAATGTCGATCCACTTTGTTGTTTGTATATTATTTTTGACACCAACACTGTTCGCACTTTTCGGACATTTCTCCCTCTGCCTGGCCCTTTTCAAGGCCTGCAGTATTCCTATAATAAATAAATTATTAAATCTTGAATACCGTAGCTACAGCGCGGCAACAATGGGAACGAACAACCGACACAAAAAAGAGCTCTTGAGGTTCAATCATAAGCTTAATCTTCCAAGAAAGGCAGATAACTCGAAGATCAGATGCTTTCACGTCAGTTTTTTTTCAGGCCTTCTGCAAGGCGTTTACTCTCTGCCGTAAATCCTCGGCTTTTGTCTCCCTCTTTCCTGCCTCGGAGTGCGTGACCGATTTCCCTTCTCTCTCATCCGGTGGCCGCGCACAATCGTTTCCTCACCTTGGCAGCGGCACGTGTGAGGCTGAAGCGGGAAGCGCGCGAGAGCTTTCCCCTCAAGCACATACACACTGGAAACAAGACATACTACAAGCCAACGCGGCAACCGCGGAAACTGAGGCACGCACGGCTTCAGCGGTAAAACGTTTTCACTGGCGGCTACCATAGTGCGTGGCGGTGGCGCCCCGCCGCGTCCAAGCGTCGAAGACGGTATTGCATAAGAAAGTAAGTAGCTCCGCAGTATAGGACATATCGCCCGAAGTCGAAGCTTGCTGTATGCACTTCGTCATGAGCAAACGAGAGATAAAACAAATGAAAAAGGTGCTTTAGGGAGTATAGTCCCGCAGTTTTTTTAAATGTCAGGAAGACCCGCGATAAAAAGAGCATGTGGTCAAGAAAATGAAAAGTGAATAGCAAGATAAAGTAGTATTAATAAAACAATGGTTTGCAATAACCATAAAAAAACAACCAAATTGAAAGCGTACTAACAAAGAAACACAGGAAGAGGAATATCATAAAACATGGCAACAAAACATAAACATGGCCACAACAAAACGGCACGACCGCTACCCCTCAATTTTAAACGGACAAAATGGAATGGTTATGACGACAAAAGTTGTCATTTTAAATGCTTTGAACATGGGCGAATAGCTGAAGAACTTCGACTCAGTGAACTATATTTTCGCAATAAAATTAGTTCAAATTTGAACAATTTTGTACCGAAAAAATTGTGAATTCAGGATGAAAATAAAATTCATTCCTATGCAAAACAAATGCAGTCAGCGATTTTAGCGGTTTGCGGTCGACAAGATCCACAAGAACGACGCAGCTTGACAGCTGCGTAATTGTATCGCCAAAAACACGGGTCCAAGCCACTGTGGTCTCATTAAGATATGAATGAAATGGAAAAAGAAAAGGGGATGCCTATATACGTGGTTGCAAGTTAGGAATACACCCGCGAAGGTAGTGAAATCTTTGCACACAGGCCTACAGCATTTCCGCCTCCATCCGAAATTCAGCCGCCGCAGCCGGGATTCGATCAGCATGCCGAGTACCTTAGCCAATAGACCACCACGGCGGGGCACGTGATACTTCCTATAGCCCTTCTATATATATATATATATATTTCGGGAGGGGTCATGAAGGGAGGACCCCTCCCGAAACTGTTGGCAAATAAATATATTTATCCTTGTTGACAACGCTCCCGTTGTGCCATATCTCATATATATATATATATATATATATATATATATATATATATATATAGATTAGGCACTATTGAATTGTGCGTTATGGGGCGCTTGAAGTAATTGTTGCTCGTTTTATTGACCCATTTATCTTTCTAGAAAAAGAACATGTAGGAATTACAGCCTGGACAGATATATTTATTTTTTTTAAATGTCTACATCGATAATTTCACAGCCGATGACGAATAGGCGTCCCTCATTCGCAGTATATATAAAATTATCCGCAATTGTGTTTTGATAAAGAAGCGTTTTATGGAAGACGGTATTTCAAAGTCCCCTCCACGCCCATTCTTTAAAGAGGTACCCGCCAAATACAATTTCGCATGCGCGATGCTCGATGTCTGCCCGAAAGAAACAGCAAAGGAAGGCGAAACGAGCAAATGCTACGCACTTTCAATCTCACGTTCTCTTCCTCTTTTTACTTCCGGTCATTTATTTCACTTTCGGTACTGTGACTGAGTTCTGGCCTTTTCACTGAAAATATGACACGGCAACATAGCTTCAACAATTGTAATTATTAGGAATAGCCGATCTTTAGTGGGTGATAAGGAGGCTGCATTACGCCCCGCACGTGCTCATTTTGACCGAGGTGGAGCACTGGAGGTCCCTTTGGTGTACGATCCCAGTGTGCCGTGCATAATCTACAGAGAGCAATATTACGCTGAAATTTCCACTTCGGGGTTCTCACGTAGTCTGTTCCGTAGGCTAAACCTTGTACACTAACCTATTAACAAGCTAGAATGTTCAGTAGTGATTGATTAGAGGGATGTATATGACAAAAGAGCCTCATGGAAGGCAAGAGAGTGCCGTGTTTTTATGCGTTGTAAGCGATGATCAATAATTGCGATCACAGGGTGTAGTATAGCCGTATAGAGGCCTCAAATGAGGGGCCATATACAATCGTAAAAGGTGTGTATAAACTAAAAAATTGTGGCACTGATACGTGATGTGACCCATTGGTGCGCAATGAATTACAAGCGATCGTGTTATCTACAAGTGAGCCATCGGAAGATAGCGCAAATGCTTCCTGAATGCCTTTGAAACCAATGACTGGGAAGCAGGTGCTTCAGCGAGAGAATGCATAGGAAGACTGCAGGGAAACTACCTCGTGGTTAAAGAGCAAACCTTCATGTTCGCTCTCTCTCTCTCTTGCGAACCAGCAGAACGAAAAGTATTTCGGCTTCCGTGCCGACCTTGTTCGTTAACACGGCTGAGCGTGCACCCGTCGCGTGTGAATCAACAATCGCGCACGGCGGCCTCTACATCCGCCGATATTTAGTTCCACCACCGCTGCGCGTGGCCACGGGTGCATTCACTTCTGTTCACACGCAATTCGCGGCCACACGTGCGCGTATAAAAACCAAGAAAACACAAAAACACACGAACTGAAAGCGAAAACGCAAAACTGGCACAATCTAGCCGCCGCGTATACTCATTGTGGGTTGAACTTATCACCGGTGGCATTACCATACACCGTCAAAGAAAATGCGGCAACCACTTTGATTTCAGCGGTACGAAATGAGAGCATGTCGGCGGGTGATCGGTGGTCGGGCGCAACTGGTGGGACTGCGGTCGCAGGAAAACTTGAAGTAACGGTTGGCACACAATTCATCTCGCGACCACTTAACGCTCTAGTTTACGGGCTACGTCTTTCTTTTTGTTACAAAAAAGAAACAGATGAAGGAGCGGAGGGTACGTGTTGCGTCACCGAAATGTAATCGCGAGCGCAAACAGGAAAGAGAGAATAATTACCTCAGCACTGTGTAGTTATGCAAGTGATTGCGCGCGAGTGCACGTGCGATCGGTGGGACGAAAGAAAGAGGACAGGTCGGTGAGCGAACCACTCTATATCGAGTTGCAGCAATTCTCAGGACGCGTGGCTGTCTCAGCTTTCCCCGAATAATGTCAGACTTCAAGTAATTCTTTTGTTGAGTCGATAGTCTGGTCATACGGCTAGTATAATCAGTGCATACGGCGTGTCTCGGGCAAGGAAAAATTGTTTTAAGAACGTCGTGGTGCCCCGCCGCGGTGGTCTAGCGGCTAAGGTACTCGGCTGCTGACCCGCAGGTCGCGGGATCAAATCGCGGCTGCGGCGACTGCATTTCCGATGGAGGCGGAAATGTTGTAGGCCCATGTGCTCGAATGTGGGTGCACGTTAAAGAACCCCAGGTGGCAGAAAATTCCGGACCCCTCAACAACGCCGGCTCTCATAATCATATGGTGCATTCGGAACGTTAAACCCTATAAATATTCAATCAGCACGTCGTGTTGCTGTAGTCTACGTTCTCACACTTGGTCTCTCTCATCTTCCACATTTAACATAACAAGGGGACATTCTTTATTAGTCGTAAAGAAGTGCCCAGTTTTCCAGCGGTAGGCAAAAGATGAAGGCTAAATGCCTTACAAGGTCTTCACTTTTTATTAACTAATATAGTCGGAATCAGTGACATACTAAAAGCACCGTGTATGTGTATGGGTGTATAATACAACCAGTGACACACACCCCTACACATCGGCTATATATTTCACACATAATTGACAAAATTCATTAGTAGAATATACTTGCATGCTATGATATATTTGTCTTGCATAGTCAAAATGATCAATACATTCAGAATATGCAATTTTCGACACACACAAAAGTACACATTTAAAATATACGCTTCCTTTAACATACTATATATTTAAAATACATTCTCAACTAAGAAAAAAACACTGTTGCAATCAATTATTTCCGTTTTAGTATCATGGTTATGGTCAAGAGAAATAAACAGAAACAGAGTGTAGAAGTACTCTTACATGTAAAAGCCTATGTATCAACTATGACGTAAGTCGAAAGAAGAAGTGATTTAGGATGGGATATAAATGATTCAGTTTGCAGTGTATAGGGTATATTGTATTCATGAAGATTTAGCCATTGAATAATTTTGTGATCAATGTCGTGCTTCACTAAGTTCGTGGGTGTTTTCCTGGTTTTGTGGGCAAGATGTCTTAAGCCTTAGTTTAGTGATATAGTACATGGCTATAGAAATACTATAGTTTAAGTTTTTGAATATGTTTCATCTGCTCAAGATAATACACTTTTATAACAGGTGGAAGCAAGCCTTAAACACATGGTCAAATGCGAAAATCAATCATTGGTGGCGTCAGCGTCCCGCACCGGTCAGCGGATCTCATGACGCACTCGCTACATTCTCGCGATACCTCGACTTTCTGCGGTTAGAGTATAACAGAAGCGTAGCTTCATAAATGGAAGCAAGGTGAATTAATCTTGCGTGTATTCCGACTGTACATAGCTGCCTTGCGCAGGCTCACAAATGCGGAGTTGCCCGACCACGAGTATCGCGGTCATTGTGTCTTGAAAGAACAGAGCCACTGGGCCACCTTTGTTACACGTTGACTATTCGTACACGCTTCCACCCTGCATTCTCTCTTGCCCACAATATCCATTCCGAACAGCGTGCTCTTTCCTAAGAGGATTTCTAGATAACACATCTTGGCTGGGTCTACTTTCCGAACAAACAATTGTGGTCCGTGAGGAGTTCCCTCCAAATCCTGATTAAAGGTTACAGCGACACCCCTTCTGTAGGTTCAAGGCAAACGGAGGGAGTTGGTGGCTCGGGCCGTTGGCCGGAGGCATGGAGATGCCACTGAAGGGATTGTCAAGATGTGGGGACTTCGCGATCCACGTTACTTCTGCAGGGCGGCACTGGAGTCAATCTAATAAAAGCCAGAAATCCGTGCCCAGCGGCCCAATGGAACACTGCTTGACCAAGGGGTGGGTGAGACAAGTAGTAACAGGGCTGATTGGGAGAAGGGAGGAAAGTGAACGGCCAGCTATGAAGTTGGGAATGCGTCAGCGCACTTAGCTTACCTAGCGAACAAGTCAACCACGGGAACAAACTATAGCGAGGAAGGAAATGCTGAGTCAGCTTACGCCGAAACTCAGGCGCGTTTTGTTAGATCATAGCGATGGCAGTCCATTCAAATAAATTAGGGTAAAATAATAGTTACGGCTCCTTATGATATCAGTTACCAGACGTTAATTGATGCGCTGTTCCGCAAGATTCTGGGTACCTTATCCAGACGATACGTTCTGAGAACAGGCGTAGGCTGTGAGTTTACTGACTGAATTACCTGGTGTTCTAAAACAGGTAAATATCTGGGTGACTACATGTACATACGTCTAACGCATAACAAAAATTACATTTTAAGGGTAAAAGTATACGCAGTCACGTGAATTCGAAAGAAGTTGAAAAAATAACCGGCTTCTGAAGGCAGCAGAATCTCCACTATCAGGATAACGCTCGTGATAATCTCCCTAGCTTTACGTAATAGTAAGTGCCGTAAAGTGTGATCGATGGAAGAATATTATTCAAAGCTCAGTTTTATAATTCCACTTCAGCTTGTTAGTCCAAAAATAAACTCCTGTGCTGTTACAAAATTTGGTAATACGAAATTTGGTAGTATGTAACGTGAACGGAGGCCGAAATTAAATGACACGCCCAAACATCATAGTCATTAAATGAGTGTCATGTAAAACATGACAGCATGATACGCTCATAGCGTGCTCGCGGCTTTTTCAGTACTTCAACATATACCAAAATTGGTATCACATGACGTGAATAGACGACGACGGTAAATGACGCGTCCAAACATGATAATGATGACATACATGCCATGTAAAACTTGAATTCACGCTAGGCTATTAGTGTGGTCGCAACCGTTTCACTTGTTCCACCTTCACCAAATTTGGTATCATATGATGTGAATAGACGACGAATGTAAATGACACGTCCAAACGTAATAATCATCATATGGAAGTCGTGTGCATCCACCTCGTACGAAGTATTGATTAACACTTACGTGGGATGTGCCAATTTTTTTAGCGCTGAAGCTCCTTAAGGCGTGGGCTGAGCGTCCCGTCGTGATCGTATGCAACCACTTCTCGTTAGTTCTTGAACCGGCCGTAAAGGGTGGTGCGTGTACATATAACGAAATGCATATACGCTGAAAATTGCTAATTGTACAATACTTGAGGACGTTACTTGTAGTATGATAAATAATAAATATTACACCATATCCATAGGGTGAATGATTATAAGGGGGCGAAGCGTCTGTAAGGGCGTCGGCGCTTCCGTTCGTCCGTTCGCTCTTGCTTCCGTCTATCCGTGCGTTCATCCGTTCATGTATCCGTTCATTCGCGCGTCCATCCGTCCATCTGTGCGTGCATTCATTCGTGCATCCGTCTATGCCAACCCTAGTGGAAATTAGTGGTCTATGCGTCTGTCGGCCTGTTCGTCCTTTCATGCATCCGTAATTGCGTTCCTCTCTGCGTCCATCTGTCCGTCCCTGCGTCCATCCATCCGTCCCAGCGTACATCCATCCGTCCATTCATGTGTTCGCCCACGCGTTCATCTGTCCTTGCGTCCATCCGTTCATCTGTGCGTCCATGTGTTAGTCCATGTGTCTGCCCGTCTGTGCGTCTGTCCACGCGTCCGCCCTCCTTCCTCTCGTGCGTCTATCCATGTGTCCGTCCGTGCGTCCGTCCCTGCGTTGTTTCATGCGTCCGTTCGTCTGTGTGTCCGTCCATGCATCCGACCGTGCGTCCGTCCTTGCTTCCGTCCATCTGTTCGGGCATCCGTCCATGCTTTCATCCATTCGTCCATGCGTCCGTCCTTCCGTCTGTCCATCCGGCCGTCCATCCGCTTCGCCCACTCGTCATCATTCCCCTCGTGGATATGCCGTAATTTTTTAATAACAAATCGGTCTTTACAGCACACATTTTAGAACCATTTCGAGAATAAGTTACTTTCACGCAAAAGGCTCTGGGGCAAGTAAACTTCCGGTGCTCCCTGGTACGCGCACACAAAAATACCTAATGAAATGTACCAGTAGACCACCGCCGACGTAGCTGGCTTGATGAAAGCATTGTTTAGAATAAAGAAAAATCGCAGCATATCAACGAAGTGAATGATGATCAGTCGGGTGACGCAGGCACCCGTTTGTGCGTCCATTGGTCCATCCGGGCATCCGTACTATAGTCTGTCAGTACGTTCTTGCTTCTGTATATGCGTACGTCTATACGTCTGTCCGTGCATGTGTCTTTTTATTCTTCTGTGTGTCTATTAGTACGTCCATCTGTCCATCCATCCTTCTGTATGTCAGACTCTCTGTCTGCCCGTTCTTACGGCTGGCCCTCCGTTCATTTGCCAGTCCGTTCATCTGTCTGTATCTTTCTCTGCCTGTCTGCCCATCCATTCGTCAATCTGTCTATCACTCACACTAGCGCCATCTGCTGTGTTAGGCATACAACTGGGTGGTTACAAACCAGCCATAGACATGCATGAACAGACCCATGACTTTAAAAGCTTCGTCCCTAAAACATTCGACGATTCACAGTACTATGCCCTATCGTGAGCATTATGAGTTTGAACGTGTGCGCGCCTGTCAAATACCCTCGAACCCTACCTTAGCTGTTTATCAGCGGTCGTTCTCTGAATCAATGTAGATGGGACGGCGCACTTCTGACATCAGTTGACACTGTCTCTTTAGTATCGTTGATGCAAAACGGTGGCTCATAGCAGCTTAGCGGATGCCAGCGGTGTTATGAAGTCACATGACGCGCACAGTCACACCCAATCAGGCTGTGTATAGCTACTTCAATATCGAATGTGACGTACGCTGGCTTGTTTTGTAGAGCATGGTATTGACAGCTCATTTTAATAGATGTCTTTCACCTATAATTTGTTTTTCATGTAATTTGCCTCGCGTTATCATTGCTTGCGGCAGATTGCATGCAATCATATACTGTTTGCCCGCTATCCGAGCTATGTGGTAGTGCGAACAAACAGTTCAAGAGTACCCCTTCTTTCCCTTTCGGTTTTGGCAACGCCATTCAGGTATCACGCTATCTCGGTTTTGAGGTTATTTGACACGCCCTCGCGTGTTCAAGTTCATATCGCTCTTGATAGTACGGTACTATGGCAGAACATTAAGCTGTTCCATTAATCCTGTGTGTCAGATAACGTGGTTAGCGATTTAGAGTACTTGGTGTCTGCTAAGGGAGAGCTGAAAGCCCTCCTTTTGGCCTTACACTTGATGAAGACGCATCGACAGAAGTTACACTCGGACTAGGCCTTCTCTGGTGAGCGAAGACCTTTGTTGAGAAAAAGTGGTTATAGATGTTGAGTACTTCGTACTCTACAATGGGAGAGCAAAAATAGGTTCAGTGTAACTCACACCTGATGAGGCCCTCCTGCATTCAACACTTCCTGCTTAGAAGAAAGTTTATTCATACTATGTACAGAGAACAAGGATTTCATATTTTCAATAATAAGGGCATATACACATTCGCACATCTACGTACCAAGACAAACATCAATGCGCTGCAAAGAAGACATCATTGTCCTAATATATACATGACAAAGCTGGCACACATGTGCGCAACAATTTAGTGTGATATCATGATATAATGAATGATATAATGATACAATAGATGTGATGAAGCCACTACAAACGAAATCATGAATAAATAAATAAGGGCAGCTACTTCTCACCACGTCAGTCAAAAAAAAGAGTGGTACCCCTCCGTGTTGAACACTGACAAAAGGGCACGACCAATGTCACAGAAACTCGTACTCCCTGAGAAAAAAAAGCTCCTCAGCGAGGAACGCGAGGATCTCTCGTCTCATTCGGCCCAGTATGAGCCAGAAAGCACGCTGGCGGAAATTCCCTGCTACAGCCTCGCATCGGTTTCGCCAAAGGCTGAACACCCTTGGAACTATTAAAGAGCCGCAAAGCGCCCGTGTGGAAATCAGCCATCAGACACAAATGTTCATACACCCTGTCCCAGAAAACTGTCATGAACCATTCCCCCAAAAAGGCGGGAGACCACACATTCAATCGTCGCATGTCGATTGGTCTCAACTATGACGCAGTTGGGGCAAGTGGAAGTGCGAACCACCTGCCATCGCTGCAACCAATCTCGGGTTGGGAGCAAGACCCAACCCAGCCGATAGACAAGGTCCCGGAGTTGCCCTGGCAATAAGACGGTATGTTGTGCCAGTTGGTTAGGATCCATCGTGAACCTATTTACAGCGCGACACCAGAAAAACACGGGAAGTAAAGGAGCAAAGGAGAAAGATAGGAAGGCGCTGACTCGAAACTGTTGTTTATTGAAAAAAAAACGGAGTGAAATGTATATATATATATATATATATATATATATATATATATATTGTGAGAATTCATTGTACGTCATCTTCCTCATCCATCAATAACCATCATCAGTCTTCGCCCCGTTCCTCTTCATGATCGGCGCCATCTTCCTGTTGCTTCAATAAAGCGTCAGCTGCACCGTTGTATTTCAAGTGGTGGAGGTGCTTCCCGATCTCTTCGACCTCTCTCCATCCAAAGCCAGCTCCTGGAGCTCCGTTCGGGACGTCGCTTGCGCCAGCAGAGCACCATGGCCCAAGAGCAAGCCCAACCGAACCACCCGCCGGCGCAACCACCAGCCGCCTCAATGCGAAGCCTCATTTCAAGAACTCAAGCAGGCACTAACATCCCCACCGGTGCTTTGTTATTTCGATGACAAGGCACCTACGATATTACACACTGACGCGAGTGGACAAGGAATCGGCGCCGTACTGCTCCAGCGCGACCATGCCTTTCGCGAGAAAGTTGTCGCGTATGCAAGCCGCACTCTGACCACTGCAGAGAAGAGGTACTCGATAACCGAACAAGAGTGCTTGGCTGTTGTCTGGTCCATCCAAAAATTTCGTCCGTACCTACATGGTCGACATTTTACTGTTGTGACAGACCACCATGCTCTTTGCTGGTTGTCCACAATCAAAAACTTGTCGGGACGACTTGGCCGCTGGATTCTCCGATTACAATCTTATGACTTTGACGTCATCTACAAGACTGGAAGACAACATCAAGATGCCGACGCTTTGTCACGATGCCCTTTGCCGCAGTTTTCGGTGCACGTCACATCCCCTTGTCAAATTGGCTATACGGAGGACGCCTCGTCGATATCATCCATTTCTTCCCAACCTTCATCCACCCGTCCGTCAGCACTTGCTACTCACCAGCGAGCCGATTCTTATTGCACTGACATCATTGGTCGGCTTACCGGTGCTTCGTCTTCCCCTAATGCCAGGCTCCGGAAACAACTCCGCCTATTCAAGTTGGAGGACGATGTGCTATATAGATACATTTTGCACCCGGAAGGCCACCGATGGGTTCCCGTCGTACCCCGCGCACTACGCACTGAAGTTCTGTGCGCTTCCCACGACGACCCGACGTCAGGACACTTGGGTTTCTACAAAACATACGAGCGCATCCGCAGTCGATTTTTCTGGCCAGGTCTTTCCACGAGAGTAGCTAAATATATTGCCTCGTGCGCACTTTGCCAACACCGCAAGCGGCCCACTACTGCTCCAGTCGGGACCCTACAACCACTTCCTTGTCCATCAGAGCCGTTCTCTGTCGTCGGAATTGACCTCTTCGGGCCCCTCCCAACTACATCAGACGGCAAGAGGTGGATCGTCACCGCGGTTGATCACTTGACCCGGTACGCTGAGACGGCCTCAATCACTTCAGGAAGTGCTTCGGAAGTAGCAACTTTCTTTTTGAATGCTATTTATCTACGTCATGGAGCCCCTCGTGTCCTTTTGAGTGACCGGGGAAGGGCATTTCTTTCAAGCACGCTCAGTGAAGTTCTCCAAGCATCAAAAACAGTTCATAAAACAACATCTAGCTATCACCCGCAAACCAATGGCTTAACGGAAAGATTTCATCGCACGCTGTGTGACATGCTGTCCATGTATATCCGACCGGACCATCGCAATTGGGATGCCATACTACCCTTTGTCACGTATGCATATAATACGTCAGTTCAATGAACCACAGGCTATTCTCCATTTTTCCTAGTATACGGACGCCAACCGACATCACCACTCGACGTTTCATTCTTTTCTGGCCCCGTCAACTCTTCACCATTCGTTTGCGACCAGTTTCTGTCCCGCGTTGCTCGATGCCGTCGCCTTGCCCGCGTAAACACCGAAGCTAGCCAAGAAGATCGCAAACATCGTTACGATGCCACTCACCGCGTCGTTCTCTACCGCCCTGGCGACAATGTACTTCTGTGGACTCCTGCGCGAACGCCTGGCTTATGCGAAAAGCTTGAGTCACGCTATCTTGGCCCTTACAAAGTTATCGAACAGACCTCACCAGTGAACTACCGTGTCACACCTGTTCATGTCCCCACTGACCAACGCTGCCGCGGGACAGAGATTGTGCACGTTTCGCGTCGCAAGCCCTATTGTATGCGTTCCACAGCGTAATTCGCGGCCAGGCTGGCCGCTTCCGTCGACGGGGGAAATTAGTGTGAGAATTCATTGTACGTCATCTTCCTCATCCATCAATAACCATCATCAGTCTTCGCCCCGTTCCTCTTCATGATCGGCGCCATCTTGCTGTTGCTTCAATAAAGCGTCAGCTGCACCGTTGTATTTCAATATATATATATATATATATATGTGTGTGTGTGTGTGTGTGTGTGTGTGTGTGTGTGTGTGTACTGGCAGCCTACATCACGACATGCGCAGAACAAGAGGTGCACCGAGGTAGTATTGCCACACTTACTTCAATAATCAAGATTGGCCTTAATAACCTAATTCTTTTTCATGCAGTGTGACGGATATTTGCTGCACGCGCGAAGTCCCAGCACTTTTTACGCGACAGGGTGCTGGGTCTTGGCCCGAACACTGCTTCGAGCCCCGCCTGATCCCTTTGAAAAGGTAGCCACAGCGAGTACGGTCTGGAGATGTACCAAGAAGGATGAATGTAGAAGGTGTGTTTCGGACTGTGTTGATACCATTGCCAGAACGGGAATGGCGCGGGGGGGCACGGACTCACTAAGGCCGCTGGTTGATTTTCTTTGTAAAAACAAACTGCATGTACTAGTAGCCTACAAAGAAGGATACTTTGCTGTTATGAATTCTGAAGCATATGCACAGAAGAGCGAGGCCGGAATTAAGAAAAATTTCAGCCGTGCCAGTGTTAAGGCCACAGAAGAAAACACCGAGCGCTTCCCATGTTAGAAGAAATGAATCTGCAATGTTTGGCAGCCAGCGTAAAGAAGATTGAGCGTGACATGTAGTCAAGTTGTTACATGACACGCATATAATGATTTTCATGTTAGGGTCAGTCGCTTGTGTTCGCCAAGCAATCATGTCGTACCATTTCAGTTTTGCAACATGTCATGTGAAAAAACCACCGCGAGAGCTGCAAGACTATGAAGTGTAAATCATGACATTCATGACACCCATGTCTTAATTTTTATGTTATACCTAGTCAAATATGTCTTTTATACAGTCATGTTATGTCATACCACGTTTGGTATCGATACCATTATCTAAACGGCCAGGAGAGCTAAAAGTCGTAGGCGACTAGATAGATAGGTACTCTCAAAGTCACCGAAGTTCGCTAAGAAATGCTTCGCATTAAAAAAGAGGAGTTAGAAAGAGAAGGGTGATTAGTCAGTTCAAAACTACACATTACGTTCTCACGCTATCCTTTCAAAAGCGCTCGTGAAGTCTGGTGGTCCTTAAGAAGTCAAGAGGGCTTTCATGGCTTTGTGCGTATGCGGAACTGTCTGCAAAGTCCCATGATCTTCTTTTCTGTAAGTGGCCGTGAATCCAGCTTAAAGAGCTTGGCTTCCATAATACGTCGTTCAGTTTCTTTTGCTGGCCAGTGGCATAGCATGTGCTCAAGTGACTCCTCGCAGGCGCCAATGTTGCATCCCGAACTGCTCGCCATTCCAAAACGACGAGAATACGTATTTGTAAATGCCACGACCAACCTTATGCGACACAGCAAAGTTCCAGTGCATCGTGCGAGCCGGGATGGCAAAGGAAGTTGAAAGTTTGGGTCAATGCGACGTAGAAAACACCAGTTTAACCAACGCGTTGAACACCCTCCGGGGTTCACATAACAGGGGAGAAACGCATATTTGATATTTCGTAATTATTTTGCTCATTTTGAATAGACCTTGTGTGTGGAACTTGACAGAACACTTCAGTACATATTATTCAGTAAGCGTATCTCAACCGTCATGTGATGTTCGGCTATTTTGTACTTTCACATCATATGTTCTTCTGTGTTGCATTTTGGGTCCTTAGTGTTTTTCTTCAACCATGCTTTGTCCTTGTCTGCTAAGACAAAAGCAATAGCCGGTGTCACCATATAGGCACCAACCTGTCCCATTTCATCGCTTTATTAAAAACGTTTCTCTACTAGTGCCCACCTGCTCTAGTCTCAGCAGTGAATGGCAGCAATGCTAATATATATATATATATATATATATATATATATATATATATATATATATATATATATATATATATATATATATATATATATATATATATATATATATGGTCTCTACCACTCCGTTCACCATTACGTCGCATTTTGTGACCTCTGTTGGCACCGAAAGAAGCCTACGACCCCCCCCCCCACCTGCTGGTCTGCTTCTACCTATTAAGTTCCAGCCGAGCCATTTTATCGAGTGGGGTTGGACATGCTAGGTCCCTTTCCTACTTTTACAACTGCAAATAAATGGATTGCAGTGGCCACAGATTATGCCACTCATTATGCAATCACTCGAGCGCTACCAACCAGCTGCGCAACAGACGTTGCCGACTTCCTGCTCTAAGACATTATTCTGCATCATGACGCTCCATCTCACCTGCTCACAGACCGTGGTCGCTACTTTCTATCTCGTGTGGTTGATGATCTACTCCGATCTTGTGCTACCCGTCACAACTTCACCACATTTTACATGCTCAAAATAACGGCCTTACAGAGCGCCTAAACCACACATTGACAGACATGCTTTCCATGTACGTACATATCGACCACACTGATTGGGACCTTCGCCTATAACTTGTCGCATCATGAAACAGCAGGCTACTCCCCATTTTATCTACTCTTCGGACGTCGTCCCTTACTGCCCTTCGACAAACTGCTTTCATCTGACCAACCATACTCCACTTCGTACTCTCAGGCTGCGATCACCCGTCATCTCACGACACGCGCGGTACCAGGCGCTCGGTTATCGTCATCACAGACATCACAAAAGTCCCTTTAGGACCGTCGACATAGGGATGCCGTTTTTCGTGCGGGATCTCTTGTTCTCCTGTGGCTCCCATCTCGACGTGTCGGCGTCAGCGAGAAACTACTGTTGCCATACGCTGGGCCCTTCAGAGTCCTTCGTCAGGTCACACCTGTGACCTACGAGATTGCCGCTACCACAAACTCATCGGCTGCTGCACCCAGAACGGAAATAGTTCACGTTTCCCGTCCCAAGCCCTCCAACGCGGACTCACTCATTTAACAGGCACCGAGATGGTGCCTTACCGGCTGGTATGATGATACGTGTATAGAACTGTCGCTTCGGCACAGCTTGAATGGCACCCGAAAGGAGGAAGAAGACAGCGTGGTTGTTGTGGGTTGTTCTTTCGAGCTTCCCCCGTTGACGTGCATGACTAAGCACTCTTCAAGCCATTAGCAAGACATGCTGTCGGTAAATGAATCTTCCCCGTAATAATAATAATATTATATATATAATATATATATATATATATATATATATATATATATATATATATATATATATGGACCGAGGTGTATAACTAAGGGCTCGTTTTTCCGTGTTTTTACACAACATTAGTGGGATATAACAGACAGTAATGAATGCCAAGGAAAGTATAGGGGAAGATATTGGACCAAATTGTAATGTAAATATGAAGATAAGTGGGTGAAAAGATAACTTTCCGTGGACAGGATTCAAACCTGCGACCTTCGAATGATGCGTTCGATGTTCTACCACTAAGCTACCACTACAGCTATCTCCCCAGCCACTTTATTGGGTTTATATGAGAATTAAACGTGGGAGTGTCAGTCAGTGCAACCCGTAGCCATGGCGGCGAGTGTGGCACACTCTTTTTGAGCCTGTTTAGCGTCACGTAACACGTCAACTTATTACGAGTGGGCAGCTGACCAGTAGTCCCTCGTATACAACCTAAAGGCATTAAGTCTGCCAGTACGAGACCCTCGTTAATGAATTAAGGAAATAAGTGTACACTTAAGGGCGCGTTTTTTCGTGTTTTACACAATATATTTAGATTTAACAGACAATAATGCCAAGGAAAGTATAGGGGAAGATATTAGACCGAATTCTAATGTAACAAAGAAGAAAAGTGGTTGAAGAGATAACCTTTTGGTTTTGGTTTAAAATCTTTTGTATTTCTGAGAAGAATCAGCAAGAGAGATGCTCATATTACATTTAGAGATTAAACAGAATTTCCTGTGCGCAGCTACTCACTTCGGCTACAGTGTCGATGTCAAGCCACAGTGTCGATTGTGGTGACTTCACGCCCAAGCGTAGCTGGTTATGATGACGTCAGCTCACAAACCATGCAACGTGGGTGCTTGTAGGCAACGAACCAAACCGCAGAGTGGAGTGACCATGGAAACATCACGATATCTTGTACGACCTCGTGTCGAAAAGATCAAGCCGTTTTGTCTTCTCAGAGCACAGTAGGAACCTGAACAAGTGTTTGAAAACTTCTTGCAATGAATTTCGCAAGACGAACTCGTGCTTGCCGACATGTTTTGCAGGCTCTGAAAAAACTTACCTATGATTTGACGCAAAAACAAAAAAGAGCGAGAACTGAAATTTTTTCTCAATACCTTTTTTATAATTATGGTATTTGTTGGGGTATAACGTCCCGAAACCACCACATTATTATGTTACATATGAGGAGTGCTGTAGTGCAACACTCCAGAAATTCTGACAACCTTGGGTTCTCTACCATTATCTATAAATCTACGTGCCTGGGCTTTCTGGCTTACATTGATAAAGTGGGTTTTCGAGTGCGCATAATTCACGATGCGTCATCAGCCTGTAATATTTTTGAACGTTCAACAGACATGAAACAGGCAATGCTCCATCAACAGATGATAGATCTAGTGTGGGGACTTATGAGCTCAAAATTTAATAATTTCTTTTGTTTGTTCTCTAAAATTTGGGCTATTGTATAATAGCCAGTTTGCTGCTACTCATCGGCCTATTTGCCAAGTTCAGTAAATAAAAAATTGATAGCATTTTCACTCCTCGTAATAATGTCAGCCTGACTTCAAGTCGAAGGGAAAGACTGCAGCAATGTCACTTTCCTCCCGAAAAAAAAGTAATGCGAGCATAAACAATCCCATTTAGCAAGATGGTACAGCGCACTCTCACACTCCACGCTATACTGGTACCGAAAAGAATAACGCTGTAGTCTCCCACCAACGTCGAACCGAGCCTGGTGCGCATCAATCGGTTGGCCCGTAATGTAATGCTATTAGAGCGAACCCGTCCACCCCATTTCGTCCCTCAGATGCCAAATCATGCAGCGTGGTTCTCCACCCGTTGCTGATAAGCCACAGGGTTGCGTATTGACGGCGAAGCAGTGCAGCATCAAGGAGGAATTCTTCTCTTTCCAATTTTCTCCGGCGCTGCAGTCTCTTGAGACTGTCGAAGGATTGGCGTTGGAATCGGTTTTCTACGCTGCATGAAATGATGGAACCAATGGATGTTTACTTTAGGTATCCTGGCTTGCTTCTATGCCACGTTCACAATTTGCAGCCTGTTTTTTTTACCTATTTAGGAGGAACTTTAGTGCGCCCCGTTTTCTAGTCCCTCCATTTTTTTTATCTCTGAACACATCCGTCATTTTTGCGCGCCATAGCGATAAACCTCTATACGGTGAATCCCAGCCTCAGATTCGTCAGCAGTCTAGCTCTTCTAGACATACATACTGATTTCTCTTGTTTCTTGAAGCTTTTTATATGACACGATGTGAATCTTTGTTTTGTCGAGATTGACGGGCAAATTCTTATCTGTGCGAAACACAAGATTCTATTGAAGTGTTCCGCGTGTTTATTGTTTTAGCAAACGGGTTTGATGCAGGGCGTGGTGATCGCACCTATGGTGTACCTCAAACCCTTATGACGTAATTCAATATCATATCGGGGTTCTGGCAAGTACAGCCACAGAAGTTATTATTTTAGCATACACAAAAATAAAGGAATATATACATGTTCGTTTTATTATTATACGTATGCCCTGCTCATGATTGAAATACATCTGACGCACACAGGCATTCCAATGGGGCTTTTGTGTCTTAGAAAGACGGTTATATAGATGGATGTGCGGGGTTTAACGTCACAAAGCCACCATGTGAATATGAGAGGCGCCGTGGTGGAGTGCTCCAGAAATTTCTACCACCTGGGGTTTTTTACCGTGGATCAAAATTTGAGCACACAAGCCAACAGCATATTTGCCTCCATTAAAAATGCAGCTGCTGCAGCCAGAATTCGATCCCGCGACCTGCGTCAAAAGACGGTTGTTGTCTTCGCATGTAGTCAAAGCTTTGTGTGGTTGTAAACATTGTGAAGTAAGTTGCAGCAGGGATTGTATAACTATATTAGGGCGTTGAACACACGAATATGGTTAGTCGTCAGCCTCGTAAATTGTATAAAATCGAAGGTGGCGTTCGAACGTGCGCCACAGTTTGCAGTAATTTGACACGTGTACCCGCACACGCACTCATTTAATGTCGACCCTTTCCTCTCTCGAAAAGCTTCTGAGCGACCGTGGGGAAGCCGAATAAAAATTAACCTTCAAGTATCCCGCGTCACAGTACAAAGCAGCTGCTTGTAATAAGCTGTCACGTCCCAGGCATTTCTTCTTTTATTTCCTTTTTTTCATTAGACTGAGTCTTTTCAGCTTAGTGAATTTTGTTACGTGATACGATGAGTACGGCATGTAATTTGTCACCTAATATATTCACCATATTCATTCGCGTTTCTGAGGGCACTAACCAAAGTTAGTTCGAACCTCTCCTTAAATAAATATATTTAAAAACACTAAGTTAGTTCGGTGCTGTCTGACCATGACTGCTGTAGGCTCAGTAACGCCTAATATTATTGCATATTCTGGGCAAAAGATGTCTGATGCGATAAAAGACACTTTGTCTTGATTCTTCCTTGTCCCAATGATTGAGTTGCCTAGAATTTCAATTACTTCGCTGCCAGTGTTGCCTTTCCATGAGATTACAACATCGTCAAAACCATGATCACGTGCCGAGTGACATCTATTTCTGATGATCCTTCTTAACGTGAAAGAAGGAGTGATTCCTTCTTTCGCGTTAAGCTCAACGACGCGTTCAATTACTTCCTCAGTCTACAGAATATAGCATCGTTCTCTCAGGGCGATCTTCAACGAGGCTTGTCTGATCGAAAGGATTCGCTTGGACGATTCCATGTCTGTAGCTTTTTGTCGGGATGTATGGTTGCGAGAGGACAGTGTATTAACCAAGATAGGTAGCATATAAAGGAAACTGATACCTGGGATCCGAGCGGTCACAATGATTCATGTTGAGCATTTTCGTAACACTCAGATCAATCTTCTGGGGTACTTTACCCAGCTTTCTGGAAATGAAAATAACATGGTTCGTTTCGCATTCACCTAAGCATGGGCGGCAAACAAACCTATGAGTCGACTCACTCAACTCAGCTTGAGTGAGTCAGGGTGAGTGATATTTGATGAGCCGGAGTTTCAGTGACATTGATTTGGGAAATATTTGTGAGTCTAAGTTCAAATTAGCCCGGTTGAAAGTAATCATAATGGGTCTGAGTTTGAGTGAGCGCAAAGCGTGAAATACGTCTATTTTGTGAGAAGCACGAACTGCTGGTCGAGTTGGTTTTTCGCGCAATTTTTTGCGGAACTCAGTTTAGAAGAGAGTGACTTTAACTCAACTGAAACTTTTATTTCACCCTTGTGCACCTAAGACGACTCGGAGGTGAGTACGTTCTTCTTCCTTCTCTTCGCAGTCAAATGTATGAACGCCCGCTTCTCGAAGCTTACTGCACACCATCTACTTTTGCCTTTCACAGCCTCTTTGATCGCAGGCGCTGCATGTGTTCTTAACCTCGCGTAGTTTTGCAATGCCTCAGAGATGAACACACCTTTGACCAAGTGACGATGACGTCAGGTTACAAGACATCATAAGTATCTATCGCGACGTCAATGCGACGAGACGAATCCTTAAAGAGTGACAACCTGATGACGTCACAGGGCGACGTTATCACGTGATGGTTAATTTTTCTTTTTGCATCAGCCATATGACACCTTCTGGCACTGTCAGTCACATTTGCGTTTCATGGGGTATCTTAGTATTTCGCCTTGAACAACGTTGGCACAGAGCTTCACATAGTATTCATTTAAATATGATCGCGGCCAGAAGCAGGCCTCATGAGGCTGTATACTTGCGCGAAGAGTTACCCTTCGTGCGGTGAGGTCACTGTCCTGTTCATGGGTTCAGTCAGTGATGCGGTTCACTGAAACTGATCATTGCTTGTACATATATACCATTGCGGCTTACTGCTTCGACACCAGTGGTATACCGTAATTTTAACGGGCAAGACAGTGAACACAGAAGGTCATTCTCAGAGTAAAGTAAAATTTTCTCTCAATATGAGCATATAAGAAACGTTCTTGTACGTGATATAAACGTGTTGAAGAGTCTATTGGTAATATTTCATGATTTATTTTATATTGTCTATAGGTAATGGGTCATAATTTATTTTATATCTATACTTCAAGTACATTTTGCACAGAAAATGTCAAATAGCGTCAAGAATTGAGTATGTTTTCTCAGTTACACAAGCCTGACCAACTCTGTGCTTGTATGGTCCTTCGTCGATCAACATCATAAGAAAGAAGAAAACATTAACTTGTCTCGTTTTGGTTCGTCCTGACATGCAAGTAATATCAACATCAACAACATTATCATCATCATCATTACCATCATCATTATCATCATCATCAACGACAACAACAACAACAACATCATCATCATCATCATCACCCTGACTACGTCCACTGCAGGATAAAGGCCTCTCCCTTGCTCCGCCAGTCAACTCGGTCCTGTGCTTGCTGCTGCCAATTTATACCCGCAAACTTCCTAATCTCATCTGCCCACCTAACCTTCTGTCTCCCCTTAACCCAATCGCCTTCTCTGAAAATCCAGTTAGTTACCCTTAATGACCAGTGGTTATCCTGTCTACGCGCTACAAGCTCTGCCCATGTCCATTTCTTCTTCTTGATTTCAGCTATGATATCCTTAACCCCCGTTTGTTCCCTAATACACTCTGCTCTCTTCTTGTCTCTTAAGGTTACACCTACCATTTTTCTTTCCATTGCTCGCTGCGTCGTCCTCAATTTAAGCGAAACCCTCTTTGTAAGTCTTCAGTTTTCCTCTATAGCTAAGTACCGGCAAGATGCAACGGTTACATACATTCCTCTTGAGGGATAGTAACAATCTACCTGTCATTATTTGAGAATGCTTGCCTAATGTGCTCCACACCATTGTTATTCTTCTAGTTACTTCAATCTCGTGGTTCGGCTCCGCGGTTATTACCTGCCCTAATTAACATAGTCTTTTACAACTTCAAGTGCATTACCTATCTGAAAGCGCTGCTCTCTTCCGAGGTTGTTGTACATTAAGTACAACCACTAATAATAGTAATATACCACTCTTTAAATGGGCACGTCAACTCTCTTCGGTGAACCGAGCGAGGCGCGACTCTACAAAAAAAGTTTAACGCGCATGTACCATGAAAGAACGTTGTGTACGCACCAGTAAGAACTCCAATACGAGTGCAAGTGCTGGTTTCTTTTTTTTTCTTTTCGGGGAAGGAGAAAAGAGTTTGCTGAATACGCGTGTTGACCATTATTCACTTTCTTCTTCTTTTTCTTAATCTTGCCTAAATTCAAATGTTTCCAAAAGCACTAGGAGGAAGCAACAAAAAGGGAGAAGGCAGGGAGGTTAACCAGAAAGACATCCGGTTGGCTACCCTACACTGGGGGATAAAGGAAGGGGACAAGAAAGATGAGAAAGAGGGAAGAGAGGGAAAAAAGGGGGTGGGGGAGAGACTGACAGTAATTTCACTGCAGCGTGTAGAACGCTACCGCATGTCAGAGGCGTTCACACAAGCCTGTCTTTCTCAGGAAACGCAGCAGGGCTTTCACTGCCTTGTGGGCTGTAGAGGCATGTGTACGTTGCTGTAATAGCACCTGCACAGAAAGAGGCCGATCATCCAGTCGCCGCATTGCGTTGGCAAGTACTTGTCTCTCTGAGGCAAATCGAGGACAATGACACAGCAGGTGTTCGATATTTTCGTCGGTGCCGCAAACATCGCACGCCGCACTGTCAGTAATTCTGATTAACGTGGTATAAGCTTTCGTGAAAGCAACTCCCAGCCAAAGGCGATAGAGAAGCGAAGCTTCACGTCGATGTAGGCCGGGTGGAGGCCGGAGTTGTAGTGAAGGGTCGAGCTCGTGCAGTCGTGTACGTCGTATGCTTGGTGTGTTCCACTCAGTCAGTGTGAGACTGCGGGACAGTTGACGAATCTGCCTCGCCGCATCCGCTCTTGAAAGCGGTATCGGAACGCTGTTCGCTTCTTTATGTGACGTGCGAGCAGCATGATCTGCAGAATCATTGCCGCCTATACCACTATGCCCAGGTAACCACTGAAAGACGATGTCATGGCCTTTTTTTATTAACAGGTGGTGAAGTTTCACGGTTTGGTAAGTCAACTGGTCGTGACATTCGCGTCGGAGAACTGACATCAGGCACTGTAACGCTGGTTTTGAGTCAGAAAACACAGCCCATTTACCTGGTCTTTCTTCTGAATTGATGTGTTCCAGTGCATTGCGCAGAGCCTCGAGTTCTGCCGTCGTCGAACTTGTCAAACGTGAAGTCTTAAAACACCGAGTTATCCCTTGTGATGGTATAACCACTGCTCCACCTGAACTAGGCGGCGTAGTAGAGCCATCCGTGTAGATGTGCACGTGGTTACTGTAGTTTTCTTCCAGTAGGAATAGACTCAGTTGTTTCAGGGCATGTGTCGGTAAGTCCGATTTTCTCCTCATTCCTGGAATCATTAAGTGAACTCGCGGCCGGCTCAAACTCCAAGGAGGAAGCAGTGGCTTTGATGCAGGTGCGTATGTCTCAGCAAACGATGAACGATGCTTGGAGACAATAGTGCCGTATGTCGTGCGGGGCCTTTCAGCAGCTAGGCTCGCCAGGTGGTGACAAGGGGTCCTGGCATAATGTCTGAGGTGCATGCGCATTGTCTCGGTAATAATATGCGTATTTATCGAGTGATCTTGAGCGATGACAATGGTTTCAGCCGTTGAAGCACTGCGGGGTATTCCAAGGCATATCTTAAGTGCTTGGGCTTGAATGCTCTGAATTGCGCGCAGGTTGGTCTTGCCGGTGTTAGACATTGCAGGTAAGCTGTACCGTAAGAATCCGATAAACAGCACTCTGTACAGTTGTAGCATGGATGGTATGGGCACTCCCCAATTTTTTGCTGCAAGGAATTTGAGCATGTGGCATGTTGCAATCAGCCGCTTCTTCACATAGTTCACGTGTGGAGTCCACGACAGGTTTCTATCTATTATGACTCCCAAGAACCTGTGGCTTCTGCTGAACGATATGTATTCTTCATTAATCGATATACTGTAAGCAGACATTGGTTTCCATGTGAACGCTACCACTGCACATTTTCCGCAGGAAACCTCGAGGCCTTGTTTACGAAGATAGCATGACGTCGTTGTAGCAGCCTTCTGAAGGCGGGCGCGAAGCTGAGGCCTTGTCACACCTGATGGCCAAATGCAGATGTCATCAGCATAGACAGAAAGTTCTACAGTGCTAGGTAGCTGCTCGACTAGACCAATGAGAGTTAGGTTGAAAAGGGTAGGGCTTAGCACTCCTCCCTGAGGAACTCCTCGGCTGCTGTAATAATCAGGTGTTGGGCCATTCGCTGTCATCACGTAAAATGATCTCAGCTGTAAGTAGCTGTACACCCACATATATATCTTGCCACCAAGACCTACTGTTTCCAAAGCACTAAGGATGGCTTCATGGGTGACATTGTCGTAAGCCCCCTTAACGTCTAGAAACAGGGTGGCGCACAGTCTCTTACAGGCTTTCTGGTGTTGAACATATGTCACCAGATCAACAACGTTGTCGATTGACGAATGGCCGCTTCTGAATCCGGTCATGGATACTGGATAGATTTCGTAGTGCTCTAAATACCACTCCATTTGTGTTAGATTCATTCGTTCCATCGTTTTTCCCACACAATTGGCAAGTGCGATAGGACGGTATGAGGCAATATCCAAAGGAGATTTACCAGCCTTTAGAAGTGGAATGAGGCGACTTGACTTCCATGCCTCGGGAACAGTACCAATCTGCCAGGAGTCGTTGTATAGGCGTAAGAGTGCCTTCCAAGCTTCGTCTCCAAGATTACAAAGGGCACGATAGGTAATGCCGTCAGGACCGGGTGCTGAAGAACGTCTGCACAGAGCCAGTGCCGCCTCTAGCTCATCCATATAAAACTGGCATTCCATACGGGGATCACGTGAGGGCGGTGGGTTGTCAAAAGTTCCCGTTCTTGATACTGTGAAATTGGAATCACCGGCAATTCTTCTACAGAAAGATTCTGCGACGTCAATCTCTCTGCATCGAAGGTGAAGTGCCAGAGATTTAAACGGGTGTCGCTGACCAAAGGTTGTGCTAAGACCCCGGACAGTTCGCCATATCAGTGATAGGGGCTTTCGTGGATCCAACGACTCGCAAAAGGATGTCCAACGTCGCCTAGCCAGTTTATCCATGTGCCGCTGCATTTTCTTTTGAATGCGTGTAGCCAGCCTCAAATCATCCATGCACTTTGTCCGTCGGTACCTTCGTTCTGCACGACGGCGTATTGCGCGAAGTTTCTCAAGCTCGATGTCGAAATCAGTGCGCTTGTGACTAGTCAAATGTGTATGCGTGGTATTCTGCAGGACATCCTTTATCGAGTCCTCTAGGTTATATGATGAGCCGTCGGTACAGCAGTCTTCCATTAACATTTTGAGTTTTGGCCAATCGGTGTACTTGAGGCCTCTTGAGGACTTGGAGCTGGTGAAACCTTCTATACACAGGTAAGTTGGTATATGGTCGCTGCCCCGCGTTTCCAGATCCGAAAACCAGTGCACTTTCCTGATAAGTGAGTGAGAAACCAATGTAAGGTCCAGGCAGCTGCTATAGGCTGGTCCGCGTAAATATGTAGGGCTTCCATCATTACAAACGCAGAGTTCGTACTCCGAGGCTAAGGACACCAATTTTCTTCCTCTAGAGTTGTCCCTGGAGCTTCCCCATAGGAAATGGTGGGCATTGAAGTCGCCAGTGATCACCCATGGCCTTGGAGTCGATGTCAGAATACCGCGTAAGCGCTCGCAGTCAAGGCGGCTTCATGGAGATAAGTAAGCTGCGATAATCGTTAAAGCAACCTTATCCTTTTTCACAGTATGGCACACATACTGATTCCCTTCATCAGGCGAGACTCTGTGGTGAATGTAAGTGAGGTCATGGCGCATGAATACAATAAGTTTGCTGCAGTCTCTGTGAGTGGAGGACATAAAGCACTCATATCCTGACAGCTTGATTGAAGCACACAGGTTGGGTTTACAAATCGCAATAATGGGGAAGCGGTTCACAAATACAAATTGTCTAAAGTCAGACATGCGCGACTTCAGTCCTCTGGCGTTCCACTGAAAGACAGATGCATTCTTGACTTCCGCTCGAAACGACGGTGCCTCGCTGGCCATGGTTTTACCTTAGAGCTGCAAGCACCGGACTCAGGGTGTCCAGCACATGCAGTGCGGTCTGCGCAGCAGAATTCTTCATATTACTCAGTAGGACACGCATGGTACTCATCAGCGATTGCAGCAAGCTTATCACTTGATCTTCATTCATCGCATCACTGGTTTGAGGGGTCGTCGAGGGCGGCGGGATTTGATGCAGCTCCGAAGTAGGTTGACGTCGTGGAAGAGAGGGCCACTGTTCGGAAGGCGCGACTGCTGTCCCTTTCTTCTGTTTGGCAATATCCGTCTTCAGTGAGCTCGGTGTTTGTGGGTCAGCCTCTTTGATAGAGGATGACATCTCTCTATCGGTAGAGGCGTTTTTTCCGTGATGGTCTTCTCCCACGACGCCGTCGTCGGCGTAGTGTAGCGGCAGCTTCCCTGTGCGTTGAATTGTCCCGCACCATACGCCTGAGTACCGCATGCTCGTTTCGCACCCGCGGGCAATCTTTGGATGAGGCCTCATGAGCGCCGTGGCAGTTTGGACATCGTAGTATGGTGGCACTGCAGGCGTCTTTTGAGTGAGACTCAGCGCACCGCGGACACACAACTTTGTTCTCACAGACACCATTTACCTGTCCCATCTTGAAGCACTTGTAGCATTGCAGTGGCTTCGGTATGTAAGGACGCACTGAGTGGCGAACATGGCCAACTTTGACATACGAGGGAAGGCTGTCTCCCTCGAACACAAGCCTCAAGCAGCGTGAGTTGCCGAGTCTGGTAATGTGCGTAATGCGGGTGCCTTCAGTCGCTGGCTTTATTAGTATTGGCAGGTCATTAGCTGAGATGGAAAGATCCACATCACAAATGACGCCAACAGTGCCATTACAACATGTAGCGACCATTGGCCGAACTTTCACGTTGCCGATTTCTGTTATGTGCCGAAGGCTTTGCAGTGCGCTACGGTGCATAACGTCTACAGCAAGGACATTCTTTCGTGCATTGATCCTCACGTCTTTGATCTCATTCGGCGCGGTTTCCTCGAGAAGCACAGAAAGAACTTGCCTGTTGAGGAGTCGCAAGTTAGATGCAGGGTCTTCAGGCATAAACAGCATGGTGTGCGGCCACCGCTGTGGTGCAGTCTTAACGGTGGAAACACTTGCCGACGATGCCGTCCGCAGCAGTCTTCGTTTTGTAGATCGATTCATGACGACCGTGAAGTCATCATCTGATGACTCAAAGCCGTCCGAATACAAATCGGTTGCCTCACTGTCGGTGTCGCTCGACGCGTTGCTACGCTTCCTGGACGACGAAGTCCGGCGCGACGGTTGCACGCCTGGAACATTCTCAGGTGTGTCCTGAAGCATCACCGCAAAGGAGGGAGCGGCAGCTCCCAGGATTTCCAGGAAAACAAATTGAAAACACTGAGACACGGGCACAAGCGTTCTGTTTGTTTGTTTGTTTGTATCCTTTAATCCATGGCTCGTACCCACTCTGGGGGATTGGCCAAGAGAACAAATAGTCTCATATGAACGATAACTGCATTATTGCTTACAACGAAAAAAAAGGGGGGGGGAGTTGTATAGTTAAGACAGTATGTTGGAAATAAAGAAATAAACCAAAGATTTAGATAGTGAGAAAAAAATCAATAACAAAGTAGATACTAATAGCTACAACTTGATTTTGGGAGCCGACCAGACAGCTGGTTTTGCCAAACCCGATTAATTTGGTATGTCACGGAGCGTTCTGTGAGAGAATCACTTCGTCGTCGTCCCCAAAAGCACTAACCCGGTCATTAAAGAATACCTCTCAATCTCCATTCCGGTTTTCCCTAGCCAAATTGATTTTGAATTGAGAATAAATCTGTCAGGCAGTTTTATGTCAAGGACACTACGACACACTAACCTAATAGACACCATCGAGTCGCTTTATAACAGCGGATGGCTTTTAATAGTTCTCTTAATGGAGAAAAGCGTGCGCGATATAATAAAAGGTCATTAAACGAACATTCTGCCAGAGCGTTGAAAAGGCATATTCTCGTTAGGGATGGGGACTTATGTCCTCCGATGAAGGCAATAAACGCCCACCTCAAAAGAAAGGAATTTTCAAGGGCCGCCTGGAAGCATAATAGAGAGAAGTTCGGCAGCAGCTTCCCGACCACGATCATTAGTTTCTTTGAGCCTGTCCACCATATGTGAGGTCCTTTTTTTCCCTACTTCATGCTTAGCGCCCATGGTTCCAGGAGCTAACATGGGCGGCTTATATAAAAAATAGGCGACGTATCCTTGGCCTTGCGGCACAGAGAAATGCCGTCAATGTCAGCTGGAATTTTTCATGAAGCATATGGGGCTTTCCCTTCTCAAACATTTCAAACGTTTTTGTGTAAGGCTTTCCATTTGTTTTATACATAATCATTACTGCGACATCAAGCGTCTATTTTTGGCAGCTGCGTGTTCATGTTTGAAAGAATAATCTCAAAACAGAAACAGAAAAATGCACGTACATTTTATAGATGCAGTTAATTGTCAATATTTCGTGGTGCCAAGTAACGATAGTTTCAACGCAA
The DNA here is from genome assembly GCA_013436015.1 of Rhipicephalus annulatus. Lineage (NCBI taxonomy): Eukaryota > Metazoa > Arthropoda > Arachnida > Ixodida > Ixodidae > Rhipicephalus > Rhipicephalus annulatus. The sequence goes on along the minus strand of WOVY01010086.1, from coordinate 739,612 downwards.
GAAGTTTCAGCACGGACCGAAGAAAGAAGTGGACACTGCCAACACCGACAAATGACACTGTCCTTAGCCTCAAATTCTGGCATCTTCGCTTATTTCATGTGTCTGCATTTACACACGCATGCGTTTAACATGAATGCGTAGCTACTTGCTCAGCTCTTTGCTAATTCAATATAACGAAGTATTCAGGCTTTGTATAGCTTCATGTCGACAGAACTTTATGAATTTGAAGCATTGATGCAGCGAAGCTCGGCTATTCGCAATTCCGATGAAACAATGTTTCTTAGATACCGCAAAGACGAAGGCCCGTATTTACAAACCAACCTCGGCCTTACCTCACCTGTTCCTCAACCTTTTGCACTCTCTAAATGATTTATAAAGGCACAAAAATGGTAACAGAGTGACAGATAAGAACAAGACTGGTTCATGAATACTCGCCCAATTTGTTCATCACGCGCAATAAAGGTGTAAAACCGCCAATAAAAACTCGAGATAAGGATGAGGTTGGTTTGTGATTACGGGCCCAAGACTAGGAATTGAAGCTGCCTCTGTTGCCAGTGGTTACTTAGCTGACTTGCCATACTTCTGTCAGAATTGAGTTTGACACTGCGATAGGCCCATCCCATGATCACCATAACGCGCATGGGGCATCAATTTTTCCCGATGGAAAATTTTCTGATCCGCAAAACACTCCACGTTCTCTTTCCTTATTGTCTTTGGGAGGAATCGTAATCTATTCCTCCCACAAAAACATCTTGTGATGAAGCTTTCATTAAGTGCGCTCTGTTGTTACGCTCGTTTTGTATCGCTAGTAAATCGTAATTGTATTGTTCGAGTATATCTTTTCTATGTAAGTGTGACTGTCTACTAAGTGGTGGTTGTTGATACTAGTCGCTAAGACTCACGGCTTCCGCTTGAGGAGATCTACCTTGGAAGGCCAGCCTCACAAAGAAAATCTGCATTGTTTTTTATTCTGATTTATTTATAGCGGCTTATTTTATATCGCATAATGAGGAACGGATCCAAACTTTTGCTTCTAAGTCGGCGCGTGAGTACTTAGCTTATTGAATAAAAATTACCAAATACTTTGCAGCCTACCAATGAAAAATAGATTTCCTAGCAATTTGAAAGCAGGCACAGCCGGTAGTAGACTCTTGAGCAATGTGATGGGGAACACTGAGATTAGGCTTTGGAGGTCATAGCTGCTAAACAAGGCTCGCAAATGTACAAGTGTTCATCTTACAGAGTGCTAAAAAGGACACGTGTCTCTTGAGTTAGAGTTTTATTTTCGCATCTATACATGGTACATATAAGAGGAACAAAGAAAGAAAGCCACATAAGGGCTTGATGAGGTGTCTGTACCTTTCTGGCAACACGACAGAAATGTTGAAAATAAAAAAAAACGCATGCACAGGCCCATCATCAGAAAAAAACGATATTAACAAGTAACATAGGTAAAAACTACTTATTTGAATCTGAAAGAACGAGTTCTTTCTAGTTTACTTTTCTGGGGAAAACATCAATAAAATAGGACTTATATGAAAGCATCCACATCTTAATGATTGAGAGAAATTCATATTGTCTTACATATGTATGTTCTGGGAATCAGTGATACGGTGTCTAATATGGGCTGTCGGTAACTACGGAATTGATGAAGATCTGTGCAGTTAATTCTTTAATTCTGTCAGGGAGGAGTGTAGTGACTAAGAAAATCTTGGATTAGTAGTAAGGCTGATCCAAATTACAGCTCTGGTAAATGTCAACGTTTCAGAGCCCTTCTTGGTGTAAAATTCAGGTAGTAAATGTGGGACGTGAAGAACACTCGTCAACAAAGTACTTTTACGATTTTCGTCGCTCCTTCTTGAGAAAGAAATGACTGAAATTTCTCTAATTTTTGACTGCAGGTAATGGGGTGACAATGCATGGTCATAGTTAAAGTGAAAAGCAATAGTTTCAGTTAACGACAACTTTGTTACAACCTGCAATAAGAAAAATAAAGAACCATACCCACCTGTCTGTTTCGGAAACGAAATCGAGTACTGTTTTCTCTCATACTGAACCGCAGGCATTTCCCTTTTGATTTGATGAATTATACATCATTAAGTATTTCCCCAGCTACGAAGCATAGATTTTGATGCTAGTTTTGAGAACTTGTAGAACCCGTGACAAACACCAAGTGTCAAGTGATGACATCATGTGAATTCATCGTGGCACCCATATGACGTCGAAAGAATGTCACAACTTTTGTTCATTTGTTTCAATGTTATACCTTCAAATGATCACGCCACCACGAAATCATGTTTCGCGTCGGTTTATCATGTTGAAGCCGGTATCACGGGATGCTGACACTACCGACACCGATGTTAAATTTCCACTTTTAGTGAGGCATTAGAAGTTTTCACCTTAATAGTTTTTTACACTGCGGAGCTTTCAGCCTCTTTATGTCAGCACTATATTTGCTGGAGGCCTCGTACTTGTATAGTTGTTCGGATGTAAAAAAATACAACAAAATAATTCGTTCTCCATCACACCTTCCTCATCATGATTTTTTTTTCTTTAGTGTAAAAAGGTAGTGCAGTATATTTCGTTTGTTGCTCAGTATCTTAAAGTTGTTATCGAAGAAACAAAAAAGTAACATGAGAAGTGAAGCAAAGCAAAAAAAGAACAATCACTTTGCCGGCGCATACGCACTTTTTATCAACGCTTAGAATATGCCTTTCTATGCGTGCAATAATACCAGATTCAACACTTTGTATACCGCACTATGTAACAAGTAAATCTAGTGAATAACTCTTTCAGCCAGAAATGTACGTGGAGAAAAAAAGAAAGAACGCGCAAAACCACGCGAATGTACAAGTCTGGAATGCTGCGATACCACACTCGAGAAGTCACAATGAACCGCGTTTACAATCTAAAAGTACACATATCGAATCCATGCGGTTTCACACCAGTGAAGTACAGACACGAGTTCATACGATCGGTATTCCGGCGCTCAATCTGAATGACGAACAGAAAAACATCATGATTAAAGAAAAAATTGTTAGCAACACAAGTGCCGTCTAGAGACTTCTGTTTGATATCCGCGTCCCCTAGGACTCGACTCTTTAGGTTTGTTATATATCACCCTCACGCGAACGCGAACACTTGTACAACAGTTCAAATAGCGGGGTTACTTGGAAAGCCGAGAGAATCTTCCCTTGTCCGCCATTCATCCCGCTTCATGCGCCCATTCATCACAACGCGTCTCAGAAGTAGCGAGTGCTCACCCGCTCCGTTTCTCACTCATTTATTTTTGGAATGAAACGTAAGGAAGCGAACTTAGTTGGGTTATCTGGCCTTCCTTTCATTCTATTTTGGCGCGTGTACACTGCGCGTGAGCAAAGGCAGGAACAATAGAAACAACGTCGGGGACGCCAACCATACTCGCGACTACCGGGAAACACTTCCCCCGAGTTTTCCCCGCACCCTGCGGTGGCAACGGCGTTCCTGCCCAAATTCGCGCGACAAACAACGAAAGGACAGCTGAGGCATCTGCGGCTCTGCATTTACCAAGTACAGCAAACGCTTCTACGCCTACGCATTGTTTTGGTCGTGGCGACAACCAAATCTACCGTTCCCTGCAGTCGGGGTACCCCCTTGTTCTGAACGTATAGCGTTCGTCGATTCAGAAGCATGTGTTTGGGAGCGAAAGTTTGTTTTCGCAGCAGGGCAAGGCGCTTAGTGAAGTCTCGTTAGAATTCCGCGCTGCACACAGGCTCACAAACCAGCGTCAATGAATCGTGGCGGACTGTCTTGAACGAAGCAAGCACGCTAGCCTGTAGCACAAAGTTTCCCCACAACTATTAGCAAAGATTAGTTTCACTGTCATACATTTCCTATGTCATTTGTCCTCTCAGTGTTTTCTCACGCACAAAATAGAGCTCCAAGTGGAAATTAGGATTTCCGCCAACCAAGTGAAAATCGCGAAATATGATTTGTCAAGTGCTGATTGCATAACAAAGCTTGCCATACCATGCAAACTGGATGCACAGCAGTTATTGTGGAGTTGCTTTTTTTGTAATTTCGTTGGGTACAATTATTTCCAACACTTACACCCGATTTTCAGCCCGCAACAAAAGGCGCAACTAGAAGGCTCACTTGTGTTAAATTTAATTCAATTCACTTGCGTTCAAGTGAAGTTGAACTTGACCTATTACTACAGAAATAATAAATCAATCAAAAACAGCTAAAAAACCTAAGAACTTGACAGCTTCATAAAGCCTCACTTTTTCTAAGCTCAAGTCACGCGAAGACATTATAATTAAGGCGGAGGATAAGAAAGGAATCATAGTTATCTGGCCAATAACACGAAGCAAGACAAGCACGAAGCTTGCAGACAACTAAACAACCATGAACCCTACCCTAAATTAGACTACGACCCACAGAGCAATGCACACTCCCAATTACCAACCAGCAACCAGATCTAATTTGGTGGGTGAACTTATTACTCCATCATAATTTAAATTCTTAAAACTAAACAGCAAAGCATCGGGCCGGTTTTATTTACTTCCGAAAATTCACAAAATACCATCCGCAGAATTATGGTTTGTCCCTTTAATCCTGGTTGATGATTGATTGATTGATATGTGGGGTTTAACGTCCCAAAACCACTATATGATTATGAGAGACGCCGTAGTGGAGGGCTCCGGAAATTTAGACCACCTGGGGTTCTTTAACGTGCACCCAAATCTGAGCACACGGGCCTACAACATTTCCGCCTCCATCGGAAATGCAGCCGCCACAGCCGGGATCCGAACCCGCGCCCTGCGGGTCAGCAGCCGAGTACCTTACCTTTAATCCTGGTGCAACCCGCCATGGGGTATCGGCCATGAAACGAACGGTGCCTTACTATTTGAAAGGAAATGTTCTTATTTTGAAATTTTGAGCATTAGATAGTTTTGACTACAATCTTTATATCAATTCACAAAAATAAAAAACACTAAAGTCTTCAATGGATATGCTTGATTTTGATAACTTTTTAATTTTTCATTTTTTTTTTTGTTTTTTTGTCGATATACTTGGCGTTCAATTCTTCTCGTCTCCCGACGGAAATCGCAAACGACCTCGCAAACGCTCCTGTGGCTAAAACCCAGCACGGTAGCCCCAAAGAAAAGAAGAACTGGAAGGGATAAATTTAATCTCACCCTTAGAAGCGGTTAGCCTAGAAGTCTTTTCCTCTAATTAGTGAATAATCTGCACGTTAGAAAGAAATGATCAAGATATTCACACTCATTGCAATGGAGAAATAAAGGTGACTGTACCAGACCAGACCTGTGTAGAAAAAAATTCAGGGGGGGGACTCGGCATCGTATTTTGGTAACTGCAATCTTGGTCCTTCTGGAGGAACACCATCAATTCTTCCAATGATAATTGAGGTGAGGGAACTCAGAAACTGACAACGCCGACTTAGCGAAGTTGTCCGATATGGCAAATTTTTCAAAACGCGCCGCAGTTACAAACGCCAACGTCGGCAACATAGACATTATCGGACCAATGCATGATATAAGTGCGATTGCATCCGCGTGTTCATTTAGAATTATACCTTTGAGCCCTGGTACCCACACCAAGCGAATAATACCTATATGTCTTGAAATGAGGAAATAAAATATTTCCAAAGAAATTGAGAAATTTTGATGCAGTTAATGAGGAGCAGACGCATAGGCTGTCTGTTAGAATGCCGGCTTCTGATAGTGATAGGGGTAATTTCTGTTGAGCTATTATAATGGCAAGTAATTCTACATAACAAATAGGAGTAAAGTCAGGTAAGCGAATTGAAAAAGACCAATTGAAAGATAATGATGCAATTCCTACCCCTGCCTTTTCTTCACAAACTGAAGCGTCAGTTGCTATCACTGCAGCCGTTTCTAATCCAGATAAATGGTCCTCCAAGATGCAATTTAAGTATCTTCTGGGTAAATGCTTGCAATTCTCGGAAATATGTTGTGAAATTCAATCGACTTGTTTGTACAGATCTGCTCATGATTTGTACTTCACGAAGCTGGACTTACTATTTTTTCGCTTGTGTCTAAGCGAAAATGACTTGGGGACAGCGTTATCTTGGCCACTGATTACGCTGTCCCGCGTAGCTCATCACGTAACACTATCGTCGGCCGGAATATAGGCACTTGCAAACAAGCAGATTCTCTCGGCTCGCCTTCTTGCCACTGTAGTTGAAATCTCGGGCCGTGGTCTTATATAATAATTTCTTCATACAATCATTTGCAACCTATAGCAGTGAATTGTCACCAGCTGATTTGTTTAGACTCAATGAGCAACCCACATAACACAGGTTATAAGCGAAAATTGTCATGATGCTTTTAACGCAGGAATTATTGCATAGCAGAACGACACAGAACACCAATTGTCAAAACATGTTCGTTGCCTGACGAGTGGGTATTTTAAAAGGACCCTTACTATACGCCATAACAACACTAGCAGTCGCTGTGTGTTCGGAGAACAACATTATGTTAACAATGTTTTAATCAGTTCATTACAAGTGGAGAAAACCGCTATTTCGAAGCTGTGCCACACCATGAAGCGAGGAGCCAAGCTCAAAACCCTTGAAACCTGCCCCGCGTAGCCTTCACACGCCAAATCTCCTCCCTGACTTCTCCGACATCCGAACAGTAGGTCACGTGCGCATGACGTCCACGAGCACGCGAGTGGCGTTGTTTTGTTGTACCGCGCTATTTTGGGCACTTCTGGCTCTTTCTGCAGAATGGATGCTTCGATGTGTGCTCGTTTGAAAAACGGTGGCTTAGACGTAATAGAATCGATCATAATCAGTGCTCAACATGCAGGACCATTATTTTTGTTTCCACGGCTGCCGTGTGCTTGCTTGTATTTATGAACTTGTGCGTTGCGAGAAATAACATCAATTGGTAGTCAGCGCTCTTTACACCCTCTTTGTCTTCCATTGTTTGCCTTCCGTATGCTCTTCTTACAGCACTTTCGTGCTCGCGCTGCAACCTCTGGTAACTTGGAATTCCACCAACCAGCGCAAATTTCTATTCTTATTCAAGGTGTTTCTTTGAAAGACGACACGAGAGGCTTGTTGAATATTGTGTAAGTTTCATCGCAGAGAAACGAGCCGAAAGAGTTTCCATTCGACCTGCGGTCGAGCGTTGCGGGTGGTGGATAGAGTGAAGCGAGAGAGAAGCCTATGGCGAGCGGGTGGACGAGCAGGAACACCTAGGTGTGTCACACAAACACCCAAGAGTCGTAGGAGTACCTCTTGCGTTCCTCCGAGCCAGAAGACCGACGCCGGCTCATCCAGTGCGCGGTGGATGCTGCGGTATCCCAAGGAATCCCCGCCGACCTCCTCTGAAATAGCGCAACCAGTCTCTGTACTGGTCCCCTCCATTTTTTAGTTTTTTTCTGGGAGAAGTAAAGACACCACCATCACCGGCAGCGGCTCCTGGTTAGGAACAGAGTGATGTCAACGTGCAGCTGTGACTTCGTCTACTTGGCATCGTTCCAGCAACTGCGGCGGGGGAAACGCAGTGCGATATGCATATTGCATGGAGACACGGACAGACAGTGTTAAACAGGCTAGTCAAAGAGCTGCTTCAAATCTAAAAGCTCGTACTGCTGGGGTGTGTGGAAATTGTGTGTGTGCTAATGCGCGCCTGGGGATCTTTTTTCTCATTCTCTTCTCAACAAAATTTAGGACAGTTGATATGTTTAGTCAGAAAAGCTACGTGTCTGAGAGTGCCTTAGCGCTATCATATCGCGCACTGCACGTATAAAAAACAGAAAAATTATTGAGGCATATTTTACATTTAAAGACCACAATTACTTGACCTTTGTATTTCTTAGTTGCAGCTAGGTAGCCTTTCACATTATTGACAATCGCTAGAATAGTTATAGCTACACACCCTGAACACAATCGCTCGAAATTGACTTTGTTTCATAAAAGCCCCGCTATGGTGGAGTCCCGGTTAATTCAATGTCAACGTGCCTACTTTTGACGTGTTTTTGCGAAAATAAACAGTTGAAAGTTTGCGCAACGCCCGTCCTATCCTCTTGTTTTGTTATTCGCTCGTGCTTTTGCTTAGCGCCACCACACTACAATGGTGAACTATGACCACTCAACATGTGGTATCTGCCCATATGATTCACATGTGCGTGTGCGTTACCACTTTAGGTAAATTTGTTTTTGAAAAAATACGGGAAAATTTTAAAAAAAGGCACGGTACCGTTTGGCAATTTGCACTTATTCATAGCCGCAAATTTCACGACTAATTACAATGGGAACAACCAGACATCACAGCAAGGGGCATTGTGCTATTAACGGACCACGAATGGTGACAGTCACGCACACGCAGTACAGATTCTAGTAATTCGATTCCTGCTCTGGCGCCCTCTGAACGACATTTGTGCTGCTATTTAGTGCGGAGCTCTTTTGTGGCACAGGCGGTCCCATGCTTTCATCGTAGCTGTCATCGTATGATGTCATCGTAGACTGTCATTGTATGCTATCATCATATGCTGTCATTGAATGCTGTCACTGTAGATTGGCGTGACGCAGGCGAAACCATGAAGAGCATTGTCATCTGTAGCACATTGAGCGCGCGCATGGGCTGAGGAGATATGTTCTTCCTCTTGTTATTCGAGGGCCTTGATAAGTGTGGATCTTGTTAGGGGCTTGGTCGGTGATATGCAGTTCTCGCAAGGCGCAACGCAAGGAAAACGACGTATAAAAATGAAAAAAAAAACAGGAAGTGATTGAGTGAAAGACTGAAAGAGAGAGAAATGGAGAGAAAAATATGAAAATAAACAGAAAGAGCTGAAAAGTCAAAGAAAGAGGTAAAATAGCGGCAGAAAAATAAAGAGAGAGAACTGAGAAATAGAGAAAGAAAACGAGAAAGATGTAAAGAAAGAGGAGGAAATAGAGAGAAAATTTGAATAGAGATAAAGCAGGCCGCTCCACTCTACACTTCTTTCATGTTTGACATCACCAGAGCGTAGCTATCTTAATTTTGGGGGATAGCACACCTTCTACCGATTAGAAGCCTCGCAATTCCAAAGGATTGTCAATGTTTTCTGATAGTTATCTTGTGCCTTGGATGAATTTATTTAACGTCAGTTGACCATTAGGGTACTTTAAATAGGTGAATAAATAAGTGTAAATAAATCAAATTAATGAAAAAATAAATTACAAGGCAGACATGGCTGGGATATTATGTACCACCAAGTGGCTCTAAAATATTGTTCCAACGTAATCGAAATGCGTAAGGTTTGTCTGAATTTTGCATATGACTGCCATAGTTGTGGCATAATATACGGCATCGACGAGGCGTCATGATCGAGGCATCAACGAAGCGACGATACGGCATCGACGAATTAGCAACGTAAATACACCCAGAAAGTAACCCCGGTTTTGTACGGGAAAATTCACTCGCTTTAAATCTGCTGGATAATAGAAAAATGACACAAAGATAGCGAAATGCGCAGGAAACTACTACATACAAACGTTTCCCAACACGCTTTTCAGAATGCATTTCTCAGCCATAACTGAAAAAGGAAAAAAAACTGCGTCGGTGTTTGCGAAAAGCCTAGGCGAAGAATAAATGGAGGACCCTTAAACTTCGCCTTAAAGTTGAACGCGATAGCGAAAGTGCGCCCTTCAACCGCTGAGTGCATACTTATAAATGTTTTGTCACACACACACACACACACACACACACACACACACACACACGCGCGCACGCACGCACGCACGAACACACACACGTACACACACACACACTCACACATACACACACACACACACACACACACACGTGGGCGGGTGGGCGAATGGTACATACAGGATTTGTTCTAAAGCAAGAGTCGCATGGCCTCCAAGATCACGCCACGCGCTCGCCATCTCGTAGGCCATAAAGAGTTTCATAATGCCTCACAGATGGCAGTATACTATCTAGCGTTTGCTGTTTCTTAGATAACATATCATGCCTCTGGAAGAGGCATGATATGTTTTCCGCTAAATGTACATAGTTGTTTATTTTTAGAGCGGTTTGAATGTTGTGTGTAGTGTGTGTAGTTTGAATGTGTGTGGTAGTGGCGATGGCTGCAATATTCCGGCCTTTTAAATGTGAAGCATTTCTGAGCGAACTTCGGTGACTTTGAGCGTATCTATCTATCTATCTATCTATCTATCTATCTATCTATCTATCTATCTATCTAGTCACCAACGACTTTTAGCTCTCCTGGTCGTTTCGATGATGGTGTCGATACCAATTTTAATATGGCGTAACATAACTGTATGACGAACATATTTGACTAGTGATAACACGAAAATCATGACATTTATGTCATGTATGTCATCGTTTACATTTCATGGTCCTGCTGCTTTTGCGGTGGTTTCGTTCACATGACACGTTGCAAAACAGTTATGGTATGACATGATTTCATGGCGAACATAAGCGACAGACCCTAACATGGAAGTCAAGACATGCGTGTCAAACACATGACTACATGTCATGCTCATAATGCCCCTGCGACCGTTTCGCTAACGTCACATATTCCAAACTTGGTATTATGGTACGTCAATGAACGAGGAAGGTATGCGACTGGTGGAAACATGATAATTCTCAGATGCGTGTCATGTAACAACATAACTACATGCCATGCTAATACTGCGCTGGCGGCCGTATCGCTTGCGTCACATATGCCAAATTTGGTTTTACGGTACGTGATTGGATGGGGAAGGTAGGCGGCTAGTGAAAACATGATAATTATGAGATGCGTGCCATGTAACAACATGACAACATGCTATGCTTATGCGCTCAGAGCTGTTTCGCTATCTTCACATGTACCAAATTGAGTATTACGTGACGTGAACGGATGACATAGATAAATGACACATCCAAACAAGATAATCACGACATGCGTGTAATGTAACAACATGGGGGTGCACGTTAAAGAACCCTAGGTGGTCTAAATTTCCGGAGCCCTTCACTACGGCGTCTATCATAATCATATGGTGGTTTTGGAACGTTAAACCTCAGATATCAATCAATGTAACATGGCTACATGCCACACCATGATGCGCTCGCGGCCATTTCGATAGCTTCACATATGCCAGATTCCGTATTACGGGACGTCAATGAATGACGAAGGTATGCGACTGGCCCAAACATGATAATGGTGAGATGCGTGTCATGTGAGAACATGACTACATGCCACAGTCAAGGCACCAATACATTTCGACGGGATCCGGCGCGCGTGCGCGCCGGCGTTCGTTCTGTGGCGTCACGCCGGCGTTGCCACGCCAGGGGCCTGTTCTGCCATATGTTGCTTTGACCCATGCGCATCTCAGCGCATCCGGCGTCTCTCCGTCACGAAAAAGAGGCAGACGCAGTGCTGTTTGGGTAACGCATCGATGCGAAATGCAGCATGTCGCATTTCGTGCCTGTTGCTGTCGGGCCACGCCGACGGACGCTGGTCGCGCCGGTCGCGCCTGCCATGAAACTATAGTCAGTCAGTCAAGAACTTTAATATATGGTCCTGAGGAGTTTAAGCCACCAGGGTGCCCACGTGGGACATCCTAGCAGCCGCTACCGTAGGCGACGCCCGAGTCGGGGCGGGAACGTGGTGGCGTTCCGCCAGTTCTTGGGCCCTCTGGACTGCCTTAAGTTGGTTTCGGAGATTGGGGCTCCTGAGTGCCTCCTCCCAGTCGGACTCACTGGTGAGAGGTCCCTGAGGTAACGCGGGACATTGCCAGAGCATGTGCGCGAGTGAACAGTACACTTCTGTGCAATCTGGGCACTGTGAATTTATGTCTGAGTTGTAATGGCTGAGTCGGCCCCGTGATGGGTACGATCTCGTTTGTAACATTCTAAAGGCTACTTCTTGCGCGCGTTCGAGTTTTGAATGGGGTAAAGGGTATCGGCTTCTGTTGTGTCGGTAGTGGGAGGTAATTTCATGGAAGGTGAGTAGTGGATCATTAAACTGCACGTCTGGGCCCAGCTCTTCGGTGGCTGATTGATCGTCACGGCGGGTCAGTTCTCGTGCTCGATCATGAGCCATTTCGTTGAGGTTGGGTTGTTGTGGGTGAACGTCTTTGCCCATGTGGGCAGGGAACCAAGAGAGGTAGTGCGAGCCCGTATATTTCCGTGTTTGTAAAATGCGGGCTGCTTCTGGAGCGATGTTGCCGGTTTCGTAAGCCCGAATGGCGGCGCGAGAGTCTGTGAAGACATTAGTGAGTGAGGGGTCGGTCATCGCTAAAGCTATAGCAACTTGTTCGGCTATGGCGCTTGTTGATAGCCTAACCGAGGCGGCTGAGCGTAGGGCTCCGTCGCCATCTACTACCGCGAGTGCGAAAGAGGAGGAGTTACCGTATTGCGCCGCGTCGACGAATGCGGTAGAGTTGCGATTCGCGGCGGTACGGTTGAGGATCGCGCGAGCGCGGGCCAGCCGTCTGCCTTCGTTGTGTTGTGGGTGGACATTTCGTGGAAATGGGGTTACCATGTAAGTAGCGCGGACAACTCTGGGGAGGGTTACTGCGCGTTCAAGGCAGGGGTGTGGGGACATGCCGGCCTCGCTTAGAAGTCGGCGGCCTGCCTTGGAGGAGGAGAGGCGGATCACTTGGGCCGTGGTCTGGGCCTCGATCACTTCATCGATGCCGTTGTGCATGCCTAGTTGGTCGAGACGGGAAGTGCTCGTGTTTTGTGGCAAACCAAGGACTTGTTTAATGCTTTTGCGCATGAGTGTGTTTAGTTTCGTCTTTTCTACCTTCGTCCAGTTGTGGGCAGAGGCGACGTAATTGATGTGACTCATTAGGAACGCGTGGTATATGCGCAGAAGGTTGGCCTCTCCAAGGCCTCGTCTACGACCCGAGACTCGCTGAATGAGTCGGAGCATGTTCTCGGTTTTAGCTGTGATATGTTTAATTGTTCTTGCATGACAGCCAGTGGCCTCGACGAGGAGGCCGAGAATGCGTATGGAGTCCACGCGGGGTATTCGCTGCTCATCTTTGGCGTGTAGCGCTATGGGTAGATCACATAAGGGTGTTAAGTTACGAACGCCTTGGCGAGATTGCCGGTACAGTAGCAACTCTGATTTTGTGGGCGACAAACGAAGTCCAGTGTTTTTTAAGTAGGCTTCTGTGGTATCGAGAGCAGTTTGAAGGGCTTGCTCCAACTCCGCCAATGAGCCTCCCGGGCACCAGATGGTGATGTCATCTGCGTATATAGCATGGTTTATGTTTGGGATGTCGCGGAGTTTGTCAGATAGTCCCTTCATTACTATGTTAAAAAGGAGTGGAGAAATAACTGCCCCTTGTGGTGTCCCGTTGGAACCTAATGTGTAAGTATCGGATGTAAGTTGCGATAAATGCAGCTGAGCTTTTCGATTTTGCAGAAAAGAACGAATGTACGCCTGGAATCTTTTACCGAGACCAAGGCTGGCAATGGATTCCAGTATAAAGCGGTGTGAGACGCTGTCGAATGCTTTAGTGAGGTCTAGGGCGAGAATGCCACGAACATCTCTCGTTTTTGAGTCGAAGATCTGTTTCTTTAGTAATAGCATGACGTCTTGTGTTGAAAGGTGCGGACGGAACCCGACCATGTTGAACGGAAAGAGTTCGTGATCCTCTATGTAGCGCGATACACGATTTAGGATGACATGTTCAGCTGCTTTTCCTATGCATGAGGTTAGGGAAATCGGGCGTAGATTGTCGAAGTTGAGTGGTTTACCTGGCTTTGAGAGAAGGATTACCGTGGCCGTGCGCCATTGTTCAGGTACCTGGCCAGTTTCCCACATGTAATTAATGTCTTTTGTGAGTAGTGTGATGGCTTGGTCGTCTAAATTTCGCAACAGGCGGTTGGTTACCTTGTCAGGACCGGGGGCTGATCTGCTGTTGAGGTTGTGTAATGCCTCCCGAATTTCTGACTCCGTGAAGGGTTCGTCGAGTTCGGGTATCGTTTCGCATTCTATTTCTGGGTAGTCGGTGGGTTGTGCTGTGTTTAAGGGGAGGTGACGTTTGGAGATTTCTTCAAGAAAGGATGAGTTTGTTCCTCCCATCTTTTTGTGCGAGTGTAGGAGCCGGTCTATGGCATGGCTCTGGTTGTTTTTTGTTTCGCAGTCGTCCAGCATGTATTTTAGGAGGTTCCATTTACCCCCAGTTCGCATGCGGCCGTCGACCGCCGAGCAGAGTTCATGCCATTGGAGTCGTGTGAGCTCCGTGCAATATTTGGCGATGTCTTGGTTCAGTATTGATAGACGTTTTCGTAAGCGTCTGTTTAGTCGTTGTGTTTTCCAGCGCGCGAGTATTGACGCTTTTGCCTCGAGCAAATGTGCGAGGTGTGGGTCCGTTCTCGGGACCTCGAGTTCTGTTTGTATTGTTTTCGTTGTTTTGGCTATGTCTTCCTGAAGTGAGGTGAGTAGTTCGGTGAATGTGTTGTATTCCTTTGTGTTGTTTTTGCGGAGGGTGCGGAAGGCATCCCAGTCCGTTAGCGTGAATGTACGGGGGGGGGCTGATGCGTTGGGTAGTTCGGTTCGTATGATGAAGTGATCGCTGCCCAGGTTTTCCTGCGTATTGGTCCAGGTGTGGCCTGTGACGTTACGGGTAAATACCAAGTCCGGCGTAGTGTCGCGTTGTACCGATGTTCCAAGTCTCGTAGGGAATCGGTGATCTGTGATGAGTGTGAGGGACAAGTCGTCAATTGCTCGCGTGAGGTTAGTGCCTTTAGCCGTTGCCTGGGGGTAACCCCATGACGGGTGGGGGGCATTGAAGTCGCCTGCTATAACAAGCGGAGAGTTTCGCGCGAGCGTTGTGGCTTTAGTTAAGAGCGCATGGAAGGACTGTCTGTAGTCTGACGGGGAGCTGTAAGCGTTAAGGATAAAAACGCTTTGTTTTAAAAAACGGTTTGGTACGAGTTCGACGAGTATCGCTTCCAGGCGGCTGCGGGTGGGTAATACCACCTCATGTACTATGTGAGCAAATTTCTTGCTAATCAGCGTGGCTATACCTCTCTTGGTATCCCCTCGTTGTGAGATGGGGTGGTAACCCGATAATGTGAGAGTATCACAAAGGGTCTCCTGCAGTAATATTACGTGAGGCTTCTTGGGTTGCGCTTTAATGTACTGCAGCAGTGGGGTTTTACGGTTCGCGAAGCTAGCGCAATTCCACTGCCAAATTTCTAACGTGTTTTGGGTTGTGGAAGCCATGATGATTACATTGAATTTGGTGGCCCAGGCAGGTTTGCCGTAGGATCCACAGAAACTACTGTTCTGGCTTTGGTTTTAGCTTTTATGGTGGCTTTTTGCTCTAGTGCTTCCACCCGGCGTGACAGCGTGTCGATGTTATCGTGGTTTTCTCGCGTGAGACGTAAGATTTCGTTTAGAGTGTCTTCTGGTGAGTCGCTGTCATTCGTGTCCGCTTCGCTGAGTGGTGGGGCTCTGCGTTTAGGTTTGCTAACATCTACAGTGGATGAGGGGGGATCTTTAGGAGCTGTGAGATTTTGTATTTGTTGCCTCGCCTCATTTAGTTGTGTGGTGAGCTGTTGTATGGTTGCCCGAAGACCTGCTAGTTCTGCTCGTAGAGTTGTAACTACCTCGCTTTCATGCTCTGGCAATGAGGGCCGCGTTACCTTTGTGACTGGCGGCGTGCTCCGTAGCGGTGGTTTCTTCCCTTGGAGTCGGTCCGCCCATGTCAGCTCAGCCTGGCGAGATGGGGAGTGTCTCCTGGAGCGGGAGTGGCTGCGCTGGGCACTGCGACGTCTCGCTGTCGGTGTGAGGGAGCGGCTTCGCCTGGATGTCGCATAGGTGCTCGAGGTGGCGCTGGAATCGCGGGAGCTGGCTACACTCGATCCTCGGGAGCGGCTACGACCGCGTCGACGGCGTCGGCGTCGTCGTTGGCGTACGATGTACGGAACTTGAAATTTACGTTTGCAGTCCTTATCGGCAGTGGGGTGTGGTCCACCGCAGAGGGTGCAGTGGGGCTTACATTGGTGGTTCTCGGGTGGGGTTTTGAGTCCGCACTTTCGGCACCACGTTGTGTTAGGATTAGGGCAAACGTCTGCACGGTGGCCGAGGCTGCCGCAGCTGTAACAAACTTCCGTGTGTCTGCGGAAAAGCGTGCATCGAACTATGCTCGCCCCGCAGTATACATAATTGGGAACTTGCATTCCTTGGAACAGGATGGTGACGGCTGTGGTGTTCTTGATGCGTTTCACCTCCAGGGCACTCGGGTTGCGCTTTGTGACGATCAGTTCTCGGAGCTGGGTATCGGTGAGGTCAATGTCAATGCCTCGGATGACGCCTTTGCACGTGTTATCGGGTGGAGCCGGATATACAGCAACTCGGTACAGAGTGTCTCGCAGCCGTAGTTGCTGTACCATGGTATAAGCTCGTGCGTTTCGTTCGATAGGGGTACACACTACAAAAATGTTCTGGGTGACATTTGGGCATATAGAGTCTTCCATGAGGTCTTGAGGAGCCAGGGCGGCGGCCATCGCCAGGGCTTGCTCAAACTGCACCGGCGTGATTTTAGCCACGTTGAGGCCATCTCGGGGCCTTACGATTATGCGATATGTGTCCCTCGGTAGTTGAGGGAGTCTTGAGGTAGCGACGAGGCGTTGGTACGCGCTTCTCGGTCCGGCGGTGCGGCCGCCGTCCCTACGTCTCCCTCGCGTAATTGTTGGTCTTGCGTCTTGGGATTGGTTAGCTTTGCTCTTGCTTGGCTTACGGTTGTACGCCGTAATCCAGCCTGGGCCATTCGCTTCTTCAGGCGATATTGCTTCGCCTTCGACGATTTCCATGATGAACGGGGTAAACTTGCGGGATAGGCCCAAGCCTACCCACCTTGGCTCACCGGAGCAAGGCTTAGCCCGTTAGGGGTAGCGAGGCAGCGGCGGCCATGAAACTATAGAGTGCTCGCTTTTTGCTAATGTAGCGTCGCTGTGGCCAGCGTTCACGCGCGTCAACATTATGTTGCAGCATATTGGGTCATTTATGATGCGCTCGTGGCCATTTAGCTAGCTCCACATAAACAAAATTTGACATTACGTGACGCCAATAGATGGCGAGGTAGCTCCACATATACTAAATTTGGTATCACGTGACTTGAATAGACGGCGAAGGTAAACGGCGCATCCAAACATGATAATCACGACACGGACACGGAAAACATGCTTGGCATAATTTACCTCCACTTCATAACGTTGTGCTGATTTTAATGTTACAAATTAACCTTCCTCCCTCGTGCTTCGCATATAATTCATTCCTACTCTACGTGGGATCTGCCAATTTTTCGACGTACTTTGATGGCCTCCCAAGCACGCATACAAATCGCCGAATGGGCTTGTTTTCTTCATAATACCTGTCGAACAAAATGCATTGACTCCTTTCACTACATGGCATTTATGTATATTGGTTTTTCCCGAACCACATGCAAGTAACATTATGGGTTTGTGTTGTTACACGTGCTTGACACACGAACAGCCAGAGTTCCATCCTTCAATAGGACCGAAAATTGCTTTTTCTCGTTTTTTTTGCTCACTGACGACTTTTCGCTCACAACCAACGGTGCCGACGCCCATAGCAGAATTTCTGCGACACGAGCTGTCTAATGCTATTGCGATAGAACGACAACACAAAATGAGCATGGACGCGTCGAATAATATAATTACGCACGCAGAGCAGCGTGTCTCGCGTTTTTCGGTCGAGATACCGTACTCAAAAGGATCTACGCGAAGGTGTCGGCTAATTCGATTCACTTAGCTTCCAATAAGGCCGGCCCACTTTTCCAAACAATCGGGGGCTTCTTTCAGATTCCCAAGTACACGTACAACTGGGATAGTGCAGCTCGATGGGTCAGCAGAGTTGCTTGTTTGGAGCGTGTTTTGAAAGGGAGCGCACGTTGTTCACAGTAAGCCAGTCCGACATCGGACGAGTATTCGTCGATCCGGAAAGTGGGAATTCGCAGTTTCGTCCACTTGGGATGAACACTCTGCGTTTTCCTAGCGCACAGGACAAGCTTAAGCTTTATAATTAGGTATTCTGGTACTTCTATCGTTCTTCCTGACAATTCGCACATGCAATGCTTGTTTGAAACGAGTCGTATCATTGTCACAAAGCTTTTCTGTGCAATACATATAATGAGCTATTATTCGTATCTATTTCTCTTGGGCGTTTAGACTAGTACTTTTGTTTCGTATTGATTGTTCCAGATTCTTTTTTTTGTGCAATATATTAATCCTGCGCTATACCAACAGGTCATATTGTCGCAGAAAAGGCCTCTCCAAACGACTGTAATTGGGACGCCCTGCATGTGAGTGAATGTGCATTTTTTCTAATATGTTCATATATCTCTATCTTCTTTCCGACCCTTATTTCCCCACCCATGTACAGGGTAGCAAACCATTTCTTATAGGATAACCTCCCTGTGTCATCTTTTTATTTATTTTTAGGAGCGAAGCTCCTTATGGCGTGGCTTGGGCGTCCCCCGTATGTAACCACCAGTGACACATACCCGAAATAGGTATAACACTTGACCTCCAAGGTGGTGCCAGTGAGAGATTTCTTCTGTGCGTTGTTTAACAATAAAAAATAGTGCTCAATGTACATGCCACTGGCTGCAAATGGGGAATGAGAGACATGAGCATTCGGCTTTTAGTCAACGCGCACGCTGCGATCCCCATTAGCAGCCATTGACATGTACATTGAGCACTATCGGACAAGAAAGGGATGCTACATTATACTCGCTGGGTGTAACCTCCTTAGCTTTAGAAAGGTTTAGCGAGCGTTGAGCCGCAGTGCCATGAATACAATGAACTTGTATATACCATAAATGAGCTCAAGGTGGTTAAAAATGAGAAGTAGATACGAAGCGCAAGCCGTAAGAAAGTAAAAGCCGAATTCTCCTGTCTCTCATTTCTCATTAGCAGCTATTGGCATGTAAATTGAGCCCTATCTGACAGGGAAAGGTTGCTACGTTATACTCGCTGGGCGTAACCTCCTTGGCTTTCGAAAGGTTCAGCGAGCGTTTGGTCGCAGTGCCATGAATACAGTGAACTAGAATATACCATGAACTCCAGGTGGTTAAAGGTGGGAAGTGGACCCAAAGCGCAGGCCGTAAGAAAGTGTGCGTGTGCCACCTCTCGTTTAGTCCTTGGAATGTCCGCTGGATGGCGGTGCTTCTATATGGGGAATATCTGATAAAAAGATGCGAGATGGTGGGACTTGGAGTGTTGAATAGATGAACAAACGGACACACAAACAGATGCATGGATGGACGCATGAACGGACGCAGGGGCGGATGCACGAAAGAACGCAGGGACGGGCGCACAAACAGACGCATGGATGGTCACACAGACGGATGCATGGACGGACAAATGCTTCGCCCCACTCTCCATCATTCACTCCGTGGATATGCTGCCATTTTTATTTCTATCTCTTATATCTGTTATAAATGTAATCTTTCATTTATTATTTGTGCTATTTCAAATATGATGTCTGTAAGTGATTGTCACGTCTTCGTTGCACACACAGTGACTTAAAGTAGGCCGATGAAGTTTCCTGTTTCTTTTTATAATTCTTAAACACACTGTTGACCCACATTTGTGGGTCATTGCATGGAGGCAGCGCACAGAAAAGGAACTCATTTATAGACAACACTCTAGTGACAAGGAATGCCCCTAGCAACAACTAAAATATACCAAGATCATCAACATATCGCATGACAAGCGAAGAGCATGAAGACGCCATTTATTATATTACAGGGAACGTGGCCGTAAAGCAAGTTTTCAAATGCTTTTACGTCAGAGAACTCTGCAATGCCTTCAGGCAGTCCGTTTCATTTTTTGAATAGCATTGGGAAAACTACATATATTGAAAGGAATTTGTGTGGATGGCATGAGGTGTAGTGACTGTACTGGATACTACAACCACCACCACGACCACCACCACCACTACTACTACTACTACTACTACTACTACTACTACTACTACTACTACTACTACTACTACTACTACTACTACTGCTACTAGTGTTACTGCTACTATGAAGAAGAAGAAGAAGAAGAAGAAGAAGAAGAAGAAGAAGAAGAAGAAGAAGAAGAAGTACTTAAAAAGTGCCTCGTAGGAAAAAAGTAGCTCATAGTAAGTATGACAATATATTGATAATTTTGAAGTAGCATAGTATACAGCACATCTATCCTGTCTTTCTTTCTATGGCCTCATTTTCTCGTTGACCTGTGAATCAGTTGCATCATTTTATTGCTGTTTTTTGCGTTTTTTGATACCGCTTAGCTCCACTTATTAGAACAATTGTCAAAGTTTGAAAAATTGCCAATACATTTTACCAAAATAAATTTGTTCTGAGGTCAGTGTTGCCAAAATGCCTTGACAGACACTTGAGCTTCGCTTTCAGGAGATGAAAAAGCTGCAGGCCCGTGTGCTCAGATTTGGGTGCACGTTGAAGAACCCAAGGTGGTCGACATTTGCAGAGCCCTCCACTATGGCGTCTCTCATAATCGTGGGGTGGTTTCTGGACGTTAAACCTCACAAATCAATCAATCGAGCTTTGCCTTCAACACTGGAACGCGACAGCGGGGTCGGGCCCCGTTCGCACCGTGTTTTCATTCACTAGCAAGCCTAAGCTTTTCAACACACACTTTAACAGCACCACGACGAAGTAAGCGCCAGCATGTGTGAGGGGTTGCATGACATTGTCGCAGAGCAATTTCGAAAAAATATGCTACGCCGCGGTACAAATTACCCCACCTCACTCTACACAACTTTTTGTTAACCTACAGTTTATCCTACGCCTAGAAATAGCACTGTGTAACAATGATAACATACAGATAACGTGCGCTCTGTGACGTTCAGCCGCATGGGCTGCCGTTGGTATCGGTTCACCTATTATTATGTCACGATAAGATCTGTCGATGCCATCACTTGACGTCACGCTGTGATGCCACACATCACGTCACATTGACTTTATGATACCAGAAATTCTGGCAATAAGTGATGCCGCAATGACATCATGAGGGTGCCGTCGTTATATCATGAGAATTTTTCGCAATAAACGCGTTGGCACCGGCCACGAATATCGTGTGTGACGACACATCTAAATCTTTCGCATAAATAACTGAAGCCAACCAGCGTCTCAAAATTTAGAGCCCTTCCTTGTGATGGACAGGTGAGAAACGACTAACACTGCCCCGCCGCGGTGGTCTAGTGGCTAAGGTACTCGGCTTCTGACCCGCAGGTCGCGGGTTCAAATCCCGGCTGCGGCGACTGCATTTCCGATGGAGGCGGAAATGTTGTAGGCCCGTGTGCTCAGATTTGGGTGCGCGTTAAAGAACCCCAGGTGGTCGAAATTTCCGGAGCCCTCCACTACGGCGTCTCTCATAATCATATGTTGGTTTTGGGATGTTAAACCCCACATGTCAATCAATCTATCCGAAACAAGAAAAAACTTTTAAAAAAGCAAACCTACCACAAGGATGTTTAAGGCATTATCTTTCGTCGTTTGAACTGGTGACATCGCAATGGAGAAAATTCTAATTTGAATGTTTCGAGACAAAGAACTTTATTGGGTTCTGAGAAACACTGCTCCTCTAGAGCAACGTCGCGTGTCACTCCCACGTAGGAACAGGGAGGCCTAGCCTCACCGCCGCATCGTGAGCGCTCTCGACAGCCCGTAGTTGTGGTAGCAACTCTGAACTTCGTAAGGCAGAGTCCCAATCTTCTTCCGGGAGCCGCCTTGGGCCCCGTAACGAGGGGCACTGCCAGAGCATATGTGCTAAGACACTAACCTCACCACAATCTGGACAATTAGAATTAAAAGCCTCTGAGGAGACTATGCTGAGGAAAAGTAGGCTTGGATAGGACCTGGTCTGGAGCATTCTAAACGTGATGGCCTAAGGTCTACACAACTTGTTGTGTGGAGGAGTGAATCACTGCCTACTCAACTTGTAGTGTTTTTCCACTTCACTGAAAGTAAGTAAAGCGTCCCTGAACATCTCACTGCCAACCTGCGGACCTACGTCCTCCCCAGCGCGGAGGGTTAGTGCTTGCGCCCGGGAGTGGGCAGTGTCGTTCAGGTTTACTAGAGAGTCCAGTAGGAGTCAGAGATGTGCAGGAAACCAGGTAATGTTATGTGGAGAAAGTGTCCTCTTTTAAAGTAGTTTAAATACTTCAGTACAGATGGAACCAGAGGCGAAACCCTTCACTGCCGGCCTTGAGTCGGTGAAGATTTGCGATCTACTGTCATCCAAAAGGGCAAGGGCTACAGCCAACTGTTCGTCTCTTGAGGGAGTAGAGTCCCTAACTGACGCAGCATTGATAATATAGCCCATATTATTGACGGAAATAACAGAAAACCTAGCTGAGCGACCGTACTGAGCGGCATCGACAAAACACACTGAATGAGGATCGTTCCTGACGTTCTTCAGAAGTGGGACGGCCCTTGCCCGGCGCCTTCCTACGTTGTGCTGAGGATGGACGTTTCGCGGAAATGGAGAGACCTGGATGGCAGTACGCTGTTTATCCGGCAGTTTAAGACAGTGATCCTCTACGAGCGCCGGACTGAGGCTTAGGACGGACAGAATCTTCCTACCAGCCGGCTTAGACGACAGGCGCATTAGCTGTGAAGTCTCTTGGGCTTCAATGATCTCATCTAGGGTGTTATGAACTCCTACCTGCATAATCTGTCCAGTGCTTGTTCGCACGGGGATGCCCAACACCCTCTTCAAGCTTTTTCTGATTCGAATATCCAGCTTCTTCTTTTCGAATCCGTACCAAGAGTGCATGGCAGTAGCGTACGTTATATGACTCATGAGGAATGCATGAAAGAGCCTCAGTAGATTGTCTTCTCTGCGCCCCCCCCTTTTGTTCGAAACCCTATTAATCAACCTGTTCATGGATTCAAATCTTCAGATTTGTTACGTGGAGCTTCAACAATTTTCACTTATCAATTAAGCGCAAAATGTTCAAATTGCTCTGCGCTGGCTGAAATATTCTGAGAATACCATATGGTTGGCCGCCCTGCCATATTAAACACTCCTAGAATATATGCGTAGTGCAAAAGCAGTAAAGTTTGCAACCGTAGGGTAATTTCCCTGTTTCTAGTGTATTTTTGGAATTTTGGAGAAGCGTTGGGTATGATGATCCCCGACAGACGTGAAAAATTGACGCGACATGCCTAACGGTGGCATTCCCAAAAACACCTAAAAACTAAACCTTTTTATTTAAAAAAATATGGGCAAACGCCAATCATATTACGTCCATTTTTGAAGAGCGGGATGATCAATACAGTCAATGAAGATGGCGAAAAAGAAGAAGGATTGTACTTTCGAGTGATTTTAAGTGAGTGCACAATGCACCACGCAAGCTTTTTTATGACAGCGCATGAAAGTGGAAAATAGACCCTAATCAAATAGAGCCTAACGCAATTCAAATAGACTCTAATGTTCGTGAAACATCAATTGTGGTTGCAGTGCTCACTGTCCAATTTCGTTAACATTACATCAATCCTCCTGTGATCTGCGATTCAGAAGTCACGTCGAATTAACGTCATTTGTAGTTCGGTGTCATCCGCTTAAGTTTATCCGCTTAAGTTTATCATGTAGAAGTGTCCAGAGCTACCAACCTCGCGAGCACCAGCGCTTCACATCAGCTTAGGGCTTCTGGTATTGCTATACTCATTTTCCAGTTGGCATCATTGCGCAAGTTCAACCAACATGTTATATAAAATATACGTGGCTGTTTAAATTGTGCTTATTCGTGTATTCGTACATACATTGACCGCCTCTTCGTGAGGTTTCGCTCAATCAAATAATACAGCACAGTCACCTTCTATACGAATGCTTCGCATAAAAGTGAATCCCAAGTACGGGGGATCTGCGCGATTTCGTTCTCAATGTTGTAATCGTTTCTATCGAAGCTACTCAATAGATTGCTTTCATAATTCTACTGCAACCATCTGGATGTTCTGTAAAGTGGTATTTCCGTGCTTTCATGGCATTCGCAAGGTAGCAGACTGTACGCGAATTGTAGGAGGAGGACAAGAAGGCAGGAAAGTTAACCAGGCACATGCCCAGTTTGCTACCCTACGCTGGCGGAATAGCAAGATGGGCATAAAGATGAGAAAGAGGGGGGGGAAGAGAAGAGAAAGAGAGAAAAAATGATTGTCAGTCAATGGGCTGACGCGTATGCAGCGGTAATGATAAATTTTCCTTGCAGACGCTGTACCCTTTTTTCGCCAGATCTTGACACGCTTTCCACCCGACTCGGCATGCGAGTCAAGGCCGAAAAGTTTATTTCATACTCACAACTTCATAAATGCGCTAATATAGTGTTTTCTTCGTTTATACCTACACAATTTCTTGATGACCTTCAGCACTGCGAAATCGACAACCATTCAATGATATATTTCCGAATGCGTGGGGAGGCTATCAGTGCGTGCAGCTTATCTTGTTATCTAATTTTCAGTCTGCTCTATGCAGGGGCGTCTCTTTCTGCTGAGTAAACGATTGGCCTTCCTCGACATACACGAAATAGAGGGGTACAGGCATGCCCAGAGTATATATGTTGCTCGAGTGCCGTTAGCGAGTGGAATTCACAATTAACAGTGAGTTCACTTTCTTGTGAAAGACAGTACGTATTTATAAGCTCTGCCTTTGTTGGCAGCAGCACGTTTGCATAAAAACTGATGAATGTAATTCTTCTTTCTGAAGCAGCTATTTTCAGTGCACAGCGGGCCACACATGTCCCACTTTTTTCGAAAATGATTAACAAGGTGCTCAAATTTTGTACATATTGGAAAAGCTGATGCAAATGACAATGTCGCCCTCTAAAAATGGTGTGCAATGTTCATAACAATATGCCTCATAAACATTTAAGGTGATTGCACCTTGGACATATGAATCCTTCATAGGTTACGTTTTCAAAAAATTACCGAGCAGAATTACTGTGCCAGAAAAGTGCTCGCGCAGCAGCCTAGCATGCAAATCTCAAATTCAGTTCGAATGCCGATGTCGGACCATTCCCGTCATATATTTACTTAAGATACGTCACATTATGAAGGAATCGTTAAAGAAATAAACGAAAAAATCACAGCATAGCCACGGAGTGAATGATGATGTGTGGGGCGAAGCGATCGTCAGCATTTCCGTGCTTCCGTCCGTCTGCTAGTCTGTCTGTCCATCCATCCTTGCGCCCATCCTTGCGTCCATCTAGTGAACACTTCAAGTACCGCCATCTCCCATCTCCCATCCCCTGTGACACATACCCGCTCTAGAGCGGCTACGTGCCACCGGTGGCTACGTACTACTAATACTACTACGTACATCAGAGGATGTACAGACCCACGCCATAAAAAGCTTTGCCCCTAAAATGTTTGGAGTGTGGCCTCCCTCGTGACCACCTGCCGGTATGTAGTTTCTCATCATGTCAGGGTTGGCCACCTTGCTGCAGTACTTGTCCACTATCTCCCATGTGAATGCATCAACTAACTCTCGACCCTCACTTCCTAGCCACTGCGAAGCAACTGTCTAAAGTGGCGATCAGACTTACGACGCAGCAGAGGGTGCTAAGAATATCTATGTCCGAACAAGGTGTAATCGGAATTTCAACTTGATGACATTCAAAACTTGAACGCAGTGTAACGAGGGTAGTCTAGCTGTGCTTTTCGATAATTTAGAGGGTGTTAAATGGTTTGTCGTAGAGCTTGGCGAAGTTAGGGGGAAACGTGAAGCCTATACAGTGGTGAAGAATGTACACGCCATATGATACCATGGACTAGTAGACAGAAAAAAAACTAGAAGTGTGGTTTATTGTAGACAAAAGTATCGCTGGCCACATAGAGGAATGCCATAACATCATTGAGAGGGTGGAAAATTTCACAAATAACGTACACAAGAAGTAAAACACAAAGGTGGCACAGACCTACACGCCTAAGTTGAGTCACGATGATCATCTGGTTTAGCACTTCTGCCAAGACGCAAGGTCAGCACTTAATAAAGTAATGACACAGTACACTACTGATGAGCGATTTTCATGCGAAAGTAGGAAAACACGATGGAGGCCGTGCAGTGGGGGAATATGGCATCGGCTCTAGAAAAGCCAGAGGCGAGTTATTAATAGTGTTCGCGGAACGTAATAATTTACGGATCTTGAATACCTTCCGCAGAAAACGGACTAACCGTAACGGTACGAGACGCAGTCCTAATAACGAAACTAAAAATGAAATAGACTTCATTCTGTGTGCGCGCCTAGGCATTGTACAGGATGTAGAAGTAGTTGGCAAGATCCTATGCAGTGACCATAGAATGATAAGTGCTCGATTTCACTGAGATTTAAAAAAACAAAGGCATAAAATGATAAGCCAGAAGCCAAATAATGAGCTAGCGGTGAGAGAAAAAGTACATGAATTCAGAGCATCGCATCAGAATAGATTAGCGGCTCTAAAGGTGAGCGCCGTTAGCGTAATGAACAATAAACTTACTATTCAATCAAAGAGGGTGCAGTGGAATTCGCAGGTACAGTCACTAGACAGGACGATGACAAGCTATCCCAGGTGATGAAAAATGTCATTCCGACACGACAAACCATGAAAACCTCAAATCAACCAACAACATAGAGATAGTGGAGCTTTCAAAGTTAGTCAATATTTGCAAAAAAGGTATACCATAGTGATAATCGAGCTGGCCGTAAAAAAGTTGCCGAAGCCTAAAGCCTGTGAAAGCAAACTTGTGCATAGGCGAAAATCGAATGTATGCATTAGGAAACAAGGAAGGCAATACGCCGTCCCGTTGCAAAACGCCGTCCCGTTGGTCTCACATTTCATACAGTTGTTTCGACCAGTAAGCAGCCTCAAGTGCGGAAATGCACTTTTTCTTACGAATGCGATAAAGCAATGTTGTTTGGCATATGGGCATTCTTATGAACCTCTACATATCTCCTAGCGAAGTTGCTTGATTTACCTTCAAAATGTTCCTTTTACCACCTGATGTTTAAACTCCTTCATAGTTTTTTGTGAAAGAAATCCACGTAGCGCACTTTCTTTATTAGAAATTCTAATTCCACTACTTGCAACTTAGATATTTTTTCGCTATAGCGTGTGCTTTAGCAATCTAAGTTGTTCGCACTAAGAGCGTTAGCGAAGCCAGAGTCCTGCTAAAGCTCTAAGAACAGGCGCATGGCTGGTTGTTGTAGTCCACTTAACAAAAACGTTAGATGGGCCATCAAATGGTTGCTTCTGAGATAAGCCTTAAATCACGGAGGCAATGATCAAACGCAAAAATTGACCGTCGGCGTCCGGCAGCAGCTCTGTGGACGTCCTCTTCACGGGAGATGCAAAAAAACGTCATCACGTGATGACATCATAAACCAATAAAATGCTAAAATTCTTGACGTTATCATGACTTCATTCACATCGTCATCACATGATGTAGTGCTACTTTAAAGTGGGCTGATCGCGGGGGTAGTAGGAAATCAGCGTATGCAAAGAAAGCCTGCGATAACTCCATCTTATAGGGTGACAAAGCTTTCCGTGACGGGCACGTGAGAGAGAGAACTACTTTATTATAGTCCGATGCAGATGCCATGGTTGCCACATACCACCCGGCTACTCCCACGTGGAGACTGGCAGGTCTATCCTGATGACCCTGTCGTGGGCGTACTGGGCTGCACGGATTTGGTCCGGAAGTTTTAGGCTGCGCACAAGCGCATCCCACTCGGCTTTGTTATAAGTCGGTCTAACGACCCACCCTCCCAGAGCATGTGTGTTGGTGTAGCGGCCTACCCGCAAGCGGCAAAGACGGCATTGGGAAATTTGTGGGGATAAATTACATTAAGCTATGCTAATCACGGCTATGAATGGACGTGGCAACTGGACTGCCTGTGCTGTATTGAGTTTTGAATGTGTCATCGGGAAAGCCCGCATGGCCATGTAGTAATAGTTTGTAATCTCGTTGAGCATGGTAGCGGTGTCTTTATGTGCCGCGTCATCGGCGCTGGAGCCGTCGACCTAGTCGATAACAGCGTGCTGCTGTGTGGGTCGACTCATTCGAGTTCAGTGTGACGCCTTATACTGAGCCAACATTGGCGGGAATTAATACATGGTGTGAGGGACAGTGCGAACGGTGGTGGAGCTGTTCAAGATCCTGGCGGCCTGTGTGGATGTGCGGCCTTTTTGTAAGGCTCTGACTGCCCATTTGGAGTCGCTGTGCACCTCTTTGCACTGATCATTTAGCAGAGAGAGTGCGATGGCCACTTGTTCGGCCTCCTGCGGGTTTGTTTTGGTTAGAGTCGAGCCAGTCTGGTCTACGACCACCGCTGCGAACTTTTTGCCATCTCGATATGCTGCAGCGTCAACGAAGCTTGTATTTACACCACCCTTTCCAAGTTGCTTCAGTAGAGTTGTTGCCCTCGCCCGACGACGTCCTTCGTTGAGTACAGGGTGGGTGTTGCCGGGTGTTGGGGCAATAATGACGTTTTCCTTAACACGCTTCGGTATACATTCGCTATTCATTTTCAGCTCCATTGGGTTGAAACCCACCTTTCCAAATACGCGCTGACCAGCCATCGTAGTGGAAACCTAGCCAGGTGCCGAGCTTTGCTGCGCTTCCACCATCTCGGCAGCAGAGTTGTGTACACCAACCGTGAGCAGGTTCTCGGTGTGTGCGTATGACAAGCCCCAGCGCTTTCTTGATGATATTTCTGATAATAACATCTCGGCAGCAGAGTTGTGTACACCAACCGTGAGCAGGTTCTCGGTGTGTGCGTATGACAAGCCCCAGCGCTTTCTTGATGATATTTCTGATAATAACGTCGACTTTGTCCCATTCTCACCTACGCCAGTTGTGCATGGCAACGACGTAGGTAATGTTGCAGAGCACAAGAGTATTGATGAGCCTAAACGAATTGTCCTCCTCAAGGAATCCGTGTCTCCCGGAGATCCTTTTGAAGAATAGAAAGACGTTGTCTGTCTTGGCGACGATCTTCCGCAGAGTGGTGTCGTTGCCACCCTTCGCTTTAATAAACATTCCAAAGATCCTGATGGTGTCTGGTCTCGAGATTTTCTCCCCGTCACTGGTGTACATGTCTATACCGCTTTCTTCGACAGGTTGTCGTCTTTTTGGTTGGACGCCCTGTTCTTTTCCGTAGAGCAGGAGCCCCGCCTTGCCGGGTGAACATCTAAGTTCTGGCGGGCGCAGGTATGAATTCACTTCGGTGAATGCTTCTTGAAGAGAATCTTGCAGCCGGCCTTCACTGCCACCTACACACCAGATCGTGATGTCGACGTAGTTGGTATGCTTGATGCCATTCACGCTAGCCAGTCTTTCCGACAGTCCAATCGAGCAGATATTGAGCAACACCGGAAAAATAACAAATCCCTGGGGCGTCCCTCATTATCCGAGTTGTACGTCCTCGGAGGAGAACTTCCCGATGTGCAGTCTCGTTTTTTATTCAGACAAGGAGCATCTGATGTAGTCGTATAGCTTGGTCCCAAACTCAAGCTTCACCACCGTCCAAATGATGAATTCATGCCTGATGTTGTCAAAGACCTTCGCTTTGTCTCGGCCAAGAAGTGATTTTGTATTTCCAAAGCAACCATCAAGAACTTGGTGCTTAATGAGCAGCATTGCATCCTGCGTTGAAAGGCTGGTACGAAACCTGATCATATGATGCGTATAAATCTCATTTCTCTCCAGGTAGTCGTTAAGTCTGTTGAGAATAGCGTGCTCGGCCACCTTACCCATGCACGACGTGAGAGATATGGGGCGAAGATTTTCAGTGCTAGGAGACTTTCCTGGTTCGGGGATCAGCGCGGTCTCGGCTAGCTCCCATTCCTCAGGGACCCTTCCCGTTCCCATGCTTCAATAATCAAATCAGCTCGACGTTCTATGAATGCGTCGTCAAGGTTTCTGAGAGTTCTGTTCCTGATCCTGTCAGGCCCTCGTGTCGTGTTGCGATTGAGCTATTGATTGACTCACTTGATTTTGGCCTCTGAAATGTCTTCGTCAAGTTCACGTAGACGGGGGGGGGGGCGCCATATTCTGAAAACACGTCGTCTTTGCCCTCTCGTTCAACCGGCAGGTACTTAGATACTAATCCGGTAATGAGTTCGTCAACCTCCTGTTTTTCAATGGCCTCGTGTAGGGCATGTGCTAGAGTGTGTATCTGGTAGGCCCCATTGCGGTACTCATCCCAGAAGGGCTTCAGAAGGTGACAGGATTAGCCATTTCTGATTCGACTATCGACGGACTCAGAGAGATCGTCTCACTGCTGTTTGCACAGCGTGTCACAATGTCTTTTGATTTCCTTGTTCAAATTTGACACTTTTTGCCGCGACCTACGGTTGGGATTCTCCACTTCCAATGACAGAATAGAGTTGCCTTGGCTTCCAGAAGGTGGGAAAGCCTGCCGTACATCTTCTCTACAGTTAAATCTCACCGTATCTGCTTTGCGGCAATGGTGGTATCTCTGCGGATGCCCTCGCACCATTACTACAAAATGTTTGGAGCACTGGTCCTTGTATTGTGAATGCTGCAAAAAATATCCCAGTCATCCAACGTGAACTCTTGGACTCTGCTCCGGTCCACCATCACAGAGCTTCGCGGAATGTGGTGCTCGCTGCCAATGTCCACGGTGCGTAAGACGATGAATGAGTCCATGAAGACGAAGAAGAAAACCGCTTTCATGTTCCAGTAAGCTTAGGCAAAATGAATAAAGGACCCTCCGGTTATGGTTTCTTTCTGTATGTGAGCGTGAATTGGTTGTGCGTTAAGATGAAAGCTACTGTTTTGTCGGTCATGGTATTTCGAAGTGCTATACTTTCAGCTTCCACTCAACAGTTAATATATAGCATAGGCACGCGAGCATAAGGAGGGCTGAGCAGTCATGCATGCTGTAATTTGACCGATATATTCATCTAACGTTTCCAAAAGTCTTTGCATCAGTGTGCTCTGATTGCAAGTATTTCTTTGTAGTTTTCTCAGTACGGCGCTATGGTCTTTGCTGAACTTTGGGAGTGGCAGTGGGTACCCTGTGAGTTTCAGCTTTTGATGCTTGGTTATCCCAATGCAACTGATGAATACCGGCTCGGCCACTGTGGAGGCAGCCCAGCCGTCTGAAGAGGAGCCCTGGAATCAGCAACAAGAAAAAAATGAACAGAACAAAGCGTAATACGACCATTCGGCAATGTTTCTTCCCTCAATTATCTAGGCATTAAAGATTCAACGAAGTCTCTTCAGAAGTACGCCAAACTCTCTGCGTCTGTGCTCGTCAACAGAGTCTAACAGTGTCTAGCGTGTTACTTTCGAACGAAGTGCTTTTTGTTTTGTCGAGTTCCCACAATTATTAACGACGACGCAGTACATCATACCTGTAGTATAAGTGCACGAAGAAACCTTTTTGTTTCTTCGTGCACTAAAGCTGTAGTTATAGCACGCATATCCAGCTAGCCCAACTTTCGATTCTGTTGTGATACAGCAGGGCTGCGGGCAGCTTCTTAGCAGTGCGGGTAAATGTGATAAATAAATAAAAAGACAAGAGCCGAGCATTGCGCACTTCGTGGGTGAACGGCGGAAAAGCAACTAAGTACGGATCTCCTTCAATCTCACTTCAGTATAGATGTATTCTAGTATAGAGAAAAGCAAAACGACTCGAAAATAAAAGCCACTCCTCAAGCCGAATAAAAGATGTGGAAAAAAAATAAGTGGGCATGATCAAGGCACGCAAAAACAAAAAAAGACTGATCTTGGATGGATACAAGCAGAATAAATGCAATGGTGGATTGTGAGAGAAGTAGACAGCTACGAAAAATTGGTGGGGGAAAATACTATATATAGCATGACGTCATTGTAAGGCGATAAAAAATACACGAAGCAGGAGAACAAAAGAGGAGATAGATAGATAGATAGATAGATAGATAGATAGATAGATAGATAGATAGATAGATAGATAGATAGATAGATAGATAGATAGATAGATAGATAGATAGATAGATAGATAGATAGATAGATAGAAAGTACTTACTTTTGTGGCT
Source organism: Rhipicephalus annulatus (assembly GCA_013436015.1). Taxonomy (NCBI): domain Eukaryota; kingdom Metazoa; phylum Arthropoda; class Arachnida; order Ixodida; family Ixodidae; genus Rhipicephalus; species Rhipicephalus annulatus. The sequence continues at coordinate 707,571 of WOVY01010086.1, read as the reverse complement.
CATGCTGGTGAGTGGTGGTCGTGAAACTCACCTGATGAGGTTCATGTTATCCTCCCAGATCTTCTCGTTTGTTTCATTGCAACACTCCGATCAGTTTGACAGCTAGGCAGGTGTATACATATGCATAGATAGAACAGCGAAGTCCTTTTTTAATTGCTTAAAGAGTTAAAACAGTAAGCAAGTATAGTATTTCTATCCTTGTTATTTAAATAATGAATTGTGCAAGTTCATGCGATGCAGGAGAACCTTGATTCCTATTATAATTCATAGGAATGTGTTACATATGCTTTGATCATGCAGATGCTTTTAGTTTTCTATAGTGTCATTTTGCTCAAACACTACGGGAAGTTTTGCAAGGCAAATTCATATTACGTGCACTGGACGCACCGTTGGATGGGGGCGCCCCACCGGTAGAGTATTCGTAAAAGCGACCACCGATCTCCCATTGGTTTGCTTGGAAGACAGCACACCGCCTTATGGTAGTACACCATACAACAGCTGCGCACTGGCAAAAGCGCTGTCAGCTCGTAGTCGCTCCTTCATTACCTTTCGGTTCCGCTTTGTCGTCCTATTTCGCGCACTTTGTAGGTGCTTGAATTCACGGCCAGCCTTGGTGGACAAGAAATGCTGTTAATGGGCAAGCGGGAAGGCTGGACAAAAGAGGAGGCATTGCACGGTGGGGCAGCAATATGCTTCCCCCCACCCAAGCAGTCGAAGCGTAAGTAGAAAATTGGTCCCTTCGACTGCATTATAGACCGCAGCCCGACCACTCGACCCATTCTTACTAAGCCAATAGTCCTCCATTGTTTCCTTTTATTCTCCGACTTCGCTGCTTGTTTCATTCTGCGGGGTTCTATTTCTTGCTTCCTTCACTTTCCTCCTCCCAGTACTCATCACCCCGCATACCACCAGCTTTTTATTTAAGTGACAATGATATGATCTTTGTCGAAAACTATTCTCTTCTTTTTCATTACGAGTGGTTTTTTCTTGTCTGTTTGATAGAATGCATTCTTTGTTGTAGGCTTTAATATCAACTTGAAGTTGTTAATCCTCCAACACTATATCGGTCATTTATCGAATTGTGCTCAAGTTTCCATCACGCACTCTTGCCTTCTCGATGATGTTTTAGCAATTTCCGTAGGCCCTACTACATGTATATTCTTATTTTTACACTTCCATTCATTCGCTTACCCTTTTGTTTATTGTCCGTGTGTTATACGGGACTCTTGCAAGGTGGAATTTCTTGCCTTGTTTTGTTATTTCTCATCTTCGTTGATTTTCCAGGTAGACGACATTTTTGAGCTTTCACTATGGCGTCTCATATAATAATATTGAGATCTTGGTATGTAAAACCGCAACAATTATCTTACTACTTTCTCTTCATTCGAGGTCTACTTCTTACGAGTAGACTAAACAAAAAATGTACGTTTCAAACTGTTCTATAGCAATGTCCACTAAGTGACCACTTGAAGCTGCGCTTCCTGTGGTCACTTTGGCCATTAGGGGGCACGCAGGAAACAGACGCATACACGCGTCTACCCTGTAACCCGGCCACAATCCGCCAGCTCATGTAGGCAAAAAGATGCGCCCCTCGTGTTCCATATTGACTAGCCCCGTCTACTGTTTAGATGACGTGGCTAATATTTCCCGGGTGTGATCACATAATGCACCAAATTTGGGGGACAATCTAAGTCTCACGGTGTGTTCGGTGGGCGCTTGTTCCTATTGAGATGGGGTTGATCAGAATGAAACGTAACACGTGTATCTGCATTCTTGCATGATTGAATACGCTGAACAAAGCGATACTACACAAGCAAAGCGCGAGCGCTGTAGAGTCCGGTGCGACCGTTGTCAATTGGCATGACCCAGCGGCCACCTGGCATCATTCCAGGGCACAGACGGATGGACGTGACCATATGAGACATCAACGATGTGGCGATCACTGCGCACAAACATGCGCAGCATAGGTCTCGTCATCTCGGTCTCATACGACCATTTGCTGCAACAGGGTTTCGATAAGGGACAGCGTCATCACAGCTTCCCCGGAGGTTTACTTCACCACTGGAGACTATGAAACCCAAGCTTGATCCATTCGTTGCTTTTCTGACCGTAAAGGCGCAGCGGCGGCATGCTTGCGCCTATGCTGCTGCTACGATAATAAACGATCGTTACGTTGAATGTTGGGATGCGTCCTTCTGTCGACGCGGCGTCCCCCAAGGAGTTCTCGCCTTATTACAAGACTACAGCCAGTCACGTACAGAGACGCCGAAGTAGCGGGGTGGTTACTATATTTGGTGGGTTTCCCGCAATTGTCAAACCCCTCGTGCATGAAATCAAGGCACAACGATCACACCTGAGGAAGATAAAAAACTTGTTTGCGTATATATTACCAGAATAACACGAAAAAGACGAGAATAAACTGTAACGAAGGTACGTGAGACTCAACGGCGAGGTCAGAAGAAGGCAGGGCTGCTGAACTAATTATTGATGATGTGCACAGGGAGGAGTAGATGCGCATCTCCTGCATTTCTCTGAATACTTGAGGGAGCAGTACGAAAGTCGTTAGAGAATTTGAATGGCTGCAGCGGTGGAATGCGTTGCCAACTCGTCCGAGACTGTAACGGTGAGACGTCATTCTCAATAATCACTGCTTTAACTGCGGCGAAACAGAACCGGTGCGCCAATGATCCGCCATCCACCATAAAAGGCACTGCACCATGTCACAAATCAGGCACAAAGAATTCGGGTGCATTTTTCATTTTATTTAAGAACTGATCACTACTACTACAAACGCCATTATTGTCAACTAACGCGCGTGGTCATACTTCTTCACGTTGAGCAATGACGAGGCATGTTCGACTGCGTCAAGGTACGGGATAGATTTGGCACCCCCTAAGATCAACGAAGGGGTGCCATCCACTCCACGAGCGAACTCCTATGAAAGTCATGAACTAGAAAAGGGTGAACGGGTACATACATCTGGGATCATATTAGGAAGTGATAACATTTGGTACATGCCGCTTTCGGTGCGCGCTGTGCTTATTGAGCGGTGGCCAAAAGGTAATCCACTATAATCGTATCAATCATTAGACACGCGAGGTTCCGCGACACGAGGAGTGGCATTCCCATCGAAAATAAATGTGACAGAATATTACCCATAAAAGGAGAGCGCCTGGTCTTGAGCCACGGCTACAGAAATTGCTACGCTGTTGCTCCACGTCATTGTTACGGTTACATGCATTCACGTGAAGTTATCGACAGTTTTTTTTGGTGGGGTATAAAATCAAGCGCATGACTTTCAAAACGCATCAGGAACGTCTTTGATATAGGACACGATATGAAAGCGATCAGCATTATCTGTTCCAGTACTGCATCTTTGAAGATGCTGGAACGCAGCACAATCGCGACGTGCACCAAAACAAAGGAGGGACAAACAACAGTGATGTTAAAGAACTGTGATTAATTGGTTCAGCTTTCAGTTCTGCACTGGTAGGGCACAAGATCACGCCTAATTCTTGGTCTGTCACCAGAAAGCAAAATGAATAAATCTCTAAAAGATGTGGCCGATGCACAAAGTGAGTAATGATGAGTGGGACAAGCATCGTTTGCTGTTACCATAAATCACCCAATAAATTGATTACTCACGCATGTAAATGAGTGCAGTTATACACAATGTTTATTGCTTGCAACTGGTATATTCAGTTGTAAATTTCGTTTAGTCTTATTTATTACTGCTTTGTAGCATCGGACCTATTCTGAAGTTGGCAAACACGCAGTCTGGGCTCGTTGCCCCTTGTTGGTTGTTCGTCATTTCCAGTCATACGAAATGCATCGTAGATCATATCGAGACGTCATCTGCTGCACGAGCCCGTGGTTGTCTGTGATCATCATCTTCGTCATTTTTGATTGTTCACAGTGTCATTGTCTTGGCGTATAATAGGTGTGCTATACATGGTCTACAGTGCATGCGCTTAGCCGTGATGACAGAAAGAGAATGTGTGGCCTGAAACCCACTTGTTCTTCATCTTTATTAGCGTCATCATCATCGTCACGACGTGTATATAGCGAATACCTTGCATGGCTTAGACGGGATGGCACAAAGAGAATGTGTGGTCAGGAACGTGCTTGTTCTTCATAGTTTTCAGTATTATTTTCATCGTCAGCGGTGATTACGGCGCACAACGCCACAACCAATGGACGAGCCTTGAATGCCCTTAAATCTCACGGGATCCGTTATGTTGTGACCTCTCCACTTCAAGCCGAAAGCCATCTACTGTTCCCTTCTGATTGCACGTTGTAATACTCTCACCACCCTCTCGAAAGCTTTCTGCACCTAACGTAGCTTTCCACTGCCTCCACCATCAACCCACCTTTCACCAAGAAACATCGTCGTGTGATGACGTCATGAGATGACGTCACTCTATTTGTCATCATCTTGTTGGAATTAATTATCGCGATCTGGGATTTCACGATGGTGCCATAGAGAGATCACAATATGATCATCTTTACTGCTGTAGGAACAACAAGGGTGCTGTCAACCGGCTTTTGTGATTGGCGTCACCCTCGCTATCATTTATCAGAGTTCAAATCGACAACATGGTGCCGATCATCGCATGTTATAAATGTGTTGCGGAAAATTACACTGTGTAGCTGTAACAACAAGGAACACTCACGGAGGCTCAGAAAAAAACACAACCCTGATAGGTGGGTGCGAGCTGTAACTATTTTGTGAGGTTCTATTTCAGGCCTCCCCAAGAAGAAAGCAAAGTAAACGACTCAAGTAGTTAAGCAAACATGCTCGTATAAGCCTGAAAAGCAGGTAAGGCAAGTTAAACAGCAATCAAAGGTGTTGCGCGTGTCGATGCGTCTCAGGGTTCCTCAGCTAGCTCTCCATCGCAGGGGCTGCAACTTCCACCCCGAATAATAATAATAATAATAATAATAATAATAATAATAATAATAATAATAATAATAATTTATTTACCATGCCCTGGAACAACCATGGGGTCTTAGTGGAGGCGCTCGCAAAAATAAAGCAATACAAATAAATAATAAAACCGTAAATAGCGATAAAACAATACAACGAATAAAATACAGGCACTCTTTAGAAACATCAATTAAACATTGAAAATATACAGAATCAGCGCTAAATGGGATGAAAAAGAAAACAACAAGAAATTCATAAAAAGAAAATGAAAAATAAACGGAATATAGACGTCTATGCAGAAACCTTCTTGAATGACGGAAAAGAAAGAGTCTGTACGTTATGAAAAACTATGCTAAAACAGTGCAGAGCTGAGATGAGAACACTGACAGTAGACTGTGAAAAACACGATCATCAAAGTTAACATTATGTAGACTTCGTATTCTGTGAACAGTAGAGGGTTGAAAGAAGTTGGCAGGTACATAAAATAAACGGGGAATCCAAAAATACACACGACTGAGCAGTGAAGGGAAGGATAGAATACCGTGAAATAGTTTGTAAAGAAATAATAGGTCTGAGCGATTACATCTGCCGTGAGGTTATGGCAATCATAATAATCTGACAGTATTAGAACGAGATCCAGAGTTATTTCTAGCGAAACGATGATTGTAAATGCTTGTGATTTTTTTCTGGACACGCTTAAAGGCGTCACCACCAGATTCAGCAATGCATACTCACATGCATATTCGGGTTGAGAAAGTCATACGGCGATGTACAATTTCTGGAAGGCTGTAGGATAACTGAATTCTCGAGAGATCCTACAAATGCAGTCGAGCGAACGAAGGCCATGCATGGCAGCACGTTCAGTGCAAGCAGAAAAATTTAGCATGCTATCAAAAAGAACACCAATATCAATGAATTCATATACCTTACATAACGACACGGTATTGAGGGAGTATAGAAATAACACGATGGATGTTTTGCGAGATATACTCATGAATTTGATCTTAGAGGTATTCAGACAGGCGTTGTTGTTTTCACACCATTCAGAAAAACAGCACAAATCTGACTACAGCAAGCGACAGTCGTTGACTGTATGAATTTCCTTGAATATCTTAACATCGTCGAGAAGAAGCCGAAGTGTGCGAACGCTTCCACTACGGCTCCTGCTTTTTTCAACGTTTTTGCGACGCCACTTTGTGATTTCAGCGTCATATTAGTGCAACGACTTCCAGAAGACACAGGGACTCTGCCGACACAATTTGCGCGCAGTGAGTGCTTGCTTCTTGCATTTTATTTCGCCTCCGCCATCGTCGCTCGCCCGCCGCCAGCTAGCCCTGACGAGTATCTTCTTTGCTCTAACGTGGCGCGTGCTTGCTCGCGCGCCCCGTAGCCGCACTGTTTCGCTGAGCGATGGAGTACTAAGTGACAGGGGAAGACATTGACCCTGAAGAAATCACGCCAGACCAAGGCTGGCAGACCGCCTCGTGTCGCCGAGCAAAAAATGAAGGCTCCAAACGTGTGCCGTCATATAGCGCTCTGAAACGCAACGAGCACAAGCCCCGCAACAGAGAACATGTGAAGAACAAGATTATTCGAGAAAGCCGAATGCCTCACCTACCAAAGAATGACATCCGCATTATCATTAGACCCAGAGGGGGTCTTAACATCGCTAGGGTTGGCCCAACGACAATCGCTGAAGCCATTTCGACTTCGGCAGGTATCAGCCCATCGGAGCACCAAGCAGACACGCTCTGCCCCAATATTAAACAGAATATCTTAGTAGCAAGCACGCCGAAGAGAGAAAATGCTAATCGCTACGTGCGCGTTAAAGAAATTCGCATCGCTGACAAGACCTATGAAGTTAGTGCCTACGAAGCGGCACCACATTCTACATGCAAAGGTGTCATTCGAGGGATTCCCGTGCAAGACGGTTCGGCGGACATTGATGCGAAGATTGTCAACGACCGCAATCCACTAGCTTTGGCTGCCAAGTGCATCGGAAGTACCACTGCAGTGATCGTGGCCTTCGATGGACATCGTGTGCCCAATTTTGTGCGATACGGATCGGTGCTACTTCAATGTACACTATACCGTAGACAGATAGATATTTGCTACACCTGTGGTCGGCTCGGCCATCGAGCGGACGTGTGCCCGAACCCTGGAGACGTTATCTGCAGAGGCTGCAGCGTGCCGAACCCCGAAAAGGAACACCGCTGCACACCAACATGCAAGCTTTGCGGAGGAACCCACCTCACTGCCGACAGGGAATGTAAAGAACGCTACCACATTCCATACGTGGTGCGCCGACGACGATGGGAGCGAGCACACTCGATGCGACACAACAGTTACGATGCAATGAACGAGTTCAATGCAACCACTGACGACGACCAGGCCTCGAAGCTTTTTACAGATGGTCGACCCAATGGCAGCCGATCCCGGTCCCGATCCCGGAGTCGTCCCAGGAACCGCACAATGCGTGTATCGAGGTCCCGGAGCCGCCCTCGGACCCACTCCCGCAGCGCGCGAAGTGGGACCCCAACCAGATCTATATCGCGAGGCTACTCCAGGTCTCGTTCTGGTTCACGTCACGGTTCCCGTTCAGGTTCCCGACACGGATCACGCTCCGGCTCCAACTCAGGTTCCGGGCCTCATGCCAGTTCCAGGCCTCACCCCAGTCTCACCGGGGTCTCGCGTCAACGATCGCCTAGCCCATCGGCACCACCATCGCCAGGCAACGTCAGCAAGAATAAGCGGGGACCTCTCACTTGGGCGGACGCCGTCCGGAGAAAAGGAAACACTACATCACAGGTAGGGTCGGGATCACTCCCAGAGCATGATACACACAACACCTCTGAGATAGCGATCTTAAAGCAGGAAAATGCGATGATGAAAGAAACAATACGCAAACTCACAGTCGCAATTGCCGAAGTAAAAACTGACAGAAACGCACGCGCTGCTATGCCCCCAACCGACAACGACGACAATGCAGTCACTCCGTTGCAGCCGCAACCCGTAGGCGTTGGTAACGACGACGGCGAGAGCGCACCCAAGAAACGCGCGGTCGCCCACGACCAGCCAGCTTTAAAGGAAGAGTTAGACGACATTAAGAGCACGCTATCGGTGATTAAGGAAAGCCTTCGCTTTCTTGGCGAAAGCATGGCTCTCGTGCAGTCTACTCTCGCGGTACACGGTAATCGTTTGGGCCAAGTGGAGCAATATCTTGATCACGTCGTCGCCCCTGCCGTTGCCGCGGATAAGCCGTTGTCGCAACGTACAGCCGTGCCCAGTCCACCGCATCACGCGGCCCTTATGCACCCGCCGGGTGCTCAGGCCAACTCTTAATGCTTCAAGATGGCCAGGCCAATTGACGAGTTGCGAATCTGGCAATGGAACTGCAGGAGCTTCACCCACAAGAAAGCTTTCCTGCAGCAATACCTCCGTAGCCACGAAGCCAAACCTCACATCATGCTATTACAAGAGACTGTAGTACCAACCGCCACGTTTTCCGGATACCAGTGGTTGCCCGGCCCCTCGGGAGGACGCGGTATCGCCACCTTGGTCGCTAACAAGATTACCTGCACAGCGCACAGTCTCAATGTGCCCGAAATTGAGCACGTTATGGTCGAAATCCTCCCTGGAAACATATCACAACAAAGCGTATACATGCTCAATGTATACAGTAGTCCCAGCCACCATAGACAAAGATTCACACGCTTGTTCCAGAAAGCTGTCCGCCTCGCGGGGCCTAACCCGCTAGTGATTGCAGGCGATTTTAACGCTGCGCATAGCGCCTGGGGCTACACGTACGACACACCCAAAGGTAACGAGCTTTGGAAAGTGCGAATGACATGGGCCTTATTCTCATTACGGACAAGGCCTTCCCCACTCGCACTGGTACGTCCACGCAAAGAGATACTACGCCGGATCTATGCTTCGTCAAGAATATCTCCGACGCCCACTGGTCCAACCTCGCGGTAGATCTCGGTAGTGACCACTTCATATTGGCTGTACACCTCCCCACAGTAAGCAGGAAGACCAAGTCGTACACGTGGGTCGACTGGGACCTCCTTCGTAAGACCCGCGCAGAACGACCTCCTCCCGATACCCCACCGAGCCTCGAGACGTGGAAGGCCCAGCTCAAAGCTGATGTAAACAAGGCAACGAAAACTATCACCACAGACCTTCCAACCGAAAGGATGGACAGTCGTCTCGCCCACCTACTAGAGGCCAAACAGTCTCTATTGGCCCGGTGGAAGGGCCAGCGCCTTAATCGGAGGTTACGCAAACGCATATCTCAGCTGAACAAGACCATGATGGATCACTGCCGCATCCTTTCAAAACAGCAGTGGGACGAAATTTGTAATTCGATTGATGGCCAGGTTCGAAATGGCAAAACGTGGAACTTACTCAAACACCTCCTCAATGAAACCAACACCCGCACAAATCAGCGTCATTCGATCGTGAAGATACTTCATCAGGCTAAACAAACAGTGTCACCGGAAGATGTTGTCAAGAACCTCGTGGAAAAATATCTCCCGCTCCCCACGGGCCCTGCGACCCCTCACCCTGATTACTCTGGCAGCAACAACACTAACTTAGACGCCGAGTTTTCTATTGAAGATGTACGCCGAGCTCTCCATGAGCTCAATGGCCGCTCAGCCCCTGGCCCCGATGGCATCAACAACAAGCTCCTACGCAACCTGGACGATTCTTCCGTCACTTACCTCACTGACACTATCAACGAGATATGGAAAAAGGGTGAGATACCCGATGCTTGGAAACTAGCTCACACGGTTCTGATACCCAAACCGGGAAAGGCGCCGAGCCTAGATAACCTACGCCCCATATCTCTCACGTCGTGCGTGGGCAAAGTGGCTGAGCACGTCGTCCTCAACAGGGTTGGTCGGTACCTCGAAGATAACGACTACATCCCGCACCACATGATTGGCTTCCGACCAGGGTTATCCACTCAAGACGCCATGTTACTCCTAAAGCATCAAATTCTAGATGGCGGAAACACTCGGGACACTCGTGCAATACTCGGTCTCGATTTAGAAAAGGCCTTCGATACCATAACGCACTCGTCAATCTTGAAAGCGATCGAAGCCCTCGGCCTAGGTCATCGATTTTACTACTTTATCCGCTCTTTTCTCACTCGGCGCAGAGCCGTCCTCCGCGTAGGAGACCTAGTGTCGGAAGAAGTGGAGCTCGGACAGCGGGGCACTCCTCAGGGATCCGTCCTCTCACCCACGCTCTTCAACCTCGTGATGATCGGGCTTTCCGAACGACTTTCAAAAATAGACGGGCTAAATCACACTATCTATGCGGATGATGTAACCATATGGTGCTCCACAGGGTCGGATGGCTTCATTGAGTCCGCCCTGCAAGAGGCTATCGACACCACCGAGTCTTACCTCGACCACACCGGTCTCAGGTGCTCACCTGCGAAGTCGGAGCTGTTGATATATTTGCCCAAACGCCGGGGTGCCAAGCCCAAAGGGTGGAAACCTCCGGCGGAACGCAATATCACCCTCCACACCAGAGATGGTCGTACTATACCCAGGGTAGACACCATCAAGGTCCTCGGCATGATCATCGAGTCCCGCGGAACCAACACCCAAACAGTACACAAGCTCAGGACTAAGACCGAGAATGCCATACGACTCGTACGTAGAGTAGCCAACAGGCACCATGGCCTCAAAGAAGACAACCTGCTGCGTCTCGTACACGCGTTTGTTTTGTGCCATTTTACGTACGTTGCCGCTATACACAAGTGGCTACGTGCTGAGCGCGATCAACTCAATGCGCTTATTCGCAAGGTGGTCAAACGAGCCCTTGGCCTCCCTATCACCACTCCAACGTACAAACTCCTCGAGCTTGGCGTACATAACACGCTAGAAGAGATCGCCGAAGCTCAGGAACGTGTGCAATTGACCCGACTCACTACAACCAAGGCGGGCCGCCATATTCTGCGCGAGCTCGGCTTCTTCTCCTCGAGGGCCAGGGACCCCCCAGAGTTGACTCTAATTCCCCGTGAAATCCGCGACCTTATTACGATCGCTCCCATACCACGAAATGTACACCCCGAATACAACAGAGGCAGGCGCCTTGCGCGGGCGACCGCCATTCTCAAGCGCATAGACATGGAAGCGGACAACGTCTCGTTCGTGGACGCCGCTGCCTATCGCAACAACCAAGCCTTCGCTGCGGTCGCGGTATCATCCGCGCAGCAGACTCTTACCTCAGCCACAATCCTCGCCCGAAACCCCGAAGTAGCGGAGCAAGTAGCTATAGCTATAGCTATGCTCGACAGCAAACGGGAATTCATCTACAGCGACTCCAGGCCGGCCATCAAAGCCTTCGAACGCGGAGTCATCTCCGACCAGGCGTTACGTATCCTGCGCAATGCGGACCCGAGTGCCCTGAAGCACCACACTGTCATCTGGTTCCCCGCCCATCTCGGCCAGGTGCCGGGTGCCCTACCCAACCTCAACGAGATCGCCCATGATGCAGCGCGCGCACTTACCGACCGCACTGCCACAGGGCAACCTCATCTTGCTGGGTTGGATACCAATCGGGATGCACCAATTACGTACAATGAAATTACAAAGCACTTTTACTTGGAACGCCGCATTTTTCCACCCCCACATCCGAAACTTAACCGACCGCAGGCATTAACCCTACGCCTATTACAGACACACACGTACCCAAACCTTGCCACGCTTCACGTTTATTATCCCGATGCATACCCCAGCGACACATGCCCATCATGTGGACACACAGCGACACTCGAACATATGCTCTGGGAGTGTAGAACAACTCCTCCCGACTCTACCTCAAGCAAGTGGGAGAGGTCCCTCAGGAGCTCACTTCTCGCCGACCAGCGATGGGCCGTCCAGCAGGCCCACGAAGCGGCCGCCAGGTACTCCCTGTCGGTCCCTACGTGGGAGACGCCCGCTACGCGCTAAGCGCGTCCTGCAGGACCGAAATAAAGTTTTTCCATTCCATTCCATCTTAACATCGTCATCATATAAGAGGAGGTAAAATAACGAATTTCAAAAGAAACATCTTTAACGTAAATTAAAAGTAGTAGTGGGCCTAATACCGATCCTTGAGGGACTCCACTAGTCACTTTGTACAAAGAAGACGTTTGGTCATTTACGGCAACGTAGCAAGATCTATCAAGCAGATAGCTGTGCAGGAGATTCACAACACACTATTCAACATCAGTTTTCAAGTTTAAGCGAAAACAGGGAGTGGATGACACGTCAAAAGCCTTGCTCAAGTCACAATAGACTACATCAACCTGTCCTCTGAGAGAAATAGCAGAAGAGATTTGGGTCACGAAACTAGCAAGATTTGTGGTAGTTGAGCAGCCAGGGCGAAACCCGTGTTGATTATGAATTGTTGAATTATTCACGCTAACATACAAAAACTTGTGAAACGTCAGCTCAAAGATTTCTGATGTGGCACACAATAAACAAATAGGGCGATAATTAGAAACATCAGTTTTGCAGCCTGAGTTAAACACTGGAAAAAGACGCGCAGTTTTCCACAAGCTCGGAAATGTGCAAGTGCTCCGACAGTCGTTAAGTATGATAGTCAGTACTAGGGCAAATATACTACCATAAGCTTCTAGTATGGAGAAGGAATACCATCTGGGCCACATGCTAAGGACTGTTTTAAGCCCCTAATGCATGAGCATGTGAGCTTTTCATCCAGCGATAGACCACTACACTCTAGAAAAAGAGCGAGTAAAAAGGGTGTCTTTTTGTCCCACAACAATAATCGTCATCTATATTGCGTTCCATCCTTGCGCTATCGCCCCGGGCCCGGTACATTCCAGTCACGATCGACATGCCCAGTATCATGGTTACAATGCATTCTCGATAGGAAAGTAGCAAGCACCGAGTTTTCAAGAAAGAAAGCACACGAAAGCCTGATGACGATTATTCTTGTGGGTCAAAAAGACACCCTTTTTACTCGATATTTTTTTAGAGTGTAGATAAGCCAACTGCCTAAGGCTGTTGTACTGAAAAGTCTGAGGCCTTACAAATGGATGAAAAATGCGTGGCCAAACAGTCAGCAACGGTATGCACTTGTACATCGTCCGAGTCTAATAGCCTGACGGACTACGCACTTTTGCTAGACCGTTTGCGTAGATATTTCCGAAACTCAGCTGTCCTGTCAGAAAGATTTTTTTCTAATAATGCAATATATAAATGGTTGTCCCGTTTATATAGGCGTTTGGATAGAGTTCGGAAAAAGCTGAGCTCTTCCTTCCACTTGCTAAATGGAGAACATTTAGCCTTCTTGTGCGCCAACCAGTGGGACTATTTACGATGTTTAGGCGTATATTGTGGCATAAACTTATGCATGCTGTTTAATACGCGCTCCATAAACTGCTCAACTTGTTCATCAACACTTGGTTTGTTAGTAACCTGCTTCCAATCAACGGCTCGCAAGCGGTAATAAAAGCCCATGTAGTTGGTTCTCTTAAACGCAGCTCTTAGATATTGGTTAAAATGAGTACTGTAGCTCATATATCCGGCTAATACAGATGATCTTACATGAAGTGGTGGGTGGAATTTCCAACGAAGAACAAGCGAGATGTTGGAGCGTGCAACTAAAACAGGTTGATTGTTTGACACACCGAGGTCCAGAACGTTGTTTTTGCAATTGACGACTGCGTTTTGTTGCAGTAAAGAATTAATTAAACGACAGAAAATTCAAGAGCAGACAGCAATTTTCTCAATGAAGTGATTATAGTGAAAAAAAGTAAGCGTGCTGCAGTCGATTCCGTAAAAAGTGGAGTCACCCAGAAGAATAATTTAGTGCCCCCTATGAGACGGAATCACACGTTCAATTGAAGACATGACATCATATAACAAGGCAGGGTAAATGCTCGATGTTAAACAGAAACATCCAATGAAGAATTTTTGCGTCGCTTAAGGCTAATATCAAACCAGATAGATTCTGCGAAAGATTCTAGGTCTTTCTGTCTAACAGCTTTCAGATAACTGTCAATGGCAATCAGCACGCCACCGCCCTTCTATTTGGTTGCACTGAAATGTCTGTCACTGCGGAAGGTGGTGAAAGTCGGGGGGGGGGGGGATTCAGATGAGGGAATTCCATGACCCAGATAGTTTCCAGAGATGGTGATTATAGTAAAAGAAGACAAAAGCACGTTATCAAAAAACTTGTTTCGCTTGGTACGTAGACAACGGGCATTCCGCTAGAGAACGTCTACGTTGCACTGTACATTCTACATCGCACCAGCTCAGAGGTATGCAGCATGTGGTCGTGCAGCACCCCACGGAAAGGCTTGAAAAGGCATCCCTGAGGCCACATCAAAGGGTCGTTCAAGCGCTGTAGAGTTACTTTGTCAACCTCGATGTGAATAGAAGAATAGGTCTGAAATTGAGTTTGAAGACGCCGGCAAGAGATGAAAGACAGATCCATCGAAATATGTTTTTTTTTTTGTCAGCAGCGGTGGTGTCCGGGCTTAGCTTAGACACAAAAATGCCATTAGGCCGCTGCTGCCGATGAGACCATTGCACAACAGAAAGAGCTGAAGTGGTCATTGCGCCAAACGAAGCAGGTTTCTTCTTTCTGTCGCCTTAGGTGGAAAAAGAGCTGCAGAAGAGGCTGTCGCAGGAATCACGCTGCGTCACTGGGACGTGTCTTGAGCTGGTGGCAAATTCGACTGAGAAAGTATATTCGAAGGAGGTTGTCCAGAGTACGCAGGCCGCTCATAAATCGCAGATCGGTCACCGTTATTCAGCGCTGGCAGGGCCACAGCTTTTTTCACAGGCACAGTGGGCGTGTGGTTCGTCAGCAGCCCACGCAGGAAGCGGAGCTCTCCCCGAAGAAAGGTGATGATGCGGGCTTGCTCTTTCGCACTCCGGGACTGATCCTCACGCAGGCGCTTGTTTTCCTCGCGTAGTTAGGATACCTCGTCACTGAGGAACGACACTCCCCCCAAAGCGTCAAGGAGGAGACGGCGCAGACCAGCGAGATCACCACCTGCAGTGGCACACCGGGCGAGGGAACCGGTTTCTGAGCTACATTCCTGATGGCAGCAAGCCGCAGAGTCGTCTTCGCAAGGCTTAGCATCAGCATGGCTCGGGTCACAGATATTGCAGCAAAAGGAGCGAGACCGAGACTTCAGAACTTGCAGTTCTTCATCAGACCAGGTTACACACTTCGCATGAACACGCTTGGAGCACCTCTCTCGGCGAAAAAAATTGGCCTGAATCTACATGTTACACTGTAAATGTCGTCGAAAGACGACAGTCTTGCGTCACGAGAGAGTGAACAAAACGTTTATTTGATGTTCTGCGCAAGAAAATCGGTGAATGGTATTCTGAAGGCGCTGCGTTAGAGTGCCTCGAGCGTGTAACGGAGGCGAACAAGCGCATCTAGGCACGTTAGGCACGAGCGCCATCTGGCAGTTATCTTCAAAAACGAAGGCGTGCAGCCCGCGGAGAAAGATTCGCGTCAGTCTCGGAGATGATAAGGTGTAGAACGCAAAGCGACGGGCAGGTGCTACCACCGTGACGTCATAGCAAAGCGTTAGAAACACCTTTTTGAGCATCGCGTCGCACTGTCATCGCAGCGCGTATAAACGCTGCATACCTTAGATTTATTTGGGTGCGCCTCTTCTAGTATAAAGTTAGACATAGAAAACGTTGAAGCGTTGTTGTGGCGCTTCAGATATGCGCAATAATTGCTTTTTATTTGGAAATCGCACAACGATGAACGCTAAACCTTGAGCAATATTGGTGGGCGCTGCAGATGGGGTTAGCCGTTTAGTGCCGTTTAAGGGATCGTTAGGGAAGGCAAACAGACAAATACAGACAGACAGACCAAACTTTTTTCCGTCGAAGGTCCTCAAGAAAGACTATTGTCTTTAAAAACTGTTGCTTACCGAAATACGGGCAGGAGCACAGCGAGCATGCATCCCGGCTGGGATGCATGCATATCAGATTGCAGCAAGCGACTGTCCATAACTGAGTGCATTTCTTTAAATATTTTTATGCCATCGGCATACAAAAGGAAAGGAGAATTTCGAATGGCAAAGGAATTATCATTAACATAAATTAAAACGAGTAGTGGGCCTAGTACCGACCTTTAAGAAACCCCACTAGTAGCTTTATACAAACAGAACGTTTGGTTTTTAACGGCAACATAACATGTTCTACCAAGAAGATAGCTATGAAGAAGATTCACAGTTAAAGAATTAACAACAAAGTGTGCAAGCTTACTCGCAGCCAGCAAATGGCTGACAACACTAAAAGCTTTGCTAAAGTCACTGTAAATTTCGTCACCCTGTCCTCTCTGCAAAATAGGCGTGGAGAATTACGTCATGAAACCGGCAAGATTATTGACGCTTGAGCGGTCAGCGAGAAATTCAGGTTGATTCCCAATGAATGAATTTTTTACATCAAAAGACAATATTTTATAAAGAGCAAGCTCAAAAAGTTTTGATGCGGCACAAAGAAGGGAAATAGGGCGATAGTTCGAGACGTCGCTTTTACAGCCAGACTTAAACCCTGGTAAAACACCAGCAGTTTTCCACATGCTAGGAAAAGTTGAAACCTATTCAGTATGATACTCAATACAGGCACAAGTGTACTGACATAGGCTTTTAGTATGGCAGAGGGTATGCCATGTGGGCCAGCTGAAAAGACTGGTTTAAAGCACCTAATGCATTCTGAAATAGAATCTTCATAGCTTAATCTAGAGACACAGCATCAGCTGTGCCAACTGCCTTAACCTGTTCACCGTTACTAGCTACATAGGCTGGAAACCTATAAGCAGATGAAAAATGTACTGCAAAATAGGCAGCATTGGCTCGAACTTCTACTTCATTTGGGTCCAGTGTCCTGAAGGACTCGCCACTTTCGCTCGACCATTTGCGCACATACTTCCAAAACTCAGCTGGCCTGTCAGACGCACTTTCCTCTAAAAATGAAGTATATAGACTGTGATTCCTTTTATAAAGGCGTTTACAAACAGTACAAAAACAACAGAATTCTTCCTTCAGAAGAGTTGATGGAGAACGTTTATACTTCGTGTGTGCACGATTTTTATATTTCAGTGCACTCATAAGTTCTGATGAGAACCAGGAGGGATATTTACTATGATTAGGTTTATACTGGGGAAGGAACTTGTGCTTGCTGGTCAAAATAAGTTCCGTGAATTGATCGACTTGTTCAACAACATTGGGTTTGACAGTTACATGTGATCAATTTGTGGTGGACAACTCATAGTAAACGCCAACGTAGTCACCTCGCTTAGAGGCGAGTCTGGGCGTTTTGTCAATTTTCGAGGGAAAGCTTGGGTTTTTCGGTGAAATACAGAGTGTTAGTTTAAGTGGTAGCTGACAATTGTCAGGACAAACAAGAAAGATGCGAGAGAGTAACACATTGTTAGTGTGATTGTTAGAAACACACAGATCTAGGACGTTACCACAGAAATTGGCGATTCCATTATGCTGCAGTAGAGAATTTCAAGCAATAATAATAATAATAATAATAATAATAATAATAATAATAATAATAATAATAATAATAATAATAATAATAATAATAATAATAATAATAATAATAATAGTTATTATATTATTATTATTATTATTATTATTATTATTATTATTATTATTATTATTATTATTATTATTATTATTATTATTATTATTATTATTATTATTATTATTATTATTATTATTATTATTATTATTATTATTATTATTATTGTGCCATATGTAACGCGCCCAACCATGAGAGAAAAAAAGCGTTTTATTGTACCTGGTTTTCTAACAGTTATGAGGAAGCATGTAGAAGTGTATATATTCCAAAAATTTTTAATGCACTACCTGAAATTTTTCTTTCATCGAGTTAAAAAAAGCAATTGAAGAAATTACTCGCTGAGTTCTAAAATAACATGGTCTACTTGTATGTCACGTATGTTCTAGGTCCCTCCTTTGTTCTTCTTTTTAATTTACTGCCTGTAAAAAATATGGTGTTTATCATTAGTCTATTCGTTGGCAAAGAAGCAATAAGTGTTTTTGTTTTCCCTGTATTCACATCGCTGTGACCGGCTCTGCCGGGCCTAGTCGCACAAATCCTGGGGACATAGACAGGCCCACTTCTTTGTATTTCTTATGGATGTGTGCAAAAAATTATTATTACTATATTATTATTACTGTATTAATATTTTTACTATTATTATTATTATTATTATTATTATTATTATTATTATTATTATTATTATTATTATTATTATTATTATTATTATTATTATTATTATTATTATTATTATTATTATTATTATGAAGGCCAGCCTTCTCTATCGAAACGTTCAAACGGCAGCAAGAGTATCACACCACGCAAATCAAAGAATGCCAACAACCTCACTGGTGGCACGTTTATGCTCTCTTCTGCTTTGTTGCCTACAGTTCTGGAAAGGCTAAGAGCTGCTGTGCGCTGACCTTACGTTGGAAACTATATTTTGGTCCTTTCTAAAGGAAGTGAACGCAAGCGTGGCACAACCATTTATTTGCGTCGTCTAATTTTATTGAAATATGGGCCAATTAACTAGCCCGGATTAGGGTATTGTTAATATTACCTTTCGGCATGCATGCTTCTTTTTAGTCATCTATCCTACATAACACAGCATACTTCACGTTCAATTTATTTATTTATTTATTTATTTATTTATTTATTTATTTATTTATTTATTTATTTGTACTGCAAGCTTGTTATACAAGTCATGGCCAGGGCGAATGACGAAAATGAAGATGTCGAATAATCCATAAAAACAAATTGATACAAATCCAGAATCCGTGCTGAACTATGTTTACAGCATGCGAACACAGGAGACAATGATATCAAGTAAAACGTACACTACACTACGGGTGAAAATAACGGCAATAGAATACAGAGATTGCAAACACAACTATCGCCAATTTAAAACAATAATATTGACTAGCATGCTCATACACTGGCATGCTCAGGCCGTGAAAAGGAGGGTGTCCTTATTCGTCCTTTTTGATTATTGCACGCTATGTGGAAAGCTATGGGTGGTGTGGGAAGCACTTCATATCATCGATTAGCGAGATCCTACACGAATGATATGATGGTGCGGATCACAAGTACATTGTTTTCAGGCGATGCGTGCGATTTATGGGTAGTATCACACAAAAAGTGACTGTTTAGATAAGTTTTCGGCACGAATATTCTATCAACCTGAAAGAAGAATATAAAAGTGTTTAGCTCGGCTACATGGTTTAATGCGCCAATATATATATATATATATATATATATATATATATATATATATATATATATATATATATATATATATATATATATATATATATATATATATATATATTGTTATGGCGTTTATTAGCCGGCACACAGCGAGTCTACACAATGGCGACAGTAACGGCCAAACACGGGGTCTCCGCGCGAGCGGCGTTCTTTTTGGGCAGACCCACTAGAAAGCACTTAAGAGTTCAACCCACTTCAGTGTTCGGCGGCTTCTCTACAATTACCCCGGGGTCGAAGAGGGAGCCGCCTGGCGACCTAACAGCTTGTCATTACGAGCGGGTCATAGTAAGCCTTCAAGCGCTCCACGTTGACTATGTCGCGCCCGCGGCGGCGCATGTCCGAAGATTGTTCAATTGGCTCAATAAGATAGTTGACCGGAGATGTGCGCTCGATCACACGGTAGGGACCTTCATATTTCGGGAGTAGTTTGGAAGAAAGGCCAGCAACAGAGGTCGGGATTGAGAGCCATACAAGGGAACCAGGAAGGAACGTGGGCTCAGAAGTGGCGGAGCCGTCACGAATACTCTTCTGCTGCTCTTGCTCATGCGTCGTAAAAGTCTTGGCAAGCTCGCGACACTCTTCAGCAAGCCTGGCGGTCTCGGAAAGAGGTGTACACTCAGATGGATCCGGCGTGTACGGGAGTATCGTGTCGATGGTGTGTGACGGGTGCCTTCCGTACAGCAAAAAGAAAGGTGAAAAACCGGTCGTGCTCTGAGAGGCGGTGTTGTAGGCGTAGGGGACGAAGGGCAGTATGGTATCTAAATTCGTGTGGTTGGCGGCGACGTACATCGACAGCATGTCGCCGAGGGTGAGGTTAAAGCGTTCGGTCAGACCATTCGTCTGCGGGTGGTAAGCAGTAGTTTTGCGGTGGACAGAATGGCACTCAGTGAGAATGGCATCGACGACTTCTGACAAGAAGACACGGCCTCGATCGCTGAGAAGCTCCTGGGGTGGACCATGGCGCAGTATAAATCGATGCAGTAGGAAAGACGCAACATCACGCGCAGTAGCCGCAGGTAGAGCGGCGGTTTCGGCGTATCGCGTTAAATGATCTACGGCGACGATGGCCCAGCGGTTGCCAGTGGACGTCAGAGGAAGTGGTCCATACAAATTGATACCTATGCGCCCAAACGGACGGTCAGGGCAAGGTAGCGGTTGCACACCGGCTGGTGACGTGTGTGGATGGTTTGCGGCGTTGGCAAGCGAGACAGGAGCGAACGAAATGCTGGACGTAGCGGTACATCCCGCGCCAGAAGTAGCGTTGTCTAATGCGATGGTAGGTTTTGAATACCCCAGAGTGCGCGCACTGTGGATCAGAATGGAAGGATTCACATATCTCTGACCGCAGACTGTGGGGTATCACGAGTAGCCACTGCCGGCCATCGGCGTCGTAATTGCATCGGTGTAGGAGGCCGTCACGAATGGCGAAATGGTGAGCTCGACGACGCAAGGCACGCGTGGATGGCGTTGCGGACGGGTCAGAGAGCAAGTCGATCAGTTGGGCGATCCAACTATCCTTTCGCTGTTCGGTAGCGATGATGTCAACATTAATGGCAAAAACAACAACCGAGGATACTGAGCAGAGCACGTCAGCTTCAGGCAGAGGGGAGCGCGAAAGGGCGTCGGCGTCAGCATGCTGGCGTCCGTTGCGGTAGAGGACGCGGATGTCGTAGTCTTGTAAGCGAAGAGCTCAACGGGCGAGGCGGCCTGAGGGATCCTTCAATGATGACAGCCAGCATAGTGCATGATGGTCAGTGACGACATCGAGTGGGCGACCATACAAATAAGGTCGAAACTTTGTAAGAGCCCAGACGATCGCCAGGCACTCTTTTTCCGTGACGGTGTAGTTTGTCTCGGCTCTTGTGAGCGTATGGCTTGCATATGCCACAACATAATCAGGGAACCCGGGTTTGCGCTGCGCCAGGATAGCACCGAGGCCTACACCACTGGCGTCTGTGTGCACTTCTGTTGGGGCCGTAGGGTCGTAGTGGCGGAGAATGGGAGGAGACGTCAACAAGTGGCGGAGCTTCAAGAACGCGTTGTCGCACTTTGACGACCACGAATTGAGGGGCCCGTTACTTCCGAGGAGCTTCGTCAGCGGTGTTATAATCGTGGCGAAGTTTCGTATGAAGCGTCGGAAGTATGAGCACAGGCCCACGAAACTACGCAGTTCTTTGACGGACGCAGGTTTTGGGAATTCGGCCACGGCCCGAATCTTGGCTGGGTGAGGAAGAATGCCATCCTTGGACACGACGTACCCTAGGATGGTGAGTTGGCGTGCTGAAAAGCGGCACTTCTTCAGATTTAGTTGCAAGCCGGCATTGCTCACACGTGCGAATTAGACGTATGAGATGGGTGGAGAAATCTGGAGCAAAGACAACAACGTCATCGAGGTGACACAAGCACGTGTGCCATTTCAAGTTGCGCAGAACGGTGTCCATCATGCGCTCAAATGTCGCAGGTGCATTACACAGACCAAACGGCATGACGTTGAATTCGTACAAGCCGTCGGGTGTGATGAAGGCAGTCTTCGGTCGAGCGTCATCAGCCAGGGGTACTTGCCAGTACCCCGAGCGCAGATCGAGAGAAGAAAAAAACTGGGCTCCGTGAAGGCTGTTAATTGCGTCGTCGATGCGCGGCAGTGGGTAGACATCCTTGCGAGTGATCCCATTGAGCCGTCTGTAGTCCACACAGAACCGCACAGAACCACCTTTCTTCGCAACAAGAACAACAGGAGACGCCGAACAGGAGACGCCAACAGGAGGGCCGAATGACGTCGCGTCGGAGCATATCGTCAACCTGCTCGTTAATTTCCCGGCGTTCAGCAGGCGACACGCGGTATGGACGTTGCCGTAATGGTGGATGGGCACCAGTGTCAATACGATGCGTAACAGTGGACGCGCGACCGAGAGAACTTTGCCCGACATCGAAAGAAGAACAGTATTCTTGCAACAGGTCTAGAAGCTCGGAACGCTGTACTGACGTAAGGTTGTCATCAATGATTGGGCCAAATACATCAAGAGATGATGGGTCAGAAGTAGAAACAGCACTGATGGTACGTGAATCGGGACAACGCGAGTCTTCGGGTACGTCCAGGACTTGTGCGTCGTCGACTGGTTCCACTCTGCCGAGACATTCCCCTCGAACCAAGGTAACAGTGTACGGGGGTGGGTTGGTCACGAAAATAGCGGCGTTGCCCTGGTTGATTTGCACGGTCGCGAAAGGTACTAGCAACCCTCTCCTCCTGGAAGCACGGTAGGATGGCGAAACTAGTGCAATTGTGTCGGAGAGACCGGTGCAGTAGACCGATACACCCATCGTCGAGCTTGGAGGCACTATAGTATGGTCTTTCACAAGAATCTTGTTCAGCGTCGAGGGACCGTCTTCTGGCGTCAAATGCTAGAATGGCGAGAGTTCAATTTTGGCGGCGGCACAATGAATGACGGCGTCGTTGCGGGAGAGAAAATCCCATCCCAAGATGACGTCATGAGAGCATGCAGGAATGATGATGAATTGGGCGACATACAGAACGTCCTGAACGACAACGCGAGCTGTGCAGCCTGCTGTAGGATTAATACGATGTGAGCTAGCGGTACAAAGGGACAGTCCAGAAATTGGCATCGTCACTTTTCGAAGCAAGCGGCAAAGGTTTTCGCTCATAACTGATACCGCAGCTCCAGTGTCAATAAGAGCAGATGCATGAACACCGTCCACAAGCACGTCAATGACATTAGATGGGCGGCTCTGAGGGCTTTCACAATGCGATAGCGTCGCAGTCCTTGCCTCTGGGACTGCGACGACTAGTTTTCCCGCTCATGAGCAGAAGAACTTGGCCGCATGGGGGTCAGAAACCGACGTCGTGGAGACGGCGACCTTCGAGCAGACGGACATGGGTGAGACGACAGTGGCACAGACGGCAGTTCGTCGTTATACGAACGGCTAAGGTGGCCAGCAACAGGAGAAGAAATGGGAGCCGGCTGTAGTCGAGAGCAATAACGGGCTACGTGACCGGCGTAACCGCAAGCAAAGCAGATGAGCCGGTTGTCGGGTGTGCGCCATCGGTTTGCCGGGGTTGGTCTCGCCCGGAACGGTGGCTGGAAAGGCTGCATGGTGGGCTGAAAATGAGGCTGAGGGGTTGCGTCAACGTACGCAGCCGGCATACCCGCTGCAAAGGACGGAGGTCTAGCGGCAGCTTCGGCGTAAATCACTGGTGCAGGCGCTTGAACGACTGGAGGCGGCCTTGCGACCACTTGGGCGTAACCTGGGGGCGCAGGGGCCGGAAGTTGTTGTGGGTGGTACGCAGGCATGACCTCCGCTATTTCCTGCTCAATCGCTCGGTGGATGGGTGGAAGAATGGTAGTGGCCGATTGTTGAGCAGCCGGTGGGTGGGCAAAGGGCACGAGAGAGAACTGCCGCGCGATTTCCTCACGTATGAAGGACTTGAGATCTGCCAGCAGTGCCACCTGATCACAGCTCGCCTCCAAGTCTGCAAGCCCTGCATCTCGTGGTGTGGAGCGACGGGTCATCGAACGCTGCCGGCGGAGCTCCTCGTAGCTTTGGCACAGCGTGATGACCTCAGCTACTGTGCCTGGGTTTTCGGCAAGCAGTATCGTGAAGGCATCATCGTCAATGTCCGTCATGACGTTCCGGATCTTGTCTGATTCGGACATGCTGTCGTTCGACTTCTTGCACAAGTCCAGGACATCTTCAATGTAACTGGTTAATGATTCACCGGCCTGCTGAGCACGTTCGCGTAAGCGCTGCCCGGCTTGCAGCTTGCGAACGGCAGGGCGGCCAAAAACGTTGGTGATAGCAGTCTTGAAACCGGACCACGTTGCAAACTCGGACGCGTGGTTGGTGTACCACAAACTTGCAACGCCCGCAAGGTAGAATACCAAGTTGGTCAGCTCCGTCCTCGTCCCATTTGTTGGGGACGCTCACGTGCTCGTAAATGGCGAGCCAGTCCTCCACGTCAGTGCCATCAGCGCCCGTGAAGATGGGTGGATCGCGGATCCTGGGGACACCGGGACAAGGAGGTGGCATGGGAGGAGGCATTTGCTGAGAGGCGTCGTGGGACATGGTAGATTGCAGCGTACGTGAGCGTAGTTTCAAGGGCATCGAAGGGAATCGTAGCACTCTCCACCAATTTGTTATGGCGTTTATTAGCCGCCACACAGTGAGTCTACACAATGGCGACAGTAACGGCCAAACACGGGGTCTCCGCGCGAGCGGCGTTCTTTTTGGGCAGACCCACTAGAAAGCACTTAAGAGTTCGACCCACTTTAGTGTTCGGCGGCTTCTCTACAATATATATATTATGATACACAACAGCCGGCACAGCCTGTCTGCAAGAAAGAGAAAGACGACGTTGATGGCTGGTTGTTGATGAACTGTCGCCATCTTGTTCGCCGAACACGGTGCATCGTATTTAATTTATTAAATAAGTTACCCGTAACATTATTGGTGGAGGTGCAGGGATTCGCAGCGTCGCCGACCGGAAAACTAGGCATTGCAGCTTCTGGAGGTGAAGCTGCATTGAGGACGACCTCTGCAAGAAATCCTCGTGTAACATTACCGACCACCCGCAATCTGTTGAACGTTACTTTGGACAATGTATCTGTGCGCGCGTTGATCGATACCGGCGCGCATGTGTCCATAATGAGTGCTGCTCTTCGTCGCCGCCTAAAGAAAGTTGTCACACCCTCCTTGAACCGAGCCGTTTGAGTCGCCGACGGGGGAACTGCCGTGAATATTGGCATGTGCTCTGCCCATGTGACTATCGCCGATAGAAGCACTGCTGTTCTTTTCACCGTTATAGAAAATTGCCCTCATGAAGTAATTCTAGGCATGTATTTTCTAATCGCTCACTCTGCCCTTATAGATTGTTCAGCCGGCTCTCTTGACCTTGAAATGCCTCTACTTTCTGATCTGACCAACCCACCCAAAGTCGCCTTTGCTGCATTGATTTTGCACGCCTTCCGCCTAACTTTGTCACACATATCGACCTCTTCTCTACACCACCTGTACCTGACGGCGATTGCATGGTGGCACCGATTCATGCCGTGATGCTTACGCATGGCGTCGCTGTTCCGCACACCATTTTGACAATCGTTGAAAACCGCACATGCCTTCCTATTGTCAATTTTACCCTCACTGCCCAAATTCTTCCACAAGGTATCTCCCTGGCTGAAATTACTGCTCTACAAGACCATACGGTTGAACCCTTCAGAGTGGATGATTGCTGCGCCTCAGACCATGAACCAACTCTATCACGTTCATCGGGCGTCAACGTTGACTACATGGTACCATCAGACCTCGCTCCTGATCAAGCGGAAGCCCTTCGTCACGTCTTGGAGTCCTATTGTGACATTTTCGACTTCGCCTGCACGGCTTTAAGCCGAACAAGTGTTGCTACTCATCGCATCAATACTGGTGACGCGAGTCCCATTCACCGACGTCCATACCGTGTTTCCGCGTCCGAGCGCACAGTCATACAACAGGAAGTCGAAAAGATGCTTGCAAAAGACATAATCGAACCCTCTTGTAGCCCCTGGGCTTCTCTTGCCGTCCTAATAAGAAAGAAGGATGGAACATGGCGCTTTTGTGTAGATTACAGGCACCTCAACAAAATTACAAAGAAAGATGTTTATCCGTTGCCTGGAATCGACGATGCCTTAGACTGCCTTTACGGTGCTACGTATTTTTCCACTCTCGACCTTCAATCTGGCTATTGGTAGATTGCTGTGGATGAGATGAACCGTGAGAAGACCGCATTCGTCACTCCTGACGGGCTTTATCACTTCAAAGTTATGCCCTTTGGTCTCTATAATGCGCCGGCCACATTCGAAAGAATGATGGACTCATTGCTCCAAGGGTTTAAATGGTCAACCTGCTTATGTTATTTAGACGACGTTATCGTTTTCTCGCCCACATTAGACTGCCATCTCAAGCGTTTATCGGCGATTCTTGAAGTTTTTCGTCGAGCCGGACTTCAACTGAACTCGTCGAAGTGCCACTTTGCTCGTCGTCAAATAACAGTACTTGGCCACATCGTCGATGCCGCAGGAGTCCGCCCGGATCCCGAGAAAATTCGCGCCGTCACGGACTTTCCTGTTCTGAAGTCAACAAAGGACGTTCGCAGTTTTGTGGGCATATGCTCCTACTTTCGACGGTTTGTTAAGGACTTCGCCATCATTGCACGCCCACTCACATACCTCCTGAAGAAGGACACCCCGGTTTTTCTGGGGCGCTGATCAAGCCTAATTTTTTTTCCCAGCTCACGATGCTCCTTACAACACCGCCGATTTTAGCCCATTTTGATCCATCAGCTCCAACCGAGGTTCGCACTGACGCTAGTGGGCATGGCATCGGGACAATGCTAATGCAACATCAACGCGGACATGATCGTGTTATAGCATATGCAAGCCACCTGCTATCTACAGCCGAGCGCAACTATTCAATCACGGAACATGAGTGTCTCGCTCTTGTGTGGGCAGTCGCCAAGTTTCGCCCATACTTACACGGGTGTCCATTCCGGGTAGTCACCGACCACCATGCGCTCTGCCGGCTGGCCTCACTCAAGGATCCCACAGGACGCCTCGCTCGTTGGTCCCTACGATTACAAGAATACACGTTCACCGTAACTTACAAAACATGGCGGTCACATCAAGATGCTGATTGTTTATCACGCTACCCTGTGAAAGAGGCTGCCCATACTGACACCTTTCCAGACCTTCTGTCTGTGACGCAGCTACTCAACCTTGGCCACGAACAACGCAGGGATGCTTCCCTGCAAACCATCATTGACAAGCTTGAGTCAATGCCTCGCGACGCATCTCTACAAATGTTCCTGGTAAAAGACGGCATCCTCTATCGCCGTAACCTCGATCCATATGGCCATGACTTGCTCCCCGTCATACCAGCACACCTTCGTGCGGCTATTCTCAACCAACTTCATGACGCTCCTTTGGCGGGCCACTTGGGCGTCTCTCGTACATACGAACGTGTACGTCGTCGTTTCTTTTGGCCTGGTCTTGCCCGCTCTGTTCGACGCTACGTCGCCGCTTGTGAGCCCTACCAGCGCCGCAAAAAGCCATCTTCCCTACCAGCTGGCTTCCTTCAGCTGATCGACATTCCCAGTGAACCGTTTTTTCGAGTTGGCCTCGACCTTCTTGGCCCATTCCCGATCTCCAGCTCAGGCAACAAATGGATCGCTGTCGCCACTGACTATGCGACACGGTACGCTATCACACGAGCACTTCCGACGAGTTGCGCAACCGATGTGGCGGACTTTCAGGTATATGATATTATTTCAGTACATGGAGCTCCACGCCAACTTCTCACTGACCGGGGCCGGACCTTCCTATCAGCTGTCGTTGATGAAATCCTGCTGCTCTTGCTCTGCCAAGCACAAGTTCGCCACTTCGTACCATCCGCAAACGAACGGTCTTACGGAGCGCCTCAACCGCACCATAACCGACATGATTTCTAAATACGTAGCGGCCGACCACCAAGACTGGGACATTCATTTGGCCATTTGTGACGTTCGCATATAATTCGTCACGTCACGACACTGCCGGCTATTCACCATTCTATCTCCTATACGGCCGAGAACCCGCCCTACCATTTGGCACCTTGCTGCCCTCGGTTACGGAGTACGCCGGTGAAGCCATAGCGCGAGCCGACCACGCACGCCAACTCGACCGCAGCTGCCTGCAGGCCTCACAGGAGCACCGAAGACAGCTCTACGATTTCCATCATCGAAACGTGCATTTTTCACCGGGTTCCCTTGTCCTCCTCTGGTCCCCCACTCGGCGTGTAGGGCTTTCTGAAAAACTGCTGTCATGCTACACTGGACCATACCGCGTCGTTCGCCAGGTGACTGACGTTACATACGAGATCGTTCCAGCCGATTCAACGTCATCACCGTCACCTTCGAGTGACATCGTGCACATAGCTCGACTCAAGCCTTATCACCCTCCTTCTACCGCATACGAGTTGCTCAAGCACCGGGACAGTGCTTCTACCGCCGGGGGGCTATGATACACAACAGCCGGCACAGCCTGTCTGCAAGAAAGAGAAAGACGACGCTGGTGGCTGGTTGTTGATTAACTGTCGCCATCTTGTTCGCGGAGCACGGTGCATCGTATTTAATTTAATAAATAAGTTACATTATATATATATATATATATATATATATATATATATATATATATATATATATATATATATATATATATATACTTTGGCATGTCTGTATAGTATTTCGAGAGACGAGAGCATCGCATCTCCGCGTTCCAAAGTTGTCAGATTCGTGTCCTGTAGGAGTCCTAATGACTGCCTGATAATGGTTACAATGAACACTGAATATGATTGATTTTTATTGTATCTTTTCCATTGTACTTATGCTCAATTCCGTGGATTATTGCATTCTATAGTCTTACGAAGGTATTTTGCAGGGATTTATATTTATATACACTCTAGTGTCAGCAGAGTGATGGAGGTGCATGACGAAGTCATGATAAGAAATTTTGAATGTTACGCATCGTTCTTCAAATATGCATATCATAAGTCATAGAAATGATGAAAAAAATGTTCTCGCGGTACGTAGGCATGATCGCTGGAGCAACTTTTCGTGAGTAAAAAACAGTGCACAGCGCCACCGTTAATGCTATTCTGTATGATCCTGCAGCCGAGAAGACCGTCCTGCACGGGCTGAGCCGTCGGGTTGCTCTAGGCGTCAATGGGTTTTGAGGGTTGCCCCGTGCCCGAAACGTCGCCCTCCGAGAGGCTGGGCTCTTCCGGCTGCGACGAAGTGACAGGAATGAATGTAAAAGAAATGACACTCGCAGGCATACCGGCTTAGGCCAGTTTGTTACCTATTCATTTTTACACCATAATAGCAAGAATTACGCTTTATGTGTTTTAACATACCCGGTTGTATTGTTTTGAAACTTATTTCACTAATGTCTACTGCGGCGGGAGGGGGGCGGGCTAGAGGTTTGTAAAGCCGAAGATTTTTAAGTTTTTTCTCCAGCTATCTTTTTTCACGTTATAGATCAAGTGGTGTAAACAAACAATTTTTGGTTGATTATTTGATAAACTGACTCCTTCATTCATTATTATTTATTATATATAATTATTTAATGAAATAATTATTTATTTATTACTGCGCACCTCTTAGAAGACCCACTAAACCATAGGTCACAAACGCAAAGTTTCAACTGAATGCAGAAACAAAGCAGGGAGATGCAATCGGGGTGCATTTCCCCGGCATGAGTGGTTATCGGTATGAACTTCCTAATTATTTTGTAAATGACTTATGACAACCTTTGTTTTTTGCCACCACGAAGCGCGATTGCATAAAGGCATGATATGTCAGGCCAATAAATTCAGTCGTAAGTTCGGGCTTGAGTTCGTGTGCTTCAGTGTTCGTGTTCTAAGCTGTGCGCAATACCGTAACGATGAATGGGCACTAGCAAGGCTCTAGCGGTTTAATACAATTTAGATCCAGCTGTTTCTGTTTGCTAGCCAACAATTTTGCACCATAAGAGCTGTAGATGTATGCACTGTCTTTACTTGTTTTCGATGTTTGGTTTGTGAATGGAGAAGCTAAGTGCATAGAGTAACATAGTATGTTACTCTATATATGTTAGGTGTACAGCACAACTTCCATTTCTTAACGAAATGTATTCTTTTTGGCCGCTACAGCCTTTGGCTCTCCCATAGTAGATTGCGTGTAGCGCCGTAAAGCATTCACAATTTTACCTAAGCACTGGGCTGGTCTGGGACGGCTTTCTGCTCTTCCGTGGTAGATTACCAAGTGCTCTACACCATCAAACACTCTTTCTAAAGTACAAATCTTCAGGGCTTCACCAATGGCACTGAAACGGAATATAAATTTGTCAGATGCCAAAAGCGCTGCACGCTCGTACGTGGTGGTTAGATGTAACTTGTTCGCGTGTATATACCCTCAAGTCTATTCGCTTCAATGTAGCCTCATATCTGCGTTCTACTCATTTTGAGGTCAGAGATTCCGAGATTTTCAAATGCCGCTTAGCTACTGTCACGATAACAGGACAATGCCAGGGAAACTGTGAACGATAAATCTGATCAAGAAAGGCAGGCGAAGGACTTATATAAAGACACAACGAGAAATGATTACGTCACACCAGTCATTGCTCTTGCTTATTGTTAAGAACTATGTAGAAAAATGAGAAAAGTATGCATAAAAGAGATACGCTGCATTTAGTCAATCGGAATTGATAGTCAATTTGATTGGAAGAATAAAAATTTAGAAGCGAAATTTTTTAGTGACAACTAAGAACACATAACGCCACGGATAATGAATAAGCACATGACATTATGATAATCAACTTAGCAGTAAGATTGAGGCTCGTTTTTTTTAACATCATGACTTAGCTCTGCCAGGGTGGATAGTTGCTTTTTGTTCTCACGCTCACTACACGCCTACCGTTCTGTTATGAGAGTTGCGCTGCTGGCAATACAGGATCGATTTATCGATTTATGGGGTTTAATGTCCCAAAACGACCATACGATTACGAGAGACGCCACAGTGGAGGGCTCCAGAAATTGTGACCACCTGGCGTTCTTTAACGTGCACCCAAAAGTGAGCACACGGGCCTACAGCATTTCCACCTCCATCATTATAGAGTATCGACAGTGTTATATTTTCAGAGATGCGCAGTTTAGTTGGCTGCTCAAATTACGAAACGAAGTGGACACTGCATCCGTAAAATCGATTTAGCAGCCTGCAAGACAGTGTTCGGTCGATAGAATTTTTGCCTGACCGTCATGTGCAAAAACACAAGTACCTCTGATATACAGCTGTCGAAGTATAGTACCGAGGCTCGCACACCAGCATTAGTGAAAACTATGGTCTAATCGTAAGGAATAATTAAGCTATCTGTCTATCCTGCAGTTCAAACTCTTCAGGTGGCTTTGCCATTGATATAGTTAGCATCTTCACACCCCAGGAAAAAGGCGTTTTCACGTATCAAAACACCCGTACCATGAAGTCTTGCTAACGGGCCAGAAACATCATTATAGCGTGTCACCAATGCCACAAACACCCCTGTTACTAAAGAAACCATGTAATATAAAGCTTACCAGTGAGAGAACATGCAGTTACAGAAGACATCATCATAAGTGCACGTACGCACCCAGCCACACGCACACACACACAACAAAGCATATTATAAATACTATAGGCGCTTGCACATTTTTTTTCTTTATTTACAGGCTTTATTTCATTTAAACCAAGAAATAATCAACAGATATTACAGCCAGGCATGGGCTCTCAGGATACAAAATAAATACCCAGGTATGTGCATGAGTGTTTCTAACCAGAAGCCCAACCAGTTCTGAATGTTGGAGGCTGCACATCAGAGATAACTCGTCTTGGTTATTTCTGCCAATATTTTTTTTCAGTGAAGTAACTGCTATACAGTCATAATAGTAATTCCTTATAGAGTTACAACGGCCACTGAAATCCCTCCTATAAGGAGTTATTTAGCAAAGCGTTTGCGCTTTAATGTCTTACACCAAGTATCCGGTATATCTATAGGTAAGTACCTTAACCCGCCAATCATTGACAGTGGGGATATTTTCGTTTCGTGTAAATTGACATTACATATAAAGAACTGGCGTATAAAGACAGAAATCTTTTATTCTAAACTCGCCCAATAATCCGCAATTCTGTAATCGGCAATTCTTGGTTATTTTTTGACACGCTGCCATATAGACCACGGATGTTCGGAGAAAGCATAACGCCTTTATCTTCTAAAGAGTGATTTCGTTGAAACATCAAGTCCGCCTCGGCAGATCAGGGGATAGGGTGTTTCGCTGCTGATCCATAGGTCACGCGTTCGATTCCAGGCCGGGGCGGTCAGCACTTATATGGAGGCGCAATGGCAGAAGACCATGTACTTTGGGATCTCAGGGCACGGTAAATAATGCCACATGGTCGAAATTTCCCGAGCCCCCCACTACGACATCTCTCATTGTCATGTTCTGGTTTTGGAATATAGAACACCACACATTATTGTTATAAAACATCCATCTTTAAAAGCTATTTGTGGAGAAAAAAAAACACCTTTACACCCTACTTTTCAATTATTCTTTTCAATTATTCAAAAGAGAGCTCTGCTTGCTTAAAACCACTGTAGTAGTACACACTGGTTCACAGTGTTGGTAAAGCTTAAGGAACGCTCAATGCTCATCGTATAATCACGTTACAACACCGAATACCTACCTAATGACACGTCTGCACAGCCAGAGTCACTGCCACTAGTGATGCTATAGCCTTTTGTGGGAGACTAACGGGAATCTTCGGTATGTAGCGTCCGTGGGAAAATTTCAAGTGCAAATGCTATTTCTGACATACACTTTCAATTTTTCGGCTTTTGGTCCAGCCTATATGTTTCTTTTTCATATATTGTATTCAAGAACAGTCTGTTGGGTGAGGTAGTCGTGGTCATGGAGTAGTGCTAAAGTGACGCGGAACTAAAAAAAAAAGGACGAAAAGGTGGACCAGGCTCCATTAGTGCTCTCTTTTAGCCATTTGTATTACTCAAGATTCCACACCACCGTACGCAAACGAGACGCACAAAAACAATTTGTAACACTTGCCATCTTTCCGTTCCATAGGTCGTGGAGCTCGCCTCTGCACTGCGCAATCGCCAGCGTAGGTATTACCGTGAACGGTACAAGGTACAGAAGTGCAGGCTGGGCCGTGCGCATCAGGTAGAGGCCGACGAACGTCATCATAAGGCCTAAACCATAGCCTACGAAACATGAAATAAAAGCAAACCAACATTGCCACTATATGGTTGGTGGAGAACAACCAGACACCGTAGAACAAACACACACACTTATATATATATATATATATATATATATATATATATATATATATATATATATATATATATATATATATATATATATATATATATATATGTGTGTGTGTATGTGTGTGTGTGTGTGATGTGTGATTCAAAAAAGAAATACTGTGGGTCCGGTGCAAATATAACTAAGAATAAAGGAGCACACTTACGAAAATTTGATGAATGTTTACTCTACGTTTTCGGCCGTGGACAGGGCCTTCGTCAGGATTAACGTTAATCCTGACGAAGGCCCTGTCACGGCCGAAACGTAGAGTAAACATTCATCAAATTTTCGTAAGTGTGCTCCTTTATTCCATATTATATATATATATATATATATATATATATATATATATATATATATATATATATATTGCAGTAACTGCAAGGCCCAGTGTGTATATTCGCGGCAATATCACATAACTTCACCCAAACGATCATTCAGTAATGTATCGCGACATTTTCCAGCCCGATATGTCTTACTAAGGTGTGAGTCTTTAAAATAGTAAATATGAATAGGATCTCAGAACTTAAAGCCAAGCTCAAATATAGCAGCTGTCATAAACACGGTTTGAGTGCATCATCTTACTTGGAACGGGAAACAAGCAGCACTAACGTCTCCATTTTTTAAAGCTTTGCACGTGATGTGGCACTCTAACAACAGGGCACAATTGGATACAATAAACGACTGCATCTTTCTAATAAGAACCCCTGCCAACATATTTGCGGCAATTTTCTGAAGAGCGAGAGATAAATCTCATCTAAAAGACCACGTGGGTTACCTTTTATTTATACCTATATGCTACTTAGACCTTTCCTATTAAATGCGAAGCACTTTGACTGGAACTTTGCTGACTTAGAGCGCATCTATCTATCTATCTATCTATCTATCTATCTATCTATCTATCTATCTTATCTGGCTGCCTACGAATTACAGCTCTCCTGGTGGTTTCGATAGTGGTATCGACACCGAAAATAGCATGGTAGCACATGACTGTATGGCGAGCATTAGTGACTAGTCATAATATGAAAATCATGATATGTTTGTCGTAAATGTCACGATTTGCATTTTATGGTCTTGCTCCTCTTGGGTTGGTTTCGCTCACATGCCATATTGCAAAACTGCTATGATATGACTTGATGGCATGGCGAACATAAGTGACAGACCCTAGCGTGAAAATTATGACATGCATGTCATGTAAGTTATGACTACATGACACGCTCATTGTGCCCTCGCAATTGTCTTGCTAGCTTCACATAAACGGAATTTGGTATTACGTTACGTGAATGGACGACGAATGTATATGACTTGTGCAAACAGATAACCATAAGATGCGTGTGATGTAAGAACATGCCTACATGTCACGCTCATCATGCGCTAGAGGCTGTTTCTCTAGTTTTACGTATACTAAATTTGGTAATACGTGACGCGATCGGACGACGAAGGCAAATGACACGTCCAAACTTTATATAATGTTATGCGTTTCATGTAAAACATGACTGCATGCTACGCTCATAGTGCACACGCGGTCGTTTCGCTAGTTTCACATAAACCAAGTTTGGCGTTACGTGATGTCATTGGATGACGAAGGTATATGACACGTCGAAACATAATAATCATCACACGCGTGTCATTAAAACAAGACTACATGCTACGCTCATAGCCTGCTCGCAACCGTTTCGCTAGCTCCACATATACCAAATTTGGTATCACGTGACGTGAATAGATGACGAAAGAAAATTACACATTGAAACGTGATAATCATAACGTAGAAGTAATGTGTGGCATAATTCATGACCACCTCGTAACGTTCGGTTGATTTTAAAGTGACATGTCAACCTTTCTTATTCATGATTCGCATATCACCGATTCCCACTGTACATCGAATCTGTCAATTTTTCCCTCCCTCTGTTTTGCTGTACATTCAGAAACAATATAATAATTGAGCGAGACACAAAGCTCTAGAAAATGCTTACATATTAAGGCCACCGGGAAGTACAGACAGCCGCCAACGGAGATGAGGTCAAAGCCACGCAGAAATGCGACCAGCAATCCTGCGTAAAGGGGCACGCATAGCATTACATTTCGACACGTTTTCATTGTACGACGTTGACACATGTTTTCTTGGTACATTAAAGCGCAGTGGACATGACATAATTGATTGCGACTCAACTTTCTAGCCTCGAAATTCTCGCTCTGACCGAATTCACGAGGCGTACCAAACTTCGTGCGACCTTGGCGCACACAATGTAAGCCCTACAAGTGCTTACGTCCACGTGATAGAGCTTAACATGAGTGTCTAATTCGTTATTCCAATGGCACACAATT
This sequence comes from Rhipicephalus annulatus, assembly GCA_013436015.1. Taxonomy (NCBI): domain Eukaryota; kingdom Metazoa; phylum Arthropoda; class Arachnida; order Ixodida; family Ixodidae; genus Rhipicephalus; species Rhipicephalus annulatus. Next base: position 672,069 of record WOVY01010086.1, on the reverse strand, counting down.
TCGGCTGTTTTGAGTAATATTGCACTCTAACACTTGTTATTCGTATTTATTTTTAAGTTCACACACGTGCACGACTTCTTGTTGTACAACATATGCAGCTGCTGCCCGAGTACTGCGGCAAAGGAACATGCTCCGACTATCTCCACTGGTGCCTAGTATAAACCTAAAATGAACCCTTGTCAATGCAAGAGGATGGAAAGTTGGGCGAGTTGGTTTGTTTGTCTTTTTGCCTTTCGTTTTCCTGTCGACTGTGTTCGCGCCAAAATTTTACCGAGATTGCCTTGTCAATGCACTACCATTGTTTAAACAGTAGGTGCTGCTTACCCGCACCTCCATGTATGTACATTGTTCCATATGCTTCACCAATACTTCATGAAATTATTTGTCATTTATGATAAGCTGCTTGAACACTCCATCTGCCAATTGCTTTCTCAGCTGCCTGCCTTCAACCATCATCACCTTTATCATCGTTGGTGTATCTATGTCCACTACAAGACAATGTCTGTCCTGTCAAGCCGATCCTGTGTTCGCTGCAGCCGTGTATGTTATACCCACAAATTTACGCCTACATGGCTCTCCGCCAATGCTTGCTTTCTGTCGAAATAGAGTCGCTTATGACCAGTTAAAAAAACTGCCCTTTATTGAGACCAACGACTTTGCTTTGCCTTTATGCACATGTCCATGCTCGTTTGTTCATGAGAATTTTCACTAAAAAGTTCTCAAAACTTACTTGTTCCGTGACCCACTAAGGCTTACTTCTTGTCCCTCAAAAGGGTAGAGTTAGTCTGGTCACTCAAATGAGAGATTTTCGCACGGTAATAGGACTATATATTTTCAGAAGGATCGTTTATACAGGGACCGCTTGAAGTCATTGGGGAGTTTTCGAATAGCGTACGTAAATCTTTGCGTACGCCATCAATTGTGGTTGCTGCCACTGCACGTGCCTAATAACGCTAACCACCATGAGCATTTGCGGTCCACCCACTGAAAAACGGAAATGGTGTGCGGCCCGCACAGCCCATTTGCTCTTCTGAGCATGCGTAAGTGTTTCGGGGGGACAAACGCTATTCGAGAACTCGCTATTGGCAGAGAGCCATTGCTTACCTGGTACGAGTATATCGCCGAAACCAAGAAGCGAGTACGGGTTCAGGCATGGAGATATGTCCTGGTTTCCGTACCGCGGCACTCGCATCAACATCGGTATCTGCTCCTTGGAGCCACCACCACGGGCCACTTCAACCATAATGCTGTCGCCTTTCTGCGGGCAAACAATTCATACGTTTGATTTATCGCAATAAAAAGCATGTCCAAAAGCTAATGAATAAGCTGGACTAAGGGACTTTCAAGCTTAATTGAAACGAAGAATAAGCATGCACAAATGAATTTGCCGGCTAAAGCAACAGCCTTCTTGTGAAAGTTAACATTTCTAATTCCAAAGTTTACAACAAATTTATCTAACCATGACAAAAACGAAAACTAAAACAGTTTTAAACAGCTTCAACATCCTCATAATATAGGTAGCTGCTTCGATGATATTAATGAAGTACGTCGTGCTAAAAGAAAAAAAAGTTAGATTTCAATTACCATTCGCATTACTATGTCAAAGGGCAGACTTTTGAAGATATTTATATGTTGAAACATTTCTACAAACACTTAAGGGAGGCCAGGCAAGTATAGAGTACCAAACTCTAAGGGGAGTAGGTTTGCTACCGCTCACATGAGAGCCTAATGACTCATATCGCTATTAAATTAGACAATTGGTTGCATCTCAATTAGAATAACATGCAAGAAAACTTGAACGCATAGTCACGGCACCTACAAAAGAAGATCGCCATGCTATCTATATCCCATGCAACGTTTAGCGGTAGCCGCGCCGTTTATTGAATTGTTCGCGTACTATTCACCAAGCGGAGATAAGGAGTCGGCGAAGGACGACTTCTCATCCCTTCAAATCCTCATGGTTCTCTTGACTTTCCTCTTACTTGACATTCTTGATATGGGGTCCAGAAGTAGTTGCACCCCGCAGAAATGTTATGTCAAATGGGAATCGAACCCAGTGCTCGTCAGCACGTAAAGGTCAGCCCAAATTGCGGGCTCTCATAAATTATATGTTACCGGTAAGACCCACTCAGACTCTGACTCACCGAAACCTTCCTCATGAACTTACTCGAAAACACAATCATTGAAATTATTCTCAACCGGACTCACTTAGACTCAGAATCACGGTTCACTCTTAGTCTGGGTGAATCGACTCATGAGTCCGTGAACGTAAGACTATCGTTTTCTGACCATGGCTTCGATGCTCGTCAACAGTAATGCCTCGCATATTCAGTGCTCTACTTAACACTTTTTCGTTCTCGTAGGTCTAATTAATGATTCCAATTGGGTAAGAGTGTATTTTTGGGGGGAGATTACTCAGGACATTTTTTTACCGAGAATTTAACAAGAATTTCTGGGAGTGGAACATCAAAACACACTCTCGCTTACCCCCCGTAACTTGCAACCCTGTTCAATGAATATTTACCTGGCCTATGAACGCTACTACATCGAAACATGTTTGATAAGACCTGTGTACAATCGTGAGCGGGCGCAAGGCTGATAGTAATGTATAAATGGAGTAGTTATCACCGTATCTCGGCACCTATAACGTGGAGCTCACTGGTACTCACTCAAGAAATGTAATTTGCGCTTACAGCTCACTCGGACTTAGACCCACCAAACTTTTCCTCAACCAGACTCACCACTTCATACCAGTCCTAGTAAGTCGCAATGACTCACGAAAGAGTTTGCCGATCAGTGTCAGCAGGAGGCAATCACCATTACGCTGTCTCCACGGGTCCAGTAACACGTTGTCCTAATAACGTAGATTTCAAGCATAAAATTCGGCAGATCCCACGTACCTGAGAATCAACGTTATGCGAAGCATGCGGAGGGAAGGTGACCGTGCTGCAATTTTTTTGCTGAGCGACACGTCATGAAATGACGCTAAATATATGCACAAATGCAACACGCACAGACATATGTTGAAGAGTTTCAGATACTTATATAACCAGTTGTTGGCACTTGCGAAACGATCCCAACTTTAACATGCCCATAACCAACAGCAGAAGATGATATGAAGCGCTGATGCTCGCGAGGATGCTGACCCTAGGCATTGCTACATAAATCAGCTTCAGCGCATGGCAACTAACCACAAAGGACGTTATCCCGGCCTACGGCTGTATAAAAGGACTACATATGTAATGTTTTTAAAATTGGGTAGGCATCAGCATGCAATATTGACGTTTCACGAAGATAGCGTCTATTTGAAAAATAGTTCTGATACTTGGCGTAGCTGTGTGGTAAAATTCTACATTGCCACGCGGAATGCTTGGGTTCGATTCCAGCTCAGACCCTGACATTTATTCTTCACATTCTTCGGGTCGACGCTACCGACATCGCGTATTTCTTGTCCCTGTGAGTTTTCGTCGTTCATGGATAGGTACTAAGTGTAAATCACCTGTGGCACATACCTGCATAGCAGTGGCACATACCCGCCCGTGGTTATGTGCTCCTGTCTGGCAGGAAGTGTTGGCCGATGTACGCGACAGGATTGTGACATTATTTATGTCTTGACCTGTGCGTCATACTCGTCAAATCATCTATTCCTCCCATCCTAATCACGTCAAGTTAAGGGGGTGGACAACGAGAGCACCCGAACGTAAGCGGCTCGATAGATAGATAGATAGATAGATAGATAGATAGATAGATAGATAGATAGATAGATAGATAGATAGATAGATAGATAGATACGCTCAAAAACGCTAAGTTCGCTAGAAAATGCTTCACATATAATAATAATAATATACATTGTTCAAGTTTAACGCACCACAACCACGATGTGATAAGGAGGTATACCTTAAGAAGGGGCTCCGCATCTATTTAAACTACTCGGGGCTCTTTATAGTTTACTTAAGCTTTGCACTTAGCTCCCATCGAAATGAGGCAGCCCTGACCGAGAATGGAACCCACGTCTTTTAGTTTAGCAGCGCAAAGCGAGCTAGCTATCATGGCGGGTGCATGCAACCCATTCTGAGCTACAATCAATGAAAGAGTTAACAAGGTTTAAATAAAGAAGTTGGACCATGGCCTGCGTCACAGCTTAGATGCGATGATCGTAGTCATAATACGTCTGCGCTAATCTGAATTAGTTCTGGCCACTCGAGCTTTCTCAGCGTGTGCATCAATCTACTGGTACAAGGTTGTCTTTGCGTTCCGGGCTGGTTTTGGTTTCCCTTGCAGCTTTTCTGATAGCTAAATAAAATTTTAACTTCACCTCTACCACCATCCATTTAAAAAATCACCATATCATTGGGCCTATTAGCGTAACATTAGCTGCTAAAGACAATGACTTGCTTTAGATTGATGGTGTTCTCTAAAAACTCTTGTGTCGTTAGTCTCAGAACTATAGGTTCATTATAAGAGGAGGAAATCAAGATCAAAGTAGCACTCTTAAATTTCGCTTCGAAATTTGTGCTCGTTAAATCTTGAAATTCAAAGTGTATTTGTTGTATTTCGCCTGCAGTATATCGACAAAATTTCTCTGAATTTGGCGCGTTAAGTCTCGGGCTACATCAGAATACACTGTACTTCATATTTAGTTCTTGAGAACTCCATAGGCCTTGGTAAACACCATGAAAATTTAGGACGTAACGGCCTTCGGTGCAACAATTTCAAGAGGTTGCCAACCTACATTTTTTTGCGTGTTTTGTCGTGAACCAAGCGTCCTGTTTAGGCGAGCGCAGTGATCTTGAAATTGTTAATGGGTGGTCTGCTAACGACAAAAAAATCGTTTCTCTCTTTGGAGTCCCCGCTAAATTACCCCCGCGAGTAAACTGAACTATGTCCTCACGTGAGGCCCATATAATGAATGTAACACGAAGCGATATCGACGGGGTGTAATAAAAAATTGCCCGCAGCTTCCCTCGGGGGAACACTGAGGAGGATGCGGAGCATGTAATTGGTTAACGGGGTGTTAAAGTGCGACTTACTTGGGTCGATGGCTAAATTGGTTAATGTGGTTGTGAAATGGGGTGTTAAATGAGTGAACACGTACGGCACGTATGCGAAAGGGCGGTATTTTATTTATTGCGACGAACTTTGAGGACGATGGCTTTGTGGTCGGTAAAGTAAAGAGTGAGTACAAACCAACGGACGAGCGGCAACTGAGCGAGCGAGCGCCGACCTTGAGTATATATACAGCGCGACGGCGCATGCGCTGTCAGCTGTCGAATGTTCTCGAAGGAGAAGCGCGCGCGCGGCACAGATGGCGACGGCGCGACGGCGCATGCGCTGTCAGCTGTCGAATGTTCTCGAAGGAGAAGCGCGCGCGGCACAGATGGTGGGCGACGGCGCGACGGCGCATGCGCGCGCGTCAGCTGTCGAATGTTCGAGAAGCGGTGCGGACGGCGCACTACAAGGCGCGAGTATAAGATGCTTCCGCATCTAAAAAAGCGCACCGTGAAGAGCTCAGCCGTATCGTCAGTGCGACGCAGGAGACGCTTATGCTGGACGTTGTTGGTGTTCAGGCTAGCTAGGCTTACGATCGCATACCCTCTCCTATCACACTATCGGTTGACGAGAGCGTGTCTCAGCTCATTGTCACAAGGGTGATACAAATTTTCTCAAGTACTTCATTTCGTATCTTTTTTTTAATGTAACCGGCACCTTACACTGCCTTCCGCAAATTACTCCCGTATGTGTGGGAGCCCGTCATTTTAGCATCTTCCGACAAGCTTTAGCACGCAACGACAACACTATAGTTTATTCGAGAACAAACCTCGCCAGTAACAATAACGCATGAAACTTCGATCTCACAAATATGAAACGCCGATCCATTTGACGACTGTTCAGAACATCCGACAGCCGACGACACTTATCGCTGCTATCAGTGTACAGGAGGCATTGCTTGTACTCCGACTTTTCCTTTGCCGAGCACAAGAACCCCCGAATAAAACAATTGCGTCTTTGCCAGATTTGAAAGATGGAACACTCTAACTATCCCACCCGGTGACAGTGTCAGGTACAAGCAACTTAGGTACGTGGCACATTTTCCAAGTGATGGGAGAATGCACTGCATACAAATAACTTACGTGTACCTAATAAGAGAAAAACGCTTACCCCAGTGGCATTTACGAAGCTCGTCGTTGTGTTGTGCATGATTGCTGGCTGTAAATGTCAAAGGTAGGTTATTAGTTTGGACTAAACAGACCAAAACGCCTAGAGTGGTATTTGTACTGACTTTAAGCCAATGTGAATAATAATAATAATAATAATAATAATAATAATAATAATAATACTGTAATAATAATAATAATAATAATAATAATATATGCAGTTTCTAAAGAAAGTGGTACACATACCACGTCTGCCGATCCACAAATAGGATTTCAGCGACACTGCTTGGCAGGAGTGAAAAACGGCAATATTTTAAGTTGTACATTTGCTCATATACGAAAACACAACAATAAAAATGGCACAGGAAAGAGAATAACCTGTTTGTTTAAGACAATAAATAAATCATTCTTCTGATATTAATTTTTTAGTTATGTTTAGTCTGGGTGCGCATCCGTAGTAATGTAATTACTTTCATGTAATTACTTTCAACATTCAAATGTATTTATATTTTTTTACTTTTTGTTTCAAATGTAATTACTTTCAACATTCAGGGACCGAAGCTGCGACATTGGTATAATGGGTCGCACTTTATAAACGTACTTCTGTAGGAGTAAAATACAAGAACCCTCGTGACGGTATTTAAGTCTCGGCATCAGCTTGTGAACGCCCGTAAACTGATTCTCTGCGTTTTACGGTGATTGGACGACACGTATACTGGCAATTGTAGCATTCTTTACAATATTCGTGAAATATGAAAGCACGCAAAAAATATAAACTGCCCGACTCACCGGAATCAAATGCGGTGTAAGAAATACGAAGAATATATCGTAGAAAAACAGAATCGACAAAAGCATCGTGCATATCTGAAAAATAAAATATGCACTCAATAACGTTATCTGCGGCACATAATTAACAAAACACACTTAGTTTGTGAAACCTTCAGCGGGCCTCCTCAATTGAAGGATCAAGAACTTGGCTACATATTAGAAAGATACAAGTTTGCCGGCGTTGGTATCTGATTAATGAATGGTAGAACATTATGCACATGCAAAAATATGAAATTAGCAATGAAGAAAGTTTTGCCTTCCCATAACACTCGTTAAGTAACTTCGAAGTTGTGAGGGAATGGATGAATATAAACGTACATGCACGCACCTGCCGTGGCTTTCCCGATCAAACTGATACACAATAACATCGTGTCAAAAACTAAGGTACAGCACGTACATAACACGTGACAACACGTACAAAACACATGTGGCACAATGGTTATAATATCGGGGTGCTCACTATATGGATGTGTGGCTTGATTGGGGATGAAAGTTTTTTTTTTTGCTCAAGAAACAGGAGACGAAGTGACACAGGGACTTACCGACCATAACTTGCTCAATAGAACGCAAAAAAGGGAAATGTATACGTGTTTGAACGCGCTAATCCATCTCCACTGACGCACTGAGGGTACGTTACACCTACATTAAGGCTACGATGCTAAAAATTTCTAAACACAGGCTGCTTGCTTGCGCAGACATTTCGTAAGTAGACTTGTCTTCTTCGATAAGAGAAGTCTATACAAGTTTAAACGTCATTTTGATCACACAACCCATGCTTAAAGATTTTTTCATCACAAGCATCCAACTTCCCCTTACCACCCTCTTTCAGATCTACCTTAAGGTTTGGCATCCGAACCACGCGCAGGATGTACACGCTGAAGCAGACGCCCAGCACGTCCTGCATAATCCAGGAGAGCGGGTGGTGCCTGATGTAGATCCAGAAAGCGGGCACCGCCATGGCGGCGAGAAGCACGAGTGCCTGCCGCACCTCGAGTGAACCGTGGAAGCAGGGTACGGCGCCATCCGGAAGCCTGCACGTGTCAGTCAACTACACTGGGTGCGTTGAGCAGAAGACAGGCTACAGAGTCAACTTAGCGAATGGTCGGTTGAATCACGCGGTGTATTACTGTTGAGTAGAACGAAGAAAAGCTCACGGTAAATAACCTGGGTGGCCAAATGAGGAGTTATTTCATTTTTTTTAGCAGCGAAGCTCCTTACACCCGCACTTTGCTGTCGCTGTCACCGTCGTCACCAGCGAAGCTACCATCGCCACACAAGCGCGCCGGGCAAAACAACAGGTGCGCTCCAGCGTCGCTGCATACTGCAGGCGTGTTGGCAGACTCACTCGTTCAGTCGTTATTCCCGCCACCGAGCGCAGCAGATGCTTTCCCAGCCCCATCCCCTCCTTACCGCCATCATGAATGCCAGCAGCGAGATCACAAACATATTCGTATGCGCCCAATTTCTTAGGAAGCTTTGCTATCCGGTTGTATTCGTACAGGGAACAACTGTTAGTTTTGGCCTTCTCTTCTCTCCTACAGTCGGGCCCTTCAGTGTTTTCAAGACGTCAAACAAGTTAGCCAATAAGTTATTGAATAACTTAATGTTACAGATTCAGTCAGTGGATTTATATAATTGAATGTTGAGCTATTGAGCTGGAGCTTTAAAATGTCTTATCATAGCTTGCTGTAAACGAGGAAGATCGTTACAAAGGCGTACGATTCATATTAAGCAATGCATCTGTGGGCACCAATCTTACCAATCTGGCTTCTTCTCTGTACTTGTAAAAGGATGCCTACCTGCCAGCGCCGCAGGGCATCTTGTAAGCCAGCGGCTCCAGAACACCGAGAACGGCGACGGATGCGGACAACACGAACATACCGTGAATGAAGTAAACTGTCAGAAAAAAAAATTAGGCTTTTCACTACCTCGGCCGGACTGGACAGGCACGCGAACGTACACAGAACGACGATAGTTATAGCGCGAGATCAAAACGACGACACAGAGACAAGAAGGACACAAAAGACACGAGACCTTCTTGTCTCTGTGTCGTCGTTTTGTTCTCGCGCTATAACTATTGTCATGCCATACAAACTAGCCCAAGCTGCCACACTTCTAACGTACACAGAACGCGAGTTTCTAGTCCGGCCATGGCACTACATGCCACATAACCAAATAGTGTTATAAGGCGCTATCATAGTAACTAAGTGTAATAGAGAGTGTATGCTATCGACAATTAGAGCAACCGGGAACAGAAGATTGTAATAAAGAATAATGTCACACATAATGAGGTATTCATACTTTATGACGATCACTAAGATTTCATTTCTATTGTACAAAGAAAGGACACGAGCCTTCAGCCTGGACTTGTGCAGAATATAATGACTTGTGTTTATTTAAGCAAATTCGTTGCTTGGCCAGTTCGTTCATTTTCATACTATATATATATATCTGGTTAACCTCGCCGGTGCCTTAAGGAGGATCGTTACAGTGGAGTTTTCGAACGGGACGGCTTTAGGCTCTCCCATAGTCGAGTACTAAGTGCTTGAAATTGTTAACCACTTTTTTCAAAACGCAAGCAGCTGTCTATTGATCAAGCCTTCTATTCTTGGGACGGCTTTCAGCTCTCTCATATTAGAGTACTAAGTGCTCTAAATTGTTAACCACTTTTCCTAAACACAGCGGGCGTTTCTCCTTGCAACCACCAGCCCAGGCCCAGCCCGAGCGGCATTTTAGTCGATGCGGCCTCATCAAATGTTTCGCCCAAATGACGGCTTTCAGCTCTCTCATAGTACTGTTATCAAGTGCTCTAAATCATTTAACGCAATAAATACGGAGCATTTCTTAGTTGCACGATGTCACGCTTCGTGCGTCGGCGTTATCTACACCCCTACTGCGCATGCTCGCGCCTCGCGTATCAGGCCGCATGCTTGTATATCGTGTCAACTGTTTGCTGCCCCTCCTCTCCCGTCCCGCAAGAGCAACGCAGGCAGCGTCTGCTAATAGAAACCGACTGCTCGTGCTGCACAACCATTCACTGGTGACCCTGTAAATGTATGCACTGAATCGCACATCAACGTCCCACCACCCGCCGAAGGCAACGCCTCTCCTTCATTCATTATGTAAGAACAATTATTACAAAATAACAAATAAACATTTCCAAACCATACTGAGTTACGCAACTTATACGTGATGTCCCCACCATTCTGCGACCAACTTACTCGAGTTTCCCTAATGAAAAGATGCGGGTGGCATTTTTTTTTCAACAAAAGCTGTTATGAGATCACAACTCGGGTCACGCACAGTTGTCCACCACCGCCGCCGCCGGTGTCCGTAACCACATCGCGCGAAATTAGAAACAAAAACCTAGAATTCAAGACACAGTGGGGCTCGAAACCAGGTTCTGCTGGGTGCCAGACCAGTATGTTACCACTGAGCTAAGCCGCTGCTTGTGACTCGTTAGCAAACCTAGCGCAAAGGACACAGTGGGGGCTCGAACCTGGGTCCGCTGGGTGCCAGCCCAGTATTCTACCACTGAGCTACGCTGTTTTTTTATTTTATTGCCTTGCATATTAAGACTGTTCACATTTTACATTTTTAGATATTGTTCAAAATACAAGTGCGTCACAAAATACACCCACAGAACTCATTGAGGTACCTTCAGCTCTTAGCTGACTATTGATCAATACTTTGGAATTCGTAACAATTGCTCAATACGCCCAATCTAGTCTGGTACATCCTGTAGGCCCTTCAGCGTTTCAAGAAAAGGACACACAGATTTGCAAAAAATACTGGCGCACAAATAGCACTTCTACATCCGCGTTTTCAAAGGCATATCGGGTTTTCCAGTTACTGCGCAAGCCCAGAAGCATGATTGTATCATGAGGTAGACCTGCCTCGTTTTTAACTGAAAGAAAACGAATGCCATGTGAAGTTAGCGGTAATTCTTTTTTCAAGGTTCTATGCAATATGTCCCAGATAAAGACCCTGCTCCAGCAATCTATGAGCACGTGTTCAATTGTTTCCTGTTTACTACACAAGTGGCATTGTGTGCTCTATGGCACGAATATTCCCTTATCCTGCAACCACGGTTTAACTGGTAAGGTACCAGTATGTAAGCTAAAGAAAAACGTTTTGACACCTGGCGCTACAAGCATTCTTTTAACACGTTTCGGAACATCCCGTCCTGACCCTGCACAATGTAGCTGACGGTACAATGGTACAGGCAGTAAAACATCGACAAGGTTTTTATCCAATTTTTATCGGGGTACTTCAGCCACATACTCTAACGAAAATCTCACTGACAAAAAGTGGAAAGACGAAACAACTTCCTTTATATACCCTTGTATTGGTCCTTGCACATTTGATGACGATACGAGAAATCTGAGCTACGCTGGTGCTTGTTACTTGTTGGCAAACTTGCCTTAGGCAGGCTTGATGTCGGGAAGCAATCACGTTAATACGACTTGTAAAGCGTTTAAAAACAGCGAAATAACAACCAGTCGTCGCACAATGCGATAGGCGTAACGATTAGGCCGTCCAAGGCTCCAAACCATTACAAAAGCTCGTTCTTGTTCCCCTATTAACTGTGGCGCATACCCGCTTCAGCCATAATTCCTCATCATCGGCATGAACAATTGGCAATTCCTTGCAATTCCTTGCAAGTGTTTAGTGGATACCACGCTTCTCAAAAGAATGTCGAAAACTAGCACTGCGAATCCGGCCTCCTCCCCAAAAGTTTATTATTATTGTTCTAGTGTGTATCAAGCAAGTGTGTTGAAGTAGCTACCCAATGAATGTTTTGAAAAGGCTCTGAAAGGCCGCTCCTCTAGCTTCCGCTGGGACTGTGCTGCGCCTTCCACGCAGGCCTGGCGTTTATTGTGTGGTGCATTTTAAAACTACAAGAGAGAAATTGCAGTTCTGTTTGAGATATGCCATGCATGATGACTTGCGGCATGGCTGAAATAGACCGTGCACTTCCGCATAATTGTATGATTATGTGTATATTGAGAAAAAACTAACAATAGATAGAGTTGGGCCCCTATTAACCAACCGTTCGCAACGGGAGGCTGAGTCCGTACGGCAGCAGTGAACGGTTAACTAAATCTGTCCAATAACGTTTACTGAAAAAAGAAACAGTTCTTAAATGATGAGGACAGAGAATGAGCAACCATGGCCGCTGAATTTTAAAAAAAGAACAATGTGTGGAACAACAGTCAATAGGCACTGTATGTCATTCCTTCTCTGCGCTCGTCATTGAAGCACTGTTTTCCTTCTCCTATCATTATGCAATGCCAACGTCCTTCACGGCTGTTATGGCTTTGTTGCGAATAGTACCTGTCCTGTAGTTCAGTGTTTCTTTTTAAATGCGAATACATTTCTTACCCCCATATTCAGACACGCTCCTTGAGTTGAACTTGGCTTGCCACCTACTTCAAAGCAGCACAAAAGCGTTTCGAACACACTGAATTGAAGGCAGTTTCAAGTCAAGTTCAAGCCAGGGAGCCTTTATCAGTACGGCTGTTGGTCGGGCTATGTCAGGCATCCGCCGACGGCCGTGTGCCGGCAGGTGTTGTCTGTCAGCTCTCTCTCTCTCTCCCATTGCACCAGCCTTAAGCACGCGTATATCCTCACCCCTAGAAACCGGAACTTGTAGTGCAAGAGAGTGTAGAAGAAGGTAGGTGCAGTGCTTCATTGCTCCGTCTCTCGCCATTCACTCTCTATCCTCCCTGCACCCCACTGTCCCGCCCACTCGCACCTCACTCTGAAACCGCTCGCTGGCTGGGCGCCTCTTAAGAACATCTGAAAAAGGGTGCTCGAGACGCCGCTGTAAAACGCCAACGCAGAGGCGAGAACGCTGGCGCCCTACTCCTCCGTCCGCTCGCTCCTCACTGTCGACCGTTGGCTGGCTGGTCCCCTCTCAAGGCGATGGCAGAAGTCCGTGAAGGCGAGTGTCTGACGGCAACGGTGCTCTCTTTCGGCGCAAGAAATGCATTCGCATTTCCTCACGATTCCTTCCGGAGAAGTGGGTGCATTTTTCGTCTCTTGTTCAAAGCTTCGCTATTCAATACCGATTCGTTCACTCTTTGCAATACTGTGCACCCAGTGCTGTGAAATTGTGGAGTGATTTGAATGAATACTAAATGCGAACATACCGAGGTATCTGATGAAGAAATAGAGGACGACGAGCATGGTGGCCATGAATACGACGAATGAAAGCACCCAGATCGGGGAGATGTCGAGCGAGCTATCTTCCTCGATGACGTTCATGCCTTGCGGCCGACTGGGAGCTCCCTGGCTGGCGGCGCTGCTGCTTGAGAGCCGCCGACGGCGCATTTGACGGCTGTGCACCTCGCACTCGTATCTGCATGCAGCGCGTGTACCACAGCAGACAGCCTCTGTATGCAAGAATGATCTACACGCCCGCAGTAATCACAAGTGCATGCCACAGCTTGGATGGAATTCGTAGGCGCAGAAGGATGACGAAGTACGCACAAACCCACTTATAATATTCGTTCTTCGTTGTCGTTCTATGCCTATAAATTTTGTCCCAGCTACGCACCAGCTAGCCGTACAGCAGACGTTATTGTGCATGTCACATGTTCAAATAGCTAACGTACCAACTGCTTATGTAAATAACTAAACTAACCACGAGCTAAGCAACTGTTAACTAACGATTTAAACAACTAACTGCAAAACTGACAAACTATCAGCAAAAAGTAACAACTAATTAAGTAATCGGTAAACTTATAATAAGTAACGAAGGAACCGACCAACTTGGAAAGCAGTACAACGTGTCACGTGGTGTCACGTCGCGTGGTGAATGACGTCGTGATGACGTCACGTATCACTGAAATTCATGACGTGATAGCGAATTCATGATCACGTATGTAGTTCATCACGTGATGCAGCGAGCGCGTGATTCGCTCAGAGGTGTTTATTTAGGTCACGGAGGCAATACAAAACCATTAACCTCTGATCTTAGAAGCCATGCGAAACAACGTTAGGTGCAGAGATAATCTGTAGGGTTCTGTGGTACGATGAATGCATTGATTGGGAAGAACAAGAAGAAGGCATTCCCCTTCGAGTCGTTTTAACTTAATAAGTAGGACCTTGTGCGGGTTTTTTTTCTTTCTTATTTATTATTTTCTACAATTTCTAAGATAACGAGTTAAAGAACACGAGCTGCTGCATCACTTGTGGGTGGGAATCGTTCCACTTTTGATCGGATGAACCAAGGACAGAAATAACAAAGTGAACCGAAAGAGCGCAATTCTTCCTAGCGACTTGCTTGCGAACCGAATTTCAGGGTCGACTTTGGGAAGACGGCTATGTGTGTGATAAATATTCTCTTCGAACCCACCGTAAACTCGCAGGAAAGGAGAGAGCCTACTCACACCTGCTGCCGGACGTTTCCCGACCAGTATGAACCAACCCCCACAGAGAAAACGGCCAGGAGCCAAATCACTGTCAGGCCAGGCTCGAATTCCAGGTCCTTCGTGAAAACTTTCGCCGGGTGTGGCTGCTTCGGTATCATGTATTTCTGAAAATGAAAATCAACACTGGACCTTGTTTCTTTTTATGCCACACAGATTCATTGTGGCAAACAATGAAAAATATTGCGCAAAGGCTACGTTCTGCGCCATCATTGCTGCACCCCACATGTGCAGTGTTTTCTATTATTATTATTATTATTATTATTATTATTATTAAAATTATCTAAGGTTTTACGTCTAAAAAGCCACGATATGATTAGGAAAGGTGCCATAGTGGAGGGGTCCAAAATTTTGACAATCTGGTGTTCTTTAACGTGCAATGACACCACACAGCACACGGCCTTCAAGAATTTCACCTCGACCAAAATGCGACTGCAGATGCTGGGATCGAACCGGTGACTTTTGTGTCAATTGCAAAACACCTTAGTCAGTTGCAAAACACACAATAGTCCACCGTGGTGGACTATTGTGTTTTGTGTTTCAAGGCAGCATGCTGTACATAAAATAACTTATTAGTTGATTAAGTCTCTGTTCTTTTCTATTCAATGGAAATTTTATTTCCGTGGTTTTCTCAAAGTCGCCACTTTCAAAAGGGGATGTCACTAAAGTCTACTGCGCCTCGCATTTCCTTTAGGGCAGAACTCGTGGAACACTACTGAGGGACAGGGCATCGCTTCGACTTCAGTAATGTGACGACGCTGGCTGCGGAACGAAGGTGGGGGAAAAGAAAACTCCTCGAATCTTGGTTCCTTCGTCGCGACAAGTAGGCTCGCATTAACTACGACTCCCCTACTCGATGTTCGCGGGTACAAGGTTACTAGTAGTGGACTGGATGATATCTGCTCATTTAGCGTCAGTGTATACTTATAAAGCTACCTGTGTAGGTGGCGAAACGTCTATGTAGTTGTGTTATATTTTGTTTTTGTCAAGTCGGAGTAAACATGTTCAGATATAGATCCTACCACAAAAATTATGGCTTTGTCTTGTTGCTTAGTTTACTGCTACTTCTCAAGCTATGTTTCAACCACGCTGAAACGCAAGAGTTACTGTTATTACTTATATGACTATGATGCTGTGGCCTAACCCATTTCGTGTCCTCAGTGCCGTCAGTAATATCTCTTTGGCCTACAAAATATGCATATTCTGGGGTTTACCTTGCCAAAACCGACGCATTAGTACGCCCTAGTGCAGGGATGCGTATAGTTATGTTCGCCTCGGGTTATTTCACTGGCAGTAGCATCGCACAGTTTGCAGACCTCCTTCTTGTGTCTTACCTTAATTAAAATGCAATACTCGCGGCCGGATTCAAACCCACGCCTTCCGGGTTTGACTCCAGAAGGCATCAACTGCAACTATTGTGCCACCTCGGCGGCTTAGCTCAACGAAAGGGCCGGCGAGTAAACTTTTTTCCCACAATAACCTCATTGCATACCTCAAGAAATGCGGCCGTTCTGTTTCCAGCTATCATGATCACCAGGTCCGTCACAGATGAGGCCGTACTCTCGACAATAATGTCCTCCTGCGTAGGGCATAAAAAAAGCTTGCGTTCTTGGAGTAGCTATTCCTCGTAGCGAATATGAATTGTTAGTTTTAATAAACTTCTGGATGAATGGAGCCGGTAATGTCCGGGTGGTTCACAGAAGGCAGGTGGTCATTTGAACCGCATTCGACAAAATAGATAAACAAACACTTGACGTGTAGAGCGGTTGCTGGCACGAACGCGAAGGCTAGTCCTATACACCAGCAAAGCACCTCAAACTGCAGAGGTGCTGCAAGAACATAATAATGCCAGCCACATATGTCACTGTCAACATAAACATTTCCACTACTTGCAAACGCAAATGCAAAGGTCGCCTCCTCACTTATGCAAGATAAGTCACATCGCTCCCGCATGGAGTAACTAGCAATGTAACTTGATGAAACAGATGCTTGGGCTAATTGGTGATTTGGAATCAACATAGTTGCACATCGCAAGACTACGAGTAGTTACAGCATAACTACGCTAGAAGAGACAAGGACAGAAAAGAGCGCTCATTTGTCTCTTCTTTTGTAGTTACGCAGTAACTACACGTACTCTTGCGCTGAGCAAATATGTAACTAACAAGCACTCTTAGTTTCATAGTCGTAAAACCCTGCAAGTATTACTGCTAATGAAAGTGCCCACTCACATCGCTAAACTTCAGCGGCCCTAATATTACGTCATGCCAACTAGTTGAAACACTATTGTATGGTGAGAAAAGATTAATGTTGTATGTAACGTACGTCAAACCTGTCTAATATACCTTGGTGTGCCATGATACTTACGACCTTATTGGTATCCAGCGCAATTATAATGCCGTAAGCTCCAGCGTCCTTGTAAATTTGCATGGCTTTTCGCAGAGTGCAGTTGCCGGAGTCCTGAATGAGAACCACTTTATCCTTGAGATTGATTCCATACGGCTTTTCACAGCTGCTTTGACTCCTAAAACTTATGACGTTGAGAACGTCCTGGAAAAAAAATGGGGGAACGTGTTCTGCAAACTTCCGGCGCAAAACAGAGGGCGTAAAAATTGTAAATCAGCATGTAGAAAATTTTTAAATGAAATGAAAAATTGAACATTTGTTGCACAATTATCCTAAGTAAAACAAACTCTGATGAAGAAATATACCGGAATAAAGTTGCGCTCTAAATATTATTGGAGTGTTTTAGAGTTAGGAACCGAAGTGTTTTGGGAACCCATTGTTATGCCACAAAGTGCTTAACTCAAGGTGGTCTTGTGTGCTTGGGTTGCGATGGTCTGACGCAGACATCGAAGAAGCGTGGGTAATATGTCTTGCGACGGAAATGTGGAGTAGTGCCTCCTGCTGTGTCTCACTTGTAACAAAGTTATGAGAATAAACAAATGACGTCAAACCCTACCTAGCCGTTGTGAATAGCAAGGCGGATTCCGGATAGCCCAGCTTCTGTTGCGACACGTAGCCACCAATATAGAAAAGCAGCCTTGGGTGCTTGGGTGTACGTTGTCGCGAAACGCTAACATCCGGAAAGCATGGGTGTTCAAGCCATCTTGCGACAGGATTGCAAAGCAGCGCCTCCTGACACAGTTCAGTGTAACAAAGATACGATTGATTGATTGATTGATTGATTGATTAATTGATTGATATGTGGGGTTTAACGTCCCAAAACCACGATATGATTATGAGATACGCCGTAGTAGAGGGCTCCGGAAATTTCGACCACCTGGGGTGACAAAGATACGAGGCTAAAGAGATGACGTCAGAGGCTAGCTACGCCGGTGCAAATAGCATGGCGGATTCTGGATTGCCCAGCCTCAGTTGTGACCCTAACTACACAATATATGTACACGACGCGCTTCTGGATTTTGTATGCGTGCGAAGGCGACTGTCATGACCAAAAAGCAAATCTACGCGTTCTTTAAACAGTAGCGATTGCGACACAACAATATACACGAAATGCAAAGATGAGTCAGCCCAGTTCAAGGTGGCGCGCATGCAGGGTCAAGTGATACCACGGCACTTCGAGGTGTCGTTGCGCTCTACGCCCTGTCCCCTACTCATGCTGCTTTATTTCTATTTTCATGTTACCGCCTCATCACATTGAAACTGCTGTCTTGCGTCAAGCATGCTCAAATGACCGGAAACATTCTAAGTAATGTTAGAACCTTCCCATGAGATCACTTGCACAATGCGAACGCTCGAGTTGGTTATGGAACTAACTCTAATGTTTACCATAACGTCGGAATCTTCAATGATACAAGTACAAATGTCGATGCTCTTGACCACTTATCATTTTATCGACATCTCACGCCCTGTAGATAGATATCAGTGTGCAGCGCGCAATGCTTGCCACAGTCTTAGTTTCCGCTTGCTTGCCGTCCACAAGCCTGCCCAAATAAAAAGTTTCGCGGTTAACACGCTGACTGCTGCCTTCGTCAACGCCATTGCCACGTGACACTATTTTATGACCAAGCCGCCACAGTTAATGTGGAAAATAACTAACGACAATAATAATTTGCAATGGCAAACAAAGAGACTGCTGAAACACTCACCGCAGCGTCCGGACCTTGCGGCAGTGGTTTGAAATCTGGGTAGTACCACATGCACAAAGGCAGAGAACGGCCGTTCGGCATAAGCAGGGTTGTCACGGCGATCTCTTGTCGGCCATCCTGGGAAACCAGCGTTTTTAAAAACGATAGCCTTCCTTGGGGTACTTCGACGCAAACATCTTGGTCTGTCTGTTTGTCTGTACACTTGTCTGTTTGTCCACCGTAATCATATCCCAAAGACGACGCCAAATCATTCCCCAAACAGCGAACCCCATCCGCTGCGTCCACAGATATTGCTCAAGTTTCATCGTTCATACTTGCGCCATTCACAATTAAAAAGCAAATATTGCACATATGTGAGGCATCATTACAACAAGACAATATTTTGTATGTGTGTCTTTATACTGCAGAAGGCAAACAAAAGTAATTCTAAGGACTGTAGCGTTTACCACCCTGCGCCGACAATGCAAAGCGATGCTCAAAAGGCAAGTGTTTCCAACGCTTTGCTAACACGACACGGTTGTGGCACCTGCCGGCTGCTTTGAGTTCTACACCTTATCGCCTCGGAGACAGGCGACCGCATGCCTTACTTCATTTTCTAAGTGTTAGATATAAGGAGGATTAAAAAAGTTTTTCTTTAATCCTCCTTGGTTAGATAGCACTCCTGTCCGAAGTACCTCGATGCGCTCTTTCGCCTTCACTGCACGAATCGAGACTGTTTAACACAGCGCCTCCAGAGTACAATTCACCGAATTTCTCGCGCAGAATATCAAATAAACGTTTTGTTCACTCTCTACAGACGCAAGACTATCGTCTTTCGACGATATTTGCAGGGACACATGCAGTTACGGGGCCATACTTTTTTTCTTTTTTTTTACCGCAGACCAACCATAAAGATGCCATTACTGATATTAATTGCTTTTGATTCTTAGATAAACTCATTCTAGGGGCCTCGTAAGCTATAGAAATACAACGTTGCGACTTTTCTTTTTATCCGTCCATTGTTTCGATGCAACACAGTGAAGTTCACTTAAACTATTGTTGCGCTCCATTATAGGAGCAGAAGACAAAGACGCAAATGAACAAGACGGGCGTTGTACAGGTGCAACGCCCATCCTCTTCAAGTGCTTCTCCCTCTTGTTCTCGCCTAATCTGATTCTGCAATATCTTCAGCAAGAGTGCTTCAATAAGAAGCCAGAGCACTTGTTTTGTTAAAGTGAAATGCGTGTTGGAAAATCGTGACTGAAAAATTATTTTTTATGCAGAGGGCGGACGTATAGCGCATTGAAAGGACTTTCGAAAAAAAAAGACAAAGTTGAACCATTATAAACAGTCTTCAAGCGGCATAAAATATAATACAAGAATAGTTTGACTTATCATGGTCACGAAATTGGCAGATTCCACGTACAGTAGAAATCTGTGATATAAGAAGCATAAATCAGAAAGGTTGATATGTCTATTTAAAATCAGCACAACGTTACGAGGGATGTGTAAATTGTGGCCTGCATGACTTCCACGTCATGACTATTATGTCTGGACGTGTCATTTAACTTCGTCGTCTATTCACGTCACGTGATACCAAACTTGGTACAGTTGGAGCTAGCAAAACGCCCGCGAGCATGCTATGAGTGTAGCAAGTAATCATGTTTTACATGCCCCGCATATAGTGATTACCATATTTGCACGTGTAAGTTACTTTCGTTCTTTATTCACGTCACGTGATACCAAATTTGGTATATGTGAAGCTAGCGAAACGGCCGCGAGCGCGCTATGGGTGAGGTATGTAGTCATGTTTTACATGACACTCAAGCTATGATTATCATGTTTAGACATGTCATTTACTTTTGTCGTCCATTCACGTCACGTACTACCTCATTTGGTTCATGTGAAGTTGGCGAAACAGGCGCGAGCACACCATGAGCGTGGTATGTTGTCATGTTCTTACATCATACGCATGCCATGATTATCATGTTTGCACCAGTCATATACCTTTGTCATTCATTGACGTCACGTAACACCAAAGTTGATATATGTGAAGCTACCAAAACTGCCGCGAGTACACTATGATTGTAACATGTAGTCTTACATGACAAACATGTCATGATTTTCATGCTTGGACTTGCTATTTGCCTTCGTCATCCGTGCGTGTTACATAATACCAAATTTGGTATATGTGATGCTGGCAAAGCGGCCGCAAGCGGATTTTTAGCGTGGCATGTGGTCATATTGTTGCATGACACGATCTCACCACTATCATGTTCGCACCAGTCGTATAACTTCGTCATCTATTCACGTCTCGTGATAACAAATTTGGTGTGTGCGAAGCTAGCGAAACGACCATCAAGGAGTCATGTTATACCGTACCAGTTTTGCAACATGTCATGTGAACGAAATCGCCAGAGAGCAGCAAGAACAAGATTTGTAAATCACGACATTCATTACATACATGTCATGCTTTTTGTGTTATGACTACTCACCTATGCTCGCCATACAGTCATGTTACTTCATACCAATTTTGGTATCGATACCCTTATTGAAACAGCCAGGTGAGCTGAAAGTCTAGATAGATAGATAGATAGATAGATAGATAGATAGATAGATAGATAGATAGATAGATAGATAGATAGATAGATAGATAGATAGATAGATAGATAGATAGATAGATAGATAGATAGATAGATAGATAGATAGATAGATATACAGACAGACAGACAGACAGACAGACAGACAGACAGACAGATAGATAGATAGATAGATAGATAGATAGATAGATAGATAGATAGATAGATAGATAGATAGATAGATAGATAGATAGATAGATAGATAGATAGATAGATAGATAGATAGATAGATAGATAGATAGATAGATAGATAGATAGATAGATAGATAGACAGATAGATAGATAGATACGCTCGAAGTCGCGAAGTTCACTGAGAAATGCTTTGCATTCAAAACGAGAAGGAAACATGCCGCCGTGCGGCGTCGAACTGGCAGTATCTCAATTCGCAGCGTGCCAACCGCTATGACATATAGGGCGTACGTCGCCGAGCACGCTAACGGCAAGCCTTTCGTATACAGCATACATCGATTTGTGGTCCCTACAGCCCTGAAACTTTAGCCTGTTTTCATTATCAGTAGCGAGATGGTGCGACAGGCTCCCGTTGGGCGCGTTCTAAAGGTCGTTGCCTCAACGGAGCGCCGGCTCCACGGAGCGGGATCCCTCCTGCGCGCTGACTTATCAGACTCGTAATTAGAAAGAAGACGAAGGTCATTTAACTCGCTGCCGCGGCAGCGTTTACAAAAGGAGAGTGCTGCTGACACACGATGAAGCAAGAATATTGACAGTTGATGAGCTTGTCCTGTGTACACGTGTGCGCTCGTTTCATGCGTCTTTCTTTTTTAGCAGCGTGCTTTAGTTGTCGAGCTACGACTGTTTTTATTACGCCCTCGTCTTATGTATGGCCCCGGCCTGGTGTTCTAGTAGCTAAGGTACTCGCTACTGACCCAGAGGTCGCGGGATTAAATCCTGGCTGTGGCGGGTGCATTTTCCAAGGAGACAAAAATATTTCAGGCCCGGGTGCTCAGATTTTGGTGCACGTTAAAAAAAAATCCCAGGTGGTTCAAGTTCTCGGAGTCCTCCACTACGTCGTCTCTTATAATCATATGGTGGTTTTGGTACGTTAAACACCACATATCAATAAATCAATGAATAATTCTATGCACGCTAACTCCGTGCGTGCTTTCTGCTTTAAGTGGCCATTTGTTGCTGTTGCTCAAAGAATGCACAATAAACGCTCAATTACCTCTTTGAAGACACGTTTTGCTTTCGTGTTATACGGATTCTTAGAATGGGGGATGAGCCACGTTCTTGTAATCATTAGCACCTGTGTTGCGCAGAGAAATTTAAGAAAAAACATTGACTGAACAACGATTGTGAATTTGCTTGTTCTTCTGAGCGTAATGTCCCTTTTTATGCGTTGTTTTGAACTGGGTTACGAGTAAATACATGAATCTAAATAATAAAAAAATGCTGTGAACTGAATATGTGCAGCTTGCTTTTGCAGATGCGCATACATAAGCTGTCTACTCCACTATTATTAGAAATTTTTATCAACCCACTTCCTTTTTTTGAAGGGGGGGGAAGGGTAGTAATCTCGTATGGGCAGCGGCGAGTGGTTCTCGTTTTGTTAAAAGTCCGATCATCACGGAAAAGGAGGCAGCGAAGCATATAATTTTCCTGGATGGACGACACTTAGCATTTCGGGTAGCAGTGGGAGTATAGCGCAGCGATACTGTTTCGAAGAATAATTCATTCCTACTCATCATCGACCTGAAAAAAGTTCCCGCAACACTTTTTTCAAGTAGCCAGAGAATAGATTCACTAAAACGAGTTCATTGCTTCATGAATTCACCGCCACTAGTGCTTTGAGAACACGTTCAGTACCAGTGGAGTTACAAAGGTTCGTGGCACGCTGCAATCACATTCTATCTTGTCTCGTCTCGACCGAAGCAGTGGAAGCGAAACTGGGAGGAATGGCATAGGCGAAGAAAATGCGTCAGGCGCTGCTCATGGCTTTGAGCTTTTTTTCGTTGAAGTACGCGGCTTTTCCAGCGTGATCACGCACGCAAGTCACGGCCTGCCGCAGAGATAATCCCTGTCATGAACAGCCAATGGCTGATAGAACAGCTTTGACAAATGATGTTTTAGCTTCTTCCATCATTTGTCGGGGGAAGAGAAGGCTATTTGGAAATTGTTTTCAGATTTTATGCTGAATTTTAGGCCACGTACTGTGCCAGAAAATCTGGTGTTTTCTGACCGTGCTTAAAAAGTGTAGCAGGGCCACTTTAAATAACTGGCACACTTCAATACCTTTTCCTAGTTTATATTCGCACGCTGAAACGTCAATCTTTGATCGTGGTTTCTGGACTCCAATATAGGCCACAGTTAAAAATCAAAAGACGCAGTTATAAACGTAGCATGTATTCATAGCATACGTTATTACACCTACACAGTGGTTTACTGTTTGGTTTTGCCATTGCCACTCGTTTAAAAGGGTGCCAAATGCAACGTTTATTACGCTGACGCTTCTTGCCTGGTGGTGTTTCTGACTACACTGTGTAATAAATTATTTTCTCTCAGTGATCCCGTCAGCAGTCGTGGGCGCACTGCAGAAGCGTCAAAAAAATTTAGAAGAGCGATCAATACGGTGTAGTTTAAGCAAGAAGCGCAAGCAAATAAGCCACGAATCAGGTCCATCTCCTAGCACTTACCACCGAAGAGACGAAAACCGAGATGATGGCCCCGACTAAGCTCACAGCGCTGACGCTGGCTTTTCTTGGAGGCACTATCAACGTCATTTTTGTGACAGGCGAACCCTGTGCGTCCTGTCGCTGCGCTCACAGCCTGAGGAAGTACTACGTCGCGGTCGGGTGAAGCTGCGCCTGCGTCCAAAGAACTATGCGTGCTGCTGTTTCTTGGAGGCTTGGCTGCAAGTGTGACTCACTAGGCACGACGTCCTCAATTTTGGAACGTGACAGTTCCTGGCGACGCTGTATGTCTCAGCTACGGCACTGCCATCGTGTTTGACTGCATGCTTGTGCCATGGCCCGTGGCGATCTGAGAACCGAAACACCATTCGTTGCAATTCCAGCCAGCTGACTTCCAGTGCCTCGTTCCACGGATGATGATGATGATTCTCCTTTCACATTTCTGGCACCCACCCACTGATAAAACTGCTTGCTTCCTTACTTGTGCCTTAACTTTTGGCACCTACCGACTACAGGTGACTGGCCAGGAAACCGACGGTTGATATAGGCGGAAGAAAGTGGCTACTACGTGCTTGTGCCATGGCCCATGGAAATCTGAAAACCTAAACACCTTTTGTGGCACTTCTAACCGGCTCACATCAAGTGCCTCGTTTTACTGATGATTCATGATGATCCAGCATGATGATTCTCACACATTTCTAGCGCCTACCCACTTATTCATTGGTTGCTTGCTTGCTTGCTTGTGCCTTGACTTTTGGCACCTACTCAATACGGAGGATCGTCCATGAAACCGGAGGTTAATATAAGGGGTAGAAGATAATTCATTCAGAGCTTTTTTTTTTCTAGGCCTCCGCACATGACACACCCTTTGGAGGGGATTGACCGAAGGGAAGGTGAAATCTGCCCATATTTTTTGCATCGTGTGATTCCCAGCCATGCTAGCCAATGATTTATTGATTTGAAGGACAAAGTACAGAGTTTTCACGCAGATGAAGTTAACTGTTTTTGCGTGGTATATATTTGCGTTGTTTCTTTTGTTTGTCTGCGTCTTTTTGCCGGTAATAATCTTTTTTCTAACTTAATCAATTGCACAATTATTTCTCTTTACTTGTTTTTTTGTCTTTGTTGATGTGGTTTTGTCCATTTGTTTTGTATCCCCCCCTTTACTCAATACTTTATTGGCTCTGTAAGGCATCATGAAAAAATTAATAAATGAGCTGCAGATGGAATGTGCGACTACGCTTCAGGAGTGCTCTCCACGGGGTCTCACGACTATGTCGATATTTATCACGGTTTTTTAATGTCCAAATATTGCTTATGTAGTAGATGCATAAAGTTAATCGTGATTAGTTCACGAAACAGGAGCCCGGAACTGATAAATTGAAAGGAAACGTCAAAGTAGTGTTGCTACTACTCGAAACAAGCAAAACACCGGTATTGTGGAGGCTTTGAAGCCAACATTGACAAAACGAGCGAGGCATGAAGAAGTTAAGAGAGAATAAACGCATAAGAATGGGGGGTGGGGTCATTTACAGCACTAAGCTGGGCTATGCCTGCTAGTCTATGTGAGTGATGTGCACCACTCCATCAAGATAAAGGCAAAGTTGTGCGAAGTTAAGCGCGGGAGAGCTTTTTTTTTCTGTCCGAAGTGGGAAGCCTAGTGTGCATGTAGAACATGAATTCAGCAAGGCAGTTGATAAAATAAATTAGTGTGTAATGATTACCATAAATATGGCTAAAAGTTCATGCCGTCCCATGAACCTTCACGTTGTGCGAACCTTAGTGGTGTGTATCCCGACAGTTATAAGTTACTTAAACCAGATGACACTGTGCAGTTCTACAACTAAATTATTACTTAAACAAAGTTGGACTAGAGGTGCCCCCGTTGCGCATTTTTTTCAAAGAAATTGATACAACTGAATATATTTTTCTATTCCGTCGTCATTATCCCTATCAGAAAAAAGATATTTAAGTGCCCATTGCAGAAGTTAAGAATAGTAGTAATTGTTACGGTGCTTTTATCACTTGGCGGCGCTTCATTAGGCTGCTGCCACGGGAATGTATGCTCTACTGTGTTTGACTACCTCAACGCAACAAAAATGTTACCCTGTAAGTCTACCGGTAATTTTTCAGATTTTTAGTTTGAAATTCGTAGTTATTTCTGTCACCAATCGCTCGGCAAGTCTTCTTATTTATTTGCATTTTTGTCTAAAACTAATTTTTAGATCGCTTTTTGCTTCATTATTTTAAGTACCCGGCCTCGTGGTTCTTGGCACATCCCCCTTAGTGGGTGAGCGCCATTCATATGAGGTCATCATCATCATCGACCTGTTACGCTAACCTGAAACATCGTGGTGATAATGGTCCCTCATGGGGTTGTATCGCAAACGCCCAAGAGAAATCAGCTGGTGTTTCTTAAGAGCAGTGTGAATGACAACGTTGGCGATCTGCAACATGTACATTGAAACAATTTGCTGTGTCGCATTGCCACGGAACAACGGTTTGTATATGAAGCACGTTTCAACGTGGCTGCTGTGACATTAATCCAATTGAAGACAAACTGATTGCTAGTAGTCTGTCTGCAATCTTGGTCACGTTTTCTACTAAGCATAAATATATTGTGTAAATAGCGTAATACATGAAGAAGCGTCGTCGGAGAAAGGGCAGCCATTGAAATAGTAGCAGTACCACCTGCCGGAACATCATCTACCCCAGCCTGTATACGTTCTCAGAAGGCGCTCAAGAAGTGCCTACTTATTTCAAAGGGCTCAACTCCGATTTATCATCATTATCGGCAACAGTGCCAACAAAGTAGGCAACTGGGCAGACATGGGTACTGCGCCAGTATGAAAAAAAAAAGAATTATGTGTACAGTTCACTTCGCAAACGTATTTGTAGTGTGCATGGATTTTACGTGAATCAATGTTAAATCTGCACAGACCTTCGCTTGGCAGCGCGGTGGAGAGTGCTACCGAGAAACGCAGCCTGCCTAGTGAATAATAAATTAGAAAGATGGCCAATTACGCTATCGAGTTTTACTCTTGAAGGCAATGCTTAAGCATCGTCCAAGTTTTCATTTACATTAACAATACTCAGAACGAGCACAAAACAAAATGTCCAGGTAGACGAGCGTCAAAGACTACAGTTTATGACGAGACACTTGTGAACAGTTTTTTTATGCTCGGTGAACCAAAACAAGAAAGATGTCTGTCTTTTTAAATATGTGTCGATATACCAATAAACGCCAAACACTTGCACTCTACAATTGAAACACATATATTACTTCGTACGTGTTTTATATCTTCCGCTTAGGTAATGTCACGCATGAATACATCTGAATTACACTATACAGGTTTATATAATCACACATTTGTAGAAGCGAGGGGCAAGGTGCAAAATGCCAGGAAAAAAACCTCCTATGCTCGTTAGCTGTCATTCAGAGATTGAGGGAGACGTTCGAGGTGCGATGCTTGTCTTTTCAATTTTTTGTCTTCCCACAAAATAGCTAAAATATCCAGAAAATGTTCTAAAATATCTCGCACGATAGTAAACATTTTATTTCTAGTTACAAATGCAAACAAGAAACTGACCAGATAATTTACTTATGAATATTTTCTTATTAGGAAACGATTCCTACCATATTGAAGTCGTACGCACTAAGGTTCCCATGGGGTCGCTCTCTTGATGTACCCTATGATACGTCATGAATCGAATACGTCATAGTAAACATCAATAGATTCCATTCTGGACAGGCATGTGCTATCAATTTACCGCAAGTGTCAAAATCACCGTACGTAATTCACAGCTGAATTGAATTACGTGGACCTCTAGCTCGTTGCCACATAGTGAATGCCACATAAGTCAACATGCGTGATGAAATGCTAAATAAAAGTCGGAATCTTCGAAAGGAGTTGATAAGCTGGCCTTTTTTCAGAACAACTTTCTACGCCTAGCGCAATCCCAAGGTAAACATGGTGCTCAGCAGAGCGGGCGGCTGTACTGAAGAGGCAACTCCGGCGGGCGAACGTATCGTGGGCCTCTCGACACGTTGCGGCTGCGCAGGCGAACGAGTGGCCGGAGAGCCTCCGACAGCGGAGCCGGCTTGTTCGGTCGAAGTGGTCTCCTCGGACTTGTCGAGGGACTTGCGCCGTGAGTCCGTCCGCTGCTCCTTCCTTTGGACGGCTGCAGGCGGCTCGGCTTCCTCCGATGGGGGAGGCGTCAGGGGCTGCAACCAAGAAGAATCTTTCGAATAAGTGAGTGGCTACACGAAGAAACAAATACCTTACACCATCTCCCACTAAAGGGAACCATGTGCAGGTGCGAAGCAGTGGACGCTCCCGCGTACACAGGCAGTGGTGCTGACGCTGGCGCTTATCGCGGTGTACGCAGGGAAGGCACCTGCTGAGGCTCAAAGTACGCAGCTATAGGGACCAGTATTCCTTTTGCAACACGACATTCGTTTCTTATTGGCAAATGAGGGACAGAAGACTCCTATTGGAGATAGAGACCCACAGTCTGTACGCGTTCAGTATAGACGGGACATCCCTTGCAAAGAAAGTCTACACTGGCTTATCAGTATAGGCTTTGTAGGCCAGCGTAGTACAAAACATACAAAGCTTAAAGAGCATACAAAGTTGGTGTGCACGACTTGCCTTGAATCCGTACCAAATGTCGTTCAACTCTCCCCGACACCGGGCGATGACCACCACGGGGATCAGCGTTGCAGGCACCAGGTAGAGCAGCGCAGGCTGCGCGGTTTTCATGAGGAACAGCGCCAAGAAGGTCACTACCAGGCCCACGCCGTATCCTGCGACAACAAAAAAAAGCCAGACAAACAAAAGTACGAAGCATGTGAAAAAAAAAAGTAATTGGCTCTGACTTTACTCAGTTATGCCTTTATGTGCGTAGCGAGAGGTACGGTTAATCTTATTGCTTAGCTTGGTTCTCTATACATGATTTCATTTTTGTTCTTTGGCTTCGCATGTATCCTACTTGGTAGTCTAGTGGTGGAGGCATTGGGCTGCTGACCCATAAGTCGCGGGATTGAATCCCGACCACTGCGGCTGCATTTTCGATTGAGGCGGAAATGCTTGAAACCCATGTGCTCAGATTTGGGTACACGGCAAAAAAAAAACCCAGGTGGCCGAAATTTCCAGAGCCCTCCACTAAGGTGTCTCTCCTAATCATATGGCGGTTTTGGGACGACAAACCACAATAATTGTCAATATTATCTTCGTATGTCTCAGTGTTTGCCCGTCTTCTGGGCTCGCTGCCTCCTCGTGGCTACGTTCCGACGACGAAGCCTGGCTTCTTTCAGTTCCTGTGACTTCCATTCCATATCTTTTCACGATAACCACGGAGCCGACACAACGCCGGCTCTTCTTCTGTTGTAACGTGATTTGACCGGCTCCTCCTCTGACGTCATACCAGACGGTGCGGTGAGCGGCACTGTCTGCAGCGACGGCTACTGGTTAACGGCAGTCTGGCTGGCTACGAACTGCTTGCGGGATTTATCGCACAACTCACGAATTTTCGCTAAGCACTGAGAACGGCATCATCAACATTCGGGTGTGAGTATTAGAGGTTTTTAGATGGATCACGCCTTGGATACGCCATCTAAGTTAATTGGTGTGTGTGGAACCAGGTAAAACTGGACAGTGTCTACTGCAGCTCTGGGGACAGGATTCCAAAACCCTCTTTAAAAAATAATGTTTTATATGACCCGATTGCGGGACTCAAACTACCTAATTCAGATTCAAAGAAATTTATTGGCTGCGACTATTTTCAATTTTTTAACATAGTGATACTCGTTTTAGAACCATTTCGTAGCAAAATAGGGACTGGTCGTGACGTGTACATAAGGCTATATTGGCTACCACAGTAAAAAGTCGAAGTTTGTACGAATATACGTCACTATTTATGAAAAACTATTGTGAATTTTGAATACTGTGCTAACAAACCTAATGGGGTGAAAAATACTGAACAGTTTGTTCTTGAGTAAAGTTGAACGCACTTACCGATCACTGTCACTGTATAATAGAGGCGGCGTTGAGACGCTATGAGGTCGAAACCGTGTACATATGCAACCAAGAAACCTGCGAGCATCAAAGAGGAAATTCAAGATGCCTGCCTCAGATTGAACGATGCAGGGAATTGGTTAGTTGTACAAATCTCGAAAGTTGCCTAGGGGTTAACTATGTTTGTTCCCCCACAAGCGGAAAGCATAGACCAGGTACGAAATACGTATCATTTAAAGGTGAAATGATGTACCACATGACAATACCACAGAATTTCAAGATGTGGCTTCAGAATGTGCTAGAGCTCACGTACTTGATTTATAAATGGCATTCACGATTGATTGACACAAACAACCAACAGGTGTGTAACTCGGACTGGCTGAGATACATCGTGACTTAATGAAGTGTTCCGTCGCCTAAAATAACCAACGTAAAGATTGCGCCTGCAGACTTTTGAACACAAACTTTTTCAATGACAGCAACATTTCCACAATGATTGAACGTAGTCCAGATTTTTTTCAGGAGAAGCGAAGGTATGTCATACAGTGCAGCCAGTGTGCATGCGATCATCTAAAATGTTCTACAAGTCGGTAATGAAGGAAAGAAGAGTGAGTTCAAGCGCTAGTTTGTTCCGTGTTGTTCTTGTGCGCATGTACTGAGACAGACAACGATACCAAAGAATGTATAGGGGGCACCGCTTGAAGTAATGATAATGTAAATGAGAAAAAGAAGGGAAGATGAAAATATATAACATGCCGCTGGCGGTGACTTGACCTGTGACCTTTTCAAGAGCGCGTCCGATGCTCGAAAACGCAGCTACCATGGCGTCTACCCTCCGGCCACTCCGAGGTATACTTGGGCTTTAAACGTGGGAATGTCAGTCAGCGCCGCCAGTAGCCGTTACGGTAAATGTGGCACACTCTTTTTCTTGTCTGTTGGTGTCACGTAGCACGTGATTTTACTACGAGCAATAATTTCTCAGATACTACCTGAGAACATCAAGTCTGCCAGAACAAGATTCTCGCTATGAATGTAGGAAAGAAGTGCAACTATAGGTCGCTAACGTTACAAGCCGTTAGTGACGTTTAGTGACGTAATGCGCATATACCAGTTTCGCACCCACCAGGAATGAGGATATCACCGAGTCCAAGGAGCGTCCACTCCCCGAAGCAAGCGGCCAGGTCATGGTCGCCGAGCCGAGGAACTCGGAACACCATCGGTATGAGCTCGTCGGTGCCACCGCCTCGGGCTACTTCCACCATGATACTGTCGCCTTTCTGCGCACAGCAGGAGGTATACCACTTTTGAAACACAATCCAAGCAAGCAGAATTGAGGCCCATTTAGACATGTTATAGACGACCAGATGAGTCTAACTGACAGTTAGACCAGCAAAAGCATGGAAGACGGGAATTTATCGTCTTCAATGGGGTGCATTACTCTAAAAATATCAATTTTATTCCTTGGTTATATTTTTGAAACTCCGTGTGCTTAGGTGCACGAGTGTGCCTGTTTCAAATCTCACAGTATATATTGAGTGCAATAACTACGTTTTAAAATGCAAAGTATTTTTATTTGCCTTTTGATAAGCAAGATTTCTATTTTTATAAACTAGGAGAGCTACAAGGTAAATGCACTTATATAAAAGGTTTAAAATTAGAAATACAGGCAGTGCTGCAATAAAATGGATGCCCTAATTCTATTTAAACGAAAGTTATCGCACGTTGTCCATTTGAGAGTGAGCCCTTATCAAACGGGGATTTCACTCGCAAATGTTCAACATGTCAGATCTCCTCTTCTAATAGATTTACAACATTCATTTTTTGTTGCATCGCACACAGTTATGATTCCATTTTATTCTGATATGCCTATTTACTTTTTAAACTTCCTTAGCTAAAAAATCTTTTGACTGAATGGCAGATGTAATATTTTGTATTTTGCACTCTAAGCATTTTAAGAAATATATTTGGTCATGAGACATGGGCGCACTAGATATACACGAATTCGCCTACTTTTATTAAAACTATATCGGTATTTAGGAAATTAACAATCATGTCCCCCCTTAATTGTACTGCACATGGCTTATTGTGTTCGTTGCTTGAAATCTCACCGACGGGGAGGTTGATGTTTTGTTTACGTCGAGTAATTTTAGTTTGCGTGACAATAATTAGGTGAACCACATTTAAAGACTTCAATTTATGCCGTCTATGCTTTTCCTGGTCTGATTGTTGGTTCACTTGACTTGTTTTCAATATGCAACTCAAGCCCATTTTTTGTCTGGACGGTTGCAGGCACTGACCGCACTTTCAGTTGGCCCCATACAGTGAGTCGTCGCAGAGCTCGAAACAATGCTTATACGTATACGAAAGAGACAGGTGCAATTTTAAAGGCTTGCTTTTCTTAGTTACAGTAATAATTAGAGCAGGCAATAATGACAAAGGAAAGTATAGAGGATTACAATTGTAGTGATTATGGTATACGCATGAAGAAAGAACCGGGACCAAAATACATTCTGCCGATTGCAGCAACCGAGCCTGCGACCTTCAAATAACGCATCCGGTACTCCACCACCGGAGCTACTGGGGTAGTCATTCCCCTCATCCACTTAGTGGTGCGTGCACTTGCATTCAAATTTGTGAGTTATTGCCGAATGCAGCCAGGGCATTGAGCGTGGAACACTGTTTTTTTTGTTTGCAGGCATTACGTATAGCACGTCAACTCTTTATGAGATGGCAGCTGACAGATAATCTTTCGTATGCTAACTTATGGCATCGAGTCTACTAGTACGAGACCATCACTCAGAGTTACCTGAGTGATGGTCTCGTACTCGTTGATGGCTTATCTACTTTGCACGTTTATATCAAGAGAGCCGACTCTGTATTTCCCACGTCAGCGCGAACAGGCTGTTTGTCTTAAGTTACTAGCCGCCATTAGCTGTTCATATTGCGTAGCAGAATATGTACGTTCGCCATTTTGGAAAGAATCTGAAGTCGTCTTGGGATTATTGTCAGTTCACATTATATTGGGTCAGACCTCTACGAACCCTATCACGCTGAAAACATTCAAGAGATATTCTCGTGATTGTGAGCGAAGTAATTCCATCATTGAGTCTTGCGCTGAACACGGCAGCTTTGTTCCCCAATGTTTCTTGCGCGCTAAAATTGTCGGAATAGTACCTTGAAATCCGCTGTTCAGTATGAAGAAGGGAAGTTCAGGCGTCACTATAGAATTAGCCCTGTCGCGTGAAATGCGCGTGATTAAGTGCCGATTGTGCTTGAGCGAAAGGGTCGGTTTCAGAACTGTAACTAGAAATCTACTAAACACTTGAAGCTATAAAAAAAGCATGTTTTAAAGATGACGACTTACCCCCGATGACTTGGCGAAGCTGTTGGTGGCATTGTGAGGGCTCGATTTCTGTGGAAGAAAAAATGCAACTGTATAAAAGCAGACTTATTGCCGAAACCATGTCGGGCATACGACCTGGTATTGTGGTAAGAAACACTCATGAATAAATCAGTCGTGCGCGAAACAAATACCGTACAAGCCAAAATGAATAAATTAGCTAAATTAGAATTTTACACAACCAACAATGTAAGCATGTGAGTATGGTATGGATTTGGATGTTTTTCTTGTGATCCCTCGCCCTATGTAATTCGAGACAGCGTGTTACACACTACAAATCACGGTGCTCCATGACACCATAATCATGCGGACAAAAACACATCAAGTTACTCGTGTCGTAAAGATAAATATTTAAGACCATCCAAAAGTCAGGCATTCAAAAGCCTCTGGTATGTGTGCAGAATGAATCAATTAGGAAATTTGAAGAGAAAAACAGTTGCCAATTCAATTATTTATTCTAAGTACCCTCAAATGCAAGTGCATGTCGAAAATGAGTGTATTACGAGAGGAAGAACACAATGTAAAGCTTCATATAAAGGAAACTGCAGTGCCGAAACCTATCAGAAAAAATACAGCAGGAAATATTGGTAACACAAAAACCACGTCGTTCGCAAAATGTAGGAAGCTATTAGAATAAAAAATTTAAATCAGTATTGTATTTTGTTTGAACAAATCAATAATTGTTGTGCTACACTTCCTCGATGAACTGAACGTAAGAAACAAATCAGTTTGATTGACATTCCTGCTGGTGTCGCATTCTAAACCATAGTTATAAAACGGGAAAGAAATCTTTTGATGATGGATGACAGCGGTGTTGTAACTAAGAGGGCACAGCAACAAAAAAATAAAAAAAGAAACTATCGTCACTGGATTCCTAAGTCAATGGGTGAAATAGGGAGATAGTGAGTTGGCATTTGCATTAAGAACTGATGGATGTGATGTGTTTAGGTAATAGCTATAGTTTTATATAAGCGGTGACAAACGATGGATGAATGTGCGAAAACGTTTATTACTCATTTTCGCGTGTTCGTCAACGCATGGGAAGCTATATATATATATATATATATATATATATATATATATATATATATATATATATATATATATATATATATATATATATATATATATATATATATATAGTGTTATAAGAAAATACATCTGATCAGAGATATGCGACAATTACAGGCTTATTCATGCTCTGAGATTGTCTAGAAATGCTGATTAACAATACCAAATATATGATGCTCGCTTACCGGCAGAAATAATGGCGTGATAAAGACGAAGAATATGTCATAAAAG
This sequence comes from Rhipicephalus annulatus, assembly GCA_013436015.1. NCBI lineage: Eukaryota > Metazoa > Arthropoda > Arachnida > Ixodida > Ixodidae > Rhipicephalus > Rhipicephalus annulatus. Next base: position 637,556 of record WOVY01010086.1, on the reverse strand, counting down.
AAGAGCAAGACCAACAAGATGGCGATAATCTGCAGTGAAATAAAGATAATTGGTAATTGCGTCACAAGATACTGCGATGGAATCATTTGTATTTCTCATCACTCCTGGCACTCTTCAAGCGTCATAACACGTTACTCAAGTCACAATTTGTCTCGATATTACGTTCTCATGGCTATTTGGTCCTAAGAATGTTTGCGGTTGAACATCGTCTCCGATCGAGCCTGCGCTGAAGTTGTTGATTCGAACAAAATGGTTTTCGATATGTGGCTCCTACTAATTTTACTCCCTAGGGCTCTTTAACGTGCTCCTAAATGTAGGTACATGTGCTTCCAGCATTTTGGCCTACCTTGAAACTGCGGTCGAGACGGCCGTGATAAAATACCGCGACCTGCAGGCCATCAATCGAGTACCATACCCACTAGGCCATCGTAGCGGGTTCGAAATATTCGGCATTGGATGATATTACACACAGAATTAACATGCGCATGCGCATATTTCATTTTTGAAAAGTGAAGATAAGAAGCCAAATAAAATAAAAGCAGGAATGAGCTAGCCGCTTTTGAGAGCGAACTATGAAAGCGCTTCTTTATTATTTTGTCTGATATAAGGCACACATGTTCTATATCCACAACTGGGCCTACTACATAATAATGAATAAGTACATTCCCTCAACCTCTTCAACGCTCTGCACAACGGGAAGGAACTAAGAAAACAGTACAACAACCCATGACGAAACATAGCGCTTGTGTTTCGTTTTGCCATATTCTAATGGATTATTTTCTTCGCGCTGTGTGTAAGCGTGTAGATCCCCAAGCCGTGAAGCTAACTACCGTACGTCACTTTATCGGTTGTTTTGCAGTTAGGGTAGGAACAGCGCAAACGAAAAGCACGGGGTGAAGAAGGATGAAGACGACGCGAGTGCTCGTGTCGTCGTAAATCTTCCTTGACGGCGTGCTTTGCGTTCGCGCGGTTCCTACCATCATGATTCGAAAACAAGCCCAGCTAACTTCTCTACAGGAGTTCTTGCAGTGTTATGCCCCGAAGGAGTACACGCACCCCATTTCTCTATAAATGCTGTTTCCTGACGCCATAGAGCCTTCTCTTAATACACTGCATAATATACTCTGGTGCTAGTGGTTAAAGGAGCTGGAACGCATGGCGCTTCAGCGAGTGTGGGAATGAAGGGGAGTACGTGATTTGTATAATTTTTCTACATTCAGCTCCAGTTGCCTTGGCGTGGCTTGAAGCTGCTTTGTCACAAAAGTAGAATAAGCAAATATTCTGCAGCTGCACTTCGTAACCTTTTAGGCTCACGAATTCAAAACAGGTCACGAAGTTCAAAATGGTTTGTTGTTTCATTCACGAGAAAACCAAAACACTGCTATAAATGAAGCCACAAGTACGTTTGCCATCCGCAAGCACGAAGTTTAGGCAAAGCAGTCTACTACCCACCATTCCCATGTTCGCTGAATGATCGCAGTGCCGAGCCCCCTCTAGTTAATTTTAGGAAGCTCTGTGTCTGAGGTCAGGAGAAAAGAAAAGAGAAATAAACGGAAACGTTATGTGCCGCGCCGTGTCACCTGAAGGTTGGGCATGCGCAGAGTCCTGATCATGTAGATGCAGAATGTGATGCCCAGTGCGTCCTGCATCAACCAGGACAATGGGTGGTGCCGGACCACGACGAACGAGAAAGAAACCAAGATGGAGAGCACTATCACGCACACCTGCCGCACTTCCAGTTGGATGTAGAAGCAAGGGATCATGGGAATCCTGCAAGAAGCGGCAGCCCGAAGTGACACAGATAATTACAATAATAATGTCTGGGGTTTTGTCACCCAAAGCACATGATTATGAGACGGCGTTGAGTATAAGGCGCCGGGAATTTCGGCCATCTGGTGTTCTTTAACGTGCACTCACATGGAACAGTACACCGGCCTGTGCCATTTCGCTTCATCAGGAAGCAACTACCACGGCCGTCAGGAACGAACCTGCGACCTTCGGTTCAGCAGCTGAGCATCATAGCCACTGTGCCACCGAGGCGGATGAAGTCAAACACATCAACGATTAAAGTAATTCAAGGTCGATTATTCTTTAGCCTCAGTGTGGAAACTAACCTTAAATTGAAAAAAAATGAATTTACAAGAAACAACGATTTTGCTGACCGAAAGCACGTTCTGAATATGAGGCGCGCCGTTGTAGGTGCTCAGGATTAATTTTTGCCAGCTACCATTCTCCACCTTAACTCGTTCTAGAGCCACTAGAGTACCACCCTTTTTATAGTTTTGACAAGTGCACACTTTAAATGGTACAGGGAGGTCACATCAATGAGGTTAAGAAAGCCTCCTTGGGTTACACGCGAAGCACGTATTGGCAAACTACCACTGCGTGCAAAAGCTTTGCTAAAAGCTCCAACAGATTTGAAGGAATATTCCATATGCCGCGTCAAACCTGCAGTATAAATACGACAGCGCCTAGCTTGCATGAGCCTTCAGTCATGCGTAACGTAAAGTCATGTGCAACCACAGCCAGAGCTCACAGAAGCCGCGTGCTAGTTTACATGCGATGGGCCGTGGCACAGCCGTTGGACTTATGTGGAATGTCACCTCTTTCAAACGACAAGAAAGCACAAGAAATTGCGTACTTCGTAGTGCCGACAGGTAGCCTGTGTACCAGAGGGTCGAGCACGCCAATGAGGGCGACTGACGATGCCAGCACAAACATTCCAATAATGACATACACTGAAAAAAAGAAACTTAATATATAAAACAACTCGAACACAACAGCAAGGTCCTAATTGCCTGTACAGGAAGAACATCGGTCTTTCATACGCTTACTAAGTGCTAAACTCATTCACCTCGTATATTTTTATGCCTGTTTATATGTGTCACCTAGCAATTTCGTGAGGCATGCTTCGCACATATTTGATTACCACGATACGCGGAATCTGCCGAAATTTCTTTCTTTCGCACCCACTTTATTTATTAATTGTTGCAAACCCGTCATTAAATATTGCCACAGTGCAACCATCTATGACGTCTCTACCTTCACAAGAGCTTTCCTGGTATTCCTAAGTCATTAAAGCATGATTCTCATCCAAATCATGCGCAAAACAAATTCCGGCATTTGGTGGCGTGGATGGCGTCGGAAGCGTCGGAGGCGTTAAACCGAGTGGTACCAAAAGCGAGTAATTCTCTCATAGAATCAAAAATTTTCAGCTGTGCCTTCCTTGTGGTCTACCAAATAGAATAATTTTTACGGCGCTCCCAGGCATGCCACTGCTTCATAACATACTCCCGATAATTTAATGTTTACTGGCCCTTCCTGGCTGCAAAGGTTTTGGACGAAAAATTTTACATCACGCACGAAGGGTCAGAAACATTAAATGTGCGGTACAGCATGCCTCGTGGCTCCTTGTTTTTTAAAAGTTCAAAATCGAACAGCAGCAGAGAAACCTGTTGCGCTGTGTAGTGACCATGGCTGAAGTAGTTACAGCCTGGTGCCACTTTGGGGAACCATACGGAAAAATTGCTCGGCGCATCAGGGACAATGGCGTAGCCATAAATTTATGTTTTGTTTTTTTCGAATAGCGCTCATCCGTCAATGTTATGTGGGCATTCTACCATTGACAGATGTTTCGGAAGGAGTATACGTGTGCAAATTTCAAGACATCCTGCGTCTGCGAAAAACGATCAGTGTGCACTGACCGAGATACTGGATGAGCAGGTATATAATGACGAGCGAGGAAGACATGAAAACCACGAAGACGAGAATGCCGACGGGCGTCAGCTCGGCGTCGATGTCGCCGACACTGCTTTCAGTCATACGCTTCGTGCCAACGATATCTCGTTTGGACACATCGCCACCAGCAGCGGCAGCACCAGCACCGGCAGCACCAGCACCGGCTACAGCTCCGGCAGCAGCCCCGGCACCAGCAGCGCCACCAACACCGGCATGAGCGGCGCCCCCAGCGCCGGCACCAGCAGCGCCACCAACTACGGCACCACCTGCAGCACCTCCAGCAGCACCACTGGCACCGGCACCTACAGCACCAGCTTCAGCAGAGGGCTGGCCTTGCTTGCGCATTTCGCCTACTGCTCGTCGAGAAGGCATGCCTGCCAGCTTCCTCGTAGTGTGCGCATGATAGCGGTAGCTGCAATCAGATTCATTCAAATATTACTGCCCGGGAAAACAAAACTATAGATAGCCACCACGTAGAGCCACCTGGCTTACTTGATGACACAATGCATCCCTAAGCAAGGCCAGCGATTTTGACAAACAAAAGAAAATGTGACAATAGTACTAGTACAGAGAAGTATTATAAATTTACAATGACGTCCCTTGAATGAGTGACTGAAGAGCCAGGAAACGAAACGGCAACCAAATAAAAGTGCGAGCACGTACGTACGCAGGAACAGTTATCTTATTTCATGTTACTAACAACCCATAAAGGCAACTGATTCAGTGAGAGGGGTTCTGCAAAACTTTTTAGCATGCTCAGGAAAGGGCACTAATATTTATTTGAGCTTCCGGAGAACAAGCGAACTAAACGTTATAGCGCAGCACGTAAAGAACCTACGACTAATTCTCGAGCTTAGCTTGAAATTGTTACTCTTCATTTTCACGAATGATGCCATACATTCACACTGAAGCGCTAATGACCAAATTCATAAATATTGGCTTGTTTTTGCATCATGACTTACATAGTTGCTATGATCATGGAGAGATGCCGCCACATGCACGCACGTGTACTGGCAATCAGTCTGGATGTAAGCCTTGTATGCAACTAAATTCAATTTTATTTTCGATTCGAACGCTTAGAGCTCAAGAGTTCACTCTATAGATCGTATTACGGACGGGTCTGAGTGCCGCCATGTTGGGCACTTAACCCTTCTACTTCGCATCTTTAACAATTAAACGAACAGCGTTACGGTAGACGCATAGAAACACTGTGGTTGGTTGCCTGCGACGTTTTATGACGTTAAAAATTGTTGTCGTGGTATACGAAAACGAAAAACATCAGCTTAACAGCCCAAGATGGTGGGGCCCACACTTATTAGGTATTAAGTAAAATAGTCTATTTTCATCATGTCCGCCCTTTTCAGAATGCACGTTTTGCAAAAGGATAAATTGCAATGTAGAAATCACGTAGCAAGTGTACTTGCGATTGGTATTCAATGATAGTTTGAACCCGTTAATGTTGCGTGCACATTATCCTAGTGGCATGGTTGAGGCATGCCCCAAGAACAGAAGTCAGGCTGGCAGTTGAGAAGGCGAATTGCACGGGGCCTGATTACGCTATGATGTTCTACGCTTGACAGAAGGTGGAGTTAAAGTGTTCTAGAAGTTTTTATTCTTTCAGTGCCGTGTTTTTGAGCACTCTTTCAGAGAACTGTGATTTGTTTGCAGAAAATTTTAAATATAAAAAAAGTGGTGCTCGTGGCTTACATGTGGTAGCTAACGGTTCCTGCCCAAAAAGCACCCGCTGCCACGCTGAAGGTAGCGATGAACCACACCAGTATCAGGCTTACGTCCATTCCGTATTCTTTCGCAAACATAAATCCCATCAGTTGTTCGTTCACAGTCATCATTTTCTGGTGAGATAAAAAAGTAATATTGGTAAATTTACCTGTTCGTCAACAACCACGTATAATTATTATGGTGGCAAATGAAGGTCAACGTGCCAGAAACAGTTCGAAGACAATTTGTTTATTTAGCACGGTCACCTATCAATTAGAAAAAAGCACAATACTATCTACAGGTGTCAGTTAAATGTGATGTTTTGTCCGATGAGAGCCCGAAATAAATGAAAACAGCGACGTTAACATATTTATCGCTATTTCGTTAAATGAGCATGACAAGTTATGAGCTTTGGTGAGCAATGTCAGTATTAGACAGTGAGGCTCTGAAGTGTTCATATCTGCATCGGGGTTATATAAAAAAATGTTGCATGCATCACAGCTACTTTTTTCGGTGTTCGATGAACATGAAATCAATTTTTTTTGCACTTAATATTTTGTGCTGAAACGAACCTGCTGCTACGAATAGTTGCGGGAAAAAACGCTGTTTTACACAACTTTTTGAATATTTTCCTGCCCTGATTCTAGTATACTAAAAAGAAACATTTTCTCTGCATTTATGTGATGCTGTTACATGGTCTCCTATAATGAAGCAGTTTTTTTTTTAAATGAGGAAGCAAACTGTGGCCGTTCAGGGAGCGTAATAATTTGAACATAAACGGTATCAGTGGAATTGTATCCAAAGTATATTTGTTCAGAAAGAAACGTGCACTGAAATTTTCACTGTGACTGAGTATAACTTGCGCTAAATTACACAGGAATGCGTAATCTGCACTTCACTCACCAACAGAATTACGAAACTTCTCCTATTGATAAATCCAACAGATATATTCAGTTGTTCCGATGATGTCCTTTCGTAAACTGAGTCGTCCTGTGGAAATAAAAAAAAGTAACCATCTCGCTGTTCATTGTATTTCCACGAATTTCACCAAGATTGTGACTTCTTTTTTCAATAAGAAGTGTTACCACAGAAAGAAAATGTCTAAACTTTGTTCACATTGTCAATGTTCTTGAAAGGCTCAGCCAGGGGATTCAGCTTGTTTGGTCACTTTCGAAGTACATGTTTAAAACAGGCCCGCGGAGGAGAGCGCAGGGAGGTTGCTCTGTGCAGCTCCCGATTGGAAGACTACCTCCTGATAGTAGGCTGTGCGGTAGGAGTCGCCGAAGTAAAAGGACTTTAGGTCTACTGAGTGTAGCCTGAGTGCCCATTGTCGTCTTATTCTCTGACCTTTTATCTCTTTCCTCCCAAATTTCCTGATCTCCTCTGGGTCTCAATAACGTTATCCTCACGCAAGGCAACCGTACCTGCTGATATATGCAGCAAGAAAGTGCTTTGCCAACTTGGACAAAGCATGTAGTACACGTGGTAATTAAGAGAGTGAGACAGACAAGATACAAGAGACAGATTACACAAATAAGCGCGCACTTTAAAGTTAATTCGCAGAAGCTGGTCAGGTTTTATGCTACACCGATACATGGGAACGCAAGCGGGAAACCACAATCTAAAAACGGGAGGATAGCTATCATGTCCGAGTTTAAAAAAAAAGCATGAACAGCGTCGCCTTGCTCTCAGTTGTATTTTATCTGTTCTGTGACCCTCAAGCGCAGGAGGCCATTATTTGTTTTTTTGTTACGTATACTTTCTCTTGTTGAGAGGATAGCTATCCTTCAGTTCTTCTTCCATTGTGGCTTCACGCATCCGTTTTCATATATCGGTATAAAATAAAACCTGACCAGTTCATGTTAGTAAATTTTAGTTTAAATTCAGCGCTTCATTGTGCAATCTATCTGTTTCATGTGGTCTGTTTCGTGCTCTTAAAGACCTGTCATATCCTGTCATATCCGAGATCAATGGTAGTGCTTGTATAAGCGTTATGAACGGGTAGGCGCCAGCAGTATTCGGTAAATCCACTATTCGACTCTGGTTTACTGAACACGCAAAGCCTAAAGAATCGAGTATGTACCTCAGGAATCGAATTAATCCGGCTTCAAAGAACTTTCAGTGAATAGGGAGATCGCAACAGTTAGCCCAACTAGTGGCGGCTGCATTTCCGATGGAGGCGGAAATGTTGTAGGCCCGTGTACTCAGATTCGGGTGCACGTTAAAGAACCCCAGGTGGTCAAAATTTCCGGAGCCCTCCACTACGGTGTCTCTCATAATCATATGGTGGTTTTGAGACGCTAAAACCCCACAAATCAATCAATCAGTTAGCCCAACTAGTGGCGGGTGTGTTATCGTAGCCACATCAGTGTCACGTGACACCTTCATGGCTATAAGAGGTTGTGGCTATACCGCCACCACAAAGCTCAACAAACTGTGTTTATTAAGGTGTTGTGACGACATATCGGAGCAAAGTAAGCGAATGCCTCTTTTTGAATATTTGTATAAGAAAGGTTAAAATGCAATAAAGCTGTACTATCACCTCAAGTCCCAACAAAAAGTGTTTATGGAAGACCAGCGATACAACAGATCAAAAATGATTTGCCGAATTTAGAAATTCATTTGACTGACGAAGAGAACGCCACCAGCTTCACTGTTTCATCGGTGTTTACGAAACTAAGCTGGTTGAATTTTTCAATGCTCACATCAATCGGAAACCATATTTAAGGCGAAAATCAGGTATGTTTAGGTGGACTTACTTTTTTCGCTGCTGTTGCATTGAACACTAACAATATATCAGTTGCATTAAGTCCATGACAGAACGAGAGCGTCTTTTAGAGCTTTCATCATCCTCCTGGTACAGCACCTATAGGCAGCGCCAACAGCCTCACTTTATCTGTTAACACTATAGGTCTGCAATATAATGAATCGACTGAGTTAGACTCAATAGGACTCAAATTGGGCCATGAGTTTGAGTCTGGGTGAGACCCAGTGAGTACTACTTAGGTGAGCTTGAGTCCCAGCTAGGTATTCTGAGATAATTTTTTCTGAGTCTGAGTTCTAATGAGTCCCACAAAGCGTGATTTGTGCGAATCAAAATCCGAGTGAGTCGTAAGCGCAAAATATATTTCTTGAGCGAGTCTGAGTGAACCCCCTCCCCCCCCCCCCATTCTTGTGCCGACCTATTATTTACACTGACTTCTTTACGGTGGTATCCCGTAGAAAACAAATGCACACTGGGATCAGTGGGAAGCCGCTGAACTCACCAGCCTGTTGTCGGACAGACCGACGACTAGCGCGTAGGCGCTGGTGTTGCCGTAGTTTCGAGCTGCTGTCTCGAGAGGACAGCGGCTGGTGTCGTTAATAAGAACTACTGCCCCGGTCAAATTGATCCCGTGCAGAGGCAGGCAACTGTCTTGCGCCGCCATGCTCACGATAGGTCGGTCGATTTTCTGCATTTTGGCATAAAGCTCTTTCAGTTGCAAATTAGAATGCACTGTATGCAAACGCATAAAACTCGCATAGTCCGATTCCTAAAAACTCAATATTACATTTCAAGTGAGGTAATTATTTAATGTGCTGTTTTGTTTGATCTTGAGTAACTATTTTAATTATCGTGCAATCAAATATCTTGGTATATTGCTATTGGCAAGCTGCCATTTTTGAATAAAAAGATGCAAGCACTAGGCACAAAATGCACGCGCATTGTTTTTAGGTTTTATTTCTATGAGTAAAAGAAAAAAATTCCGCCATACCCACGAAGTGAATGATGATGAGTGGGCGAAGCTCCGGAGGTAAACCTGGTAAACCATGAATCCTCTGTACATTTTGCCCACTCGATTTTATTACATCGCTCCCCCTAGCGTACGTCGCCGCACTAAATCGAACGATTGCCTTCAACCAATGACACGCGCCATATGTGACATCATTCCTATTTTATAAGATCTCGTGTCTTTCATCAACTACAAGTACCGCTTTCTAGTTTATAACATCTTGCATCTTGTCATCATCAGCTACAAGTACCACCATCTAGTAACCACTACAAGAACTAAACGAGAGGTGGCTACATACAGGAGACGGTACCGCCATCTAGTGAACACTGCAAGAACTAAACTAGAGGTGGTTACATACAGGGGACGGTACCGCCATCTAGTGAACACTGCAAGAACTAAACTAGAGGTGGCTACATACAGGCTACAGGGGACGCACAGCCCACGCCCTAAGGAGCTTCGCCCCTAAAAAAACTCTTCATTATAGCCCTGGAACACAGCACGTCAGACTATCATGAAACATAAAAGTGTATCTTGCAAACTAATCTGCTACAGCAATACGTAACACACTGAAGTTAAATGACCGCTACTTGTCCGCTTGTGAATCCAGCACGAATGTACACAGTGTGCCTCGAGTCATATGAAGAAACACGTGGCGCTTGACGCGACTCCACACGGCCACTGAAGAAGGCAGATAGTCAATTCATTAGAAACCCACCAGGCGCGCACGTAGCTCACATTTCCTCTCATGCCCCCTCTGCATACTCTGTAAGCGTGTACATGGGGAACACTTGGATCCATCTGCGTTTCTATTTGACGCTTTTCTTGGGACCCTGCAACACTTTTCCAAGTAGCCATGGAACGTAATCACTGAAGAAATTTATTGCTTCAAAAATTCACCAACGCGAAAAATTTTCAGAATCCGTCGAGTGTATACAAGCACAGTTACAAAGATTTGTCCCACGCTGGGACCGCACACTCGCTTCTCTCGTCCCGGGAAAAGCTCTGGAAGCTAAGCAAGCAGGGATAGCACAGGGAAGGAAAAGGTGTGACGCAGGCCTCAGGACTATGAGTAAATCTTCTTTTGTTTTTCGTAGAATGTGTGGCTTTTCAGGGAAATCACGCGTATACGCGCGTGGACAAGTCGCGGCTTCCCGCAGTGGCCCCTGTAGTTACCGTGCGTCAAATCAGCCAATTGCTGCTACTAGGCCTGGGACCTGGTGACTTTGAGCCCGTAGCGTCATTTATCGATAGAATAGTTGTGACTTTCAGCTGACTTTCTGCATTTATTGTGAATTTCATGCCACATGCTGAACTGTAATATTTGGCACGCGTGCTCCCAGGAGCATCAACTACTGACCGGCAGCGTTTTCTAAGCATTCTCAAAATTGTTGCAGCGTCCCTTTTGAAAGAACTTTGCACATATAGTCTGTATGAAAGTGTGTGTTGGCGAAGCCCTACTACTACAAAGCGTGACGATTAAGGTCACATGCATCACCGTCTGAAATTAATGTGGCACAGTGTGTGACCCAGTGTTAGGCCCCAAGAGAACTGTCGTGGTGCGCCGATCAAGACGTCTCTATAGTTTCTTGAGTAGATAAATTCCTATACATGACAATTCCTTCGAGGTTCTCCAAGGCTTTCCTGCTTGAACAAACGCCTTGCCCGAAGAGGAATGACGTCACCGTCACTACAGAGCCAATCTACGAGCGAGCACTAATATCTGTATGTGACGCTGCCTTCGCCACCCGCTACTGCCAGTGGTTCACACTCCCCCCTTCCACACATATTTTGCATGCTCGCCCTCGTGTGCTGCAGCGCTATCGGCTTACGCACCTCTGGCTTCTCAGACTACCATGATTGAGGGATTATACACTATCAAAACAACAGCGCTTGTTAAGTAAATGATAAAGAGTGCGAATGCACAATAAGCATGAAAGTTATTTGATTGTTCATTTCATAGGAAAGGCATCTATGATGAGCAAGAAACACGGATGATCAGCAAGGAACACAAGAAAGCTTACCGCTTCCGACTTGTCTAGTGGCAGCTGTTTGAATTGAGGATAGTATTTGAGACAAAATGAAGAAACCTTCCCATTAGTTAGGACATTCACAACTCCAAGTTTGCCGTTTTCACTCTGCAAAACAAAAAAAGGATGGTGCGGATAATTGAAAGAAGATAACACTTTCTATTCAATGGCTATTTAGCACGTGTCAAGATTCTAATATTTAGCGAAATAAAAAACGCATCTATGTTTGCAAGTGTTATTTGCATTCATTATAATGACAGCACAAAAATAATAAGGGGAACACAGACAGTGACGACCACAATTTTCGAGGAGAGCCTGACCACGCTCATTTATACTTGGCTATAGGTGTATAACATATAATAGATAACAAATACAACAAATGAATAATTCAAGACTAATGTATACTATATGATAGATAACAAATACAACTAATCAAAAATTCAAGACTATGAACATTACATGATTACAGCCCTACGAAACAGTAATGTCTGTTTTTGTCATTATATTTGTTGTTATTGCAGTTTCTCTTCACTAGCCAAATTCACCACCTCAAAAAGTTATCAGCGCTCACAAGATGCTTACAGCCATATTGTTCAGCGTTCGCATCATTGTGTTAATATCCCCGATCCAGCATTCAAGATTTCTTATCACAAAAAAATAATTTGCGATTAAATTCACCGGTCAATCGCGATGACAATCTGACTGTATAAAAAAGAGGCCCAGCCCACGGGCCCGTGGCATTGCAAAATAAAAAAAAATTACCATTTCACCGCAAGGGCAAAGCAACGAATGTGAAAGCAGTAACTTGTACGTACTGCTATACGAAGTGAAGCTGGTTGCTCTTTTGGATTCAATCTTAGGCAACTAAAAAAAGCGGGTCTAAGAGAATAAGACCACTCCAGAAACACTTTTTTCAGACTCTTCGCATGGAAAAAGCAGCACATAGAAGTGTATACGAGGTGCCCGCTTATGGCTGGCGAGATAAAGGGCGCGAGCCAGGGATGGCAACGATACCCGAAGAATCAAAGCTCACAGTTGATGCTCAAACACCCTCGCCTGTTTTCATTCCAGCATTCTCGCATGCTCGCTATAGACGGGCAGGGCGTTTCCTCTCTACTTGGGCATTTTACGGATTGTTGAAGTGGCGCGACCACAAACGCGAAGAAGCGACGGAAATGGGCCGGCTTGTTAGATGTCTGCTTCAGCCGCGTTCGTCGTCTCCACTCACCTACCCGCGGGTAGGACGTACTACGATGTGCTCTAGGGGCTCTTCTCAATTTAGACTTCATACGTGACATCATGATGACGACAACAGGGGCAGCAGGTCCACTGAAACTCTCCGTGTAATTATTATCGAAATAAAAATAATGTCGACTTCCGGCATCCCATTTACGAAAGTATTCATATGCGCCACAAAAATTCAATCACAGTATATAGAAACATCACCATCTGCAAGCTCAACCGAATCATCATTTTTGTCAGCGCATATACCTTTCGCAGTACATGTAGAGCAACCTAATCGCTGCAAGTCATTTTCCAATCAGAGTTTGTTCCTATGTGGACATGGACTTCTACACACGCTGCAGAAACTTGACAATAATGGCACCTGGTTGTAGAGCGTATTAAAACGTGGATTGCATTTCTGTCCGCATCATCGCCAGCATTATTATCGATTTGAAGCTACTAAAAGAGCTAAGCTAAACTTCGCGTATTGAGACCTTCAGTGTGACAAAATCAACAGGAGTATGCAACCAGGGTCATCAACCACAGCCGCAGTGCATCCGACTAAAGAAAAAAAATTTGAAATTGAACAACACCAAATAGAACTAAAAGCACGTTCGCTGTTCAGGCATTCCGCCAACTTGCAAACGAACCCATCATCGAGTTGCCTTTACGGGGTCAATTCAATGATGAATTTTGTTTAGCACTAACGGTAAGCACCACCGGTATTCGAACGCGACACGACATTGCAAAAAACGTGTGCTTTTACCTGTGACACTGCCAACAGCGACAGCAGTACTAGGACTACCTTCGTGGAATGGGAGCTCATGAAAATAATTGATTCAGGGAGATGTGAGCAAGCCGCAGTCATTCTTGCTCCTATCCAATCGAACAGACCACAAATGTCGTGCCAAGGGCAGTGCTGAAAACGCGTGAACTAGCTTCTTCTTCTCCTCATCTCATGGCTCTTACCCAATGCAGGGGATTGACCGAGTGTTAGGTGAATTTGTTCTTTTTCTTCTAAATACTACTCGCATATGCTAGGGATAGGTTTCACAACAAATAACACTGAATAATAATAGTAAGAAGTTTAAAATAAGGAAGAATTTAGCTCTATATTCCTTTAGTCTATAATTCCTCTAATGCGTAGTAAACATCCTTGTGACTGTAGCTAGCTTGCTTGCTTGGTCGGTCCTTTACTTTTGGCTGGTACCCAGTATGGGCGATTGGCCATTTAACTGGCTGTCAACGTGAGGCAAAAAGAAATGTAGTTCAGGTTCAGAAAAATGAATTAATCGATCGTCTAGGAAATATATATATACATCAGTACAGATTACATTAGGCAATACAACAACTTAGTTACAAGAAGTGTAATGTAATAGCTTTTCCACTCGGAATAACTTAACGAGTAATTATTCTTACTCGTTAAGTTATTCCGAGTGGAAAAGCTATTACTGCAGCACGCAGTAATAGCTATTAAGCTGCAGCACGCAACTGGATCTCTTGGCATCCGTTGTTCTCGGAAATGACGTACGGACATGGTAGCGGGAGCCAGCAAAAACAACGTATATGCGGGTAACGTGAACTCGTGAGACTTCTGGAGGAGAGAAATATACCAGAACTTCCGGTGAAGGTACGTATCCTGTGTTTTGATTCCCCGTTTGTATTAAAAAGGAAGACAAGCGGCGGCGCGCCGCACTTATTGCGTGGCGGCGGCGGCAGCGTTATTATCCTTAGGCGGCGGCACCAAATGGCGGGAGCAAAATATTGGCAGCAGCGGCAGCAGAGGTCCAGAGGCGCGCAGGCTTATTGACAATATATGTGCATTATTGAGGCACCGACTTCTTAACAGCAAGTCATACGTATTTCTTTTTGCGGTTTTTGTACGTATAACCATATAGATTTTCGATGTAATATAAACTTCTGTAACGCGGAGACCTAGTTATGTCTTACATACGCCAATCGATGCTCGTTGATGGCGTCTTAATTTAAACTTTTCTTTCGACCTCGAGCAATTCTTGGCTCTTTCTTCACATTTCTGCATTCTACTGCAAATGAAAAGTCTTATGCGATGATATATATGATAAGGAATGAGAAGCTTGCCACTACACAAATAATTGACCTCCAACTATACACCTGCTATCAGAGATATTGCGACTTAACGCTACATTGCTGTGTTGATTCTGGATTGATGTAGCCTTTACCAGTCCATTCAGCTATCGCATAGGTAAAGCTGACACATACAAGCGTGATAACTGCAACTGTGTAGAGACTATTGACCATGTCTTGTGCCAATGTATCGAATTTCAACAAAATCGCCGAACTCAGCAGTATGCCTCTAGGGGATTGATTGATCGTCGTCCCTTTACTGAGGTAAAAATAGTGGGTGCTTCGTATCACAGTGCATGCACGCAGAAAGCCACACCAACCCTTCGACAACTGTCGAAGGCAGCATCACTCAGCAACCTCCTGTGAAACCTTGCACTGAGTGTGCAATGTGAATCTTCTTGTCTCTGAATTTTACTTCCTTATTTTTTTCTCCTCGTGAGCACAGTAGCAAACTGGACGTAGTCTAGCTAACCTCCCTATTTTTCATATATTCCTCCTCTCTCTGATCTCCGTGAGTCGAGAATGCACAAAATTATTTTTTTTTCAAAGCAGCCCTCGTCTTTCATGAACTTGGAGGTTTGCACGACCTCCATTTCAGGTGTTACGCGTGTAATTTCTAATCACAGAGACTTGTTTTGTGTAAATGCAGGCGACATTACGAGACTTACGAATGAAAAGCTGAGCTTCAGTTTTGAAATATTTGTTCCAAGGACAACAATGAGATGACGTCTGAATCTATGTAGGTCTACGTAGACTCACAGCTCGCCAGAAAGTGTTGTACGGTTTGTCACCATCTAGTAATTATTATAATGCGTGGGTTGTAACGTGCCCGAATCCCGATGTGTTTTTGAAGTACGCCGTCAGTAGAGGGCTTTTGGAACTTTGATCATCTGCTGTTTGTTAACGTTCACTGGCTTCGCACACTAAACGGACCCTCTGAAAATTCGCCTGCATGTAAATGTGATCGCCGCAATCGGGATAGAAACCGTAAGCTCCGGGTCGGCAACTGAGCACCATAACCACAGTGCCACCGAGGTGGATGGACATGATGATGTACTCTGCAACGATCATTTCCACAGAGTCGAAGGACTGGCGCAGGCAAGTAAGGTAAGATTTTTGCTTCGTCTTAGTTGGAAGGCGAGCGATAATACTCTGGCACATTCTGAAGTGACGGTACAATTATCTCACTCTAGAGCGACAAAGAAGTGATCCTGAAAACGAGAGCGTGGCCACGTTGCATCAGCTCGCCAAACAAATATAGAAAGCTGAATGGTTGATATGAACGCTCACAATACCAGAAATCGTCGCGAGAGATAGACACCGCACGAATGTGTCATACGAGTCATCACAGCTAAAGACACCGTTATTTAATGTAAGGCAAAGAAAGACGTAAGAAAAGCATTCAATCCCCGAGTAACAACGAACTAACAGGGAAAGCCCGAATAGTAAAACAAATAAATGGCTTTCTTTCTTCCTTTGTCGTAGGAAAGCCATTTCGAGAAGCAGGCTAGCCCATGAAACGGACGACATGGCACTAGGGTAAGCTGTGGCTGTCACAGCGTCTCGGGCTTCGGGTCATTAACGCCAGCCTCGTTGCCTTAATCGTCGAATAATTCCGCCACTTTCCAGCGCAGGCTGCGGCGAGCCTTTATTCAAAACGCACCCCTCTACGCAAACGAAGAAGGCTTGGTCGCTATGGACGAAGGAAATGCTACGAATGGGTGCGTGTGAGCAAATAGGTTTCTTTTTTTCTTCTCGGCAATAAAGGATATTTCGATTAAAGCGTTATAACGTGGGCTGCCCCGGAAAAGAGGTGGCGTGCACGGCATTAAAATCTGGTGAAAGATATCGTGGATTTCTGCTTCGCATTGCTTTGGACATTTGCTTAACTTTCGGATTAGTTGGTAACAAAAGTGCTAGCACATCACAGAGGACCGTTCATGTTAATACTTTCTGCGGTCCGTTTGGTAGGGCTAACTTTGTTTCGGCACCATATTCAGAAAATAAATATTATCTGAAATACTTATTGAAATAACTTAGTAAACAACTTTTTGACGTTTAAAAACAAGTGAACGTTAAGAGCCGATCGGAAAAGAATGCAAATGCAGGTCTGTTAGTTTGACCGATTCCTGAGTGGCTGCGTGCGCCAACACGTGTTTGTGTTCGTGTCCACAGCATCACCTGATAGTATCATTTTTTTCCTATTTGATATTCTGACAGAAATGTGACTATGATTGCCTTATCTCCTGCCCACTCCTGGACCAAGATGCGTCTCGGGTATCGGTAGCCATCTATATTCAATTCATTATTTTTGTATGTCTGCTTGAAAGATTTTAAACGCATTCTTTTCAACAGCCAAGCTCTTAGACAAGCCGCTAACGCGTGCGCGTTTCAAGAAAAGCCAGATTCTCCGTAGTCAAGGCAACCAGTGATGCCAGAGATGCTAGAAGGTCAGTCATAGTCGTGACTTAAGCCACATATGCGCAACAGCGACAACCATGAAGGTGGTATCACCAAGTCACACCCAGAGACGGAAACACCTGGCGCAACCGTGTTCTTCCATGCTTCAGCTGTCCGGCAAGATACAGCCATGGCACGTGCAAAGAAAGCTACTCCCGAAAAAGAAGCAGTGTATCGTGAGGCGAGGCTTGTTGGTGTACGAGAGGGGCAGCGACGAGCGGATACAGAATACGCGGCCACGCAAAAGGAGCACGAAAGAAAACGTGAAGATACTGCCAATCACTCTGAGTGGTATCCTGTGCGGATGCCAGCTGTACGCCAGGATTCGGAAAACCGGAAAGTGTACTACGAGCTGCGCCGCGCTCGGCCAGCTTCGCTGTGTCTTAAGCCTCGCGCGGCCGTGTGCGAGCTTTTCCCCCTCTCTTTCCCCTTTATTTTAGTGGTATCTGCACAAGAATTCAGATGATGTCTCTCCAAGCTGCAATATCGATTAGCGCTACTCAAGCATTTATTGAATCATCACTGAGAGACGCGAACACTTCATATGCTACGTCACACTTGGACACTGGACCCATTCATAACGTCAATACTAGTAACTACGCCCATAGAATTCAGATGTGTTGGTTCGTTCACTCGATGAAGAAAAAACGAACTTAATAACGGTAATCAAAAGGATTCATCCTGGTGTCTCTAATATAAGGCTCTGTACGCGCACCGCAGGCTCGTGTGTCGCTGGTCACCAACGCGATCGCTGTAAAGTTCAAAAACATTTGATCCCATATTTCTTGCTCGTGTCCAGCGTAAGCGCGACATCTACAAAACGTTGCTTATTCTTTTGGCACTCATTACCATAGAATTCCTCAATTATTGCTTTTGTGTTTTACGTCCCAAGTCACATATCAATTATAAAAGACGCTGTAGTGGAGAGCTCCAAAAATTTCGATCATCTGGTGTTCCTTGACGTGCCCCTAATCATAAAGACACGGACCTCTAGCCTTTTCACCTATATCGAAAGTTAAGTATCAGTGGCCGGAATTCAGTACCGCCACTGCCGGGTCATAAGTTCACCACCATAACCAATTATCGAGAACGAAGGTGGTCTTTGCTATACGGGAGCAATGCATTAACGAGGTGCAATAGACCACCGTGGCGGGAGGGGGGTCCTTAGCGAAGTGTTTCTTATCGAACGAAAAGATTTTCTATCTATCTATCTATCTATCTATCTATCTATCTATCTATCTATCTATCTATCTATCTATCTAATGATTCGCTAGTTTACGCATTAGCAGGCAGGTTGAAAAAACGTGTTGTTTGGGAGTATACTTTTGCAACTGAGATACACTTAAAACTACGATTACATTAGAGTGCTGCACTAGTGACCGCAAAACCACAGCTCATATGACCACGAATTCCCTCATTATTTAGCTGTGTTTTGGTGATTAACCTATAATTCAAATTGAATTGTCCTTCGATGTTTCCTTCGTAAGTCATAAAACCACCTACAGTGGAAAAACAGCGAAGCATGAGGCAACAGTATCGATGCCCCACGGATTTGTTTGTCGCTTCCGGCGATAGCTTCCGGCAGTCGCTTCCGCTCGGGCAGGTTCTCCAGTTCACCGGCATGAATAACGGTTGTGCACTTGTACTGGCCTCCAATATACAAATTGAAAACCAAGAAAAAAGCTGATAAACAGAAACAAAAGAAAGCGGCCTAAGAGAATTCGGGGGGGGGGGGGCGTCGGAGACACGCATACCTTGGCTTCCGTCATGTCGGCGCCACGCCCCGAGAGATGGCACCGCGGTAGGTGCAAGCGGAAGCACGCGCTCGCTTCGCGCCCAGACGCGTCCTGGCCGCGGGCGCACCGCGTGACGTCACCGGGACACGTGACTTTTATTTTGTTTTCGTCTCGCTCTCCCCTCCTTGCGGCGGTGGTGCGCGCCCGGGGTGCGGACCACGTGCGTTCCAGAGCACGCCAGCCAGCGAGTCGTCAGTCGGCCGACGGTTCGGCAACCCTTCGGATGTGAAGGCGAGGAGAGCCGTGAAGACGCCGCCGCCGGTCGGGACCCCGGAGTTCCGAAACTTAGTCGCGTCGGGTCCTCCTCTTTCCGCCGGGAGCCGCACTGTACACTTTGTCACGTGATCGCGCGTACGGTTTGCGACGTCGGCTGGCTTCAGTTCGGTGTCACATTGCTTGTGTGTGAATGGTAAGGGTAGAGGGTGTTTACGAAAGTAAACATAAAAAAGAAAAACAGGCTGGCAGACCGCTCGGCAGCGCGTTTCACACCTCAGGTGAAACAGTGTGTCGCGTCGCCACGTGTACCATTGCAAGCCCTGTGTTCCCGACGGTGCAATAGTACACGTCACCTACACTGTGACTTCCGGTGGGTTGTGTGAAAAGTGTGGTGTTTTATTGTGTTTTTTTGTGTATGTGTTATTTTTTGGTTGGTGTGCCCTTCTTCGTTTGCTACAGTGGTCTGCGGAATAGATGTGCCTGGAATTAGTTGGCGTAACTCTTTTTTCGATCACTTAACTAAAGACTTCTCTTGCCACTAAGAGGTGTGACTAACTGGGTGGTGCACCACTACCGTACGACTTTAGTGGTTCCTTTTTTATTTTGGGGTAAGGGTCCGAAGAGGTATCGCCATCCTCGACATAGTGATGTGCTTTTCAGTGCCACTCCGGGATTTGTCATCATCGTTTACTACGTGAAACTACTTATTCATCACTTCACTCTACCTGAAACAACGACAATGCTGCGGTGCAGTGAGTGCTGGTGTTGATGCGCCAACTTTTTTTTTCGGCGTGTCTCATGATGGTGATTTAGTTATGACGTGCACTAAGCTATCAGCGCTGCGTGGAACGAAATAGCGACGGATTCCCTATGGATAAACCGGGATAATATCTGTGCAACGTTCTCACGACATCGTCTGCCATGGCGTGCCTCAGAAGTGAAGTGTCCCGAGAGGATTTAAGCGTCATCTCAACGCCGCCTCCGGCGCAGCAGCGCTCCATCGTACAGGTAAGCAATGCTTGAAGAAGACTAATATCGAGAACGAATGTGGTGTTTGCAAGGCGAGCAATGCATTCACGAGGTTCAAACGCACTCGTTTTCGAATTGCGCAAGTGTGTACATTTTAACTACTGGTCCAATCCTAGAAATGACACTGTGTCGATAGTGGAGCTGGCTGAGGGTCTCAATCATACCTATAAAAATGATAACTTGAGTAATGAAGCGTTGGACAAATTCTCTTCCACAAGTGACTAAAAAAAGCACGATGGGAATGTTATAAACGCATAGCTTGATTTGTAAGCTCGGCGTCAGAAGTTGGAAGGCCAGGAGACACAATAACAAGACTATTATTCCGGCTGCTTGCGGAGGCAGCGTTGAAGTTAAGTTTCAGGCCACTTCTATGAGTACTTTCACAACGTTTACGGTGCAGTTTGAGCGGGAACAGTCAAATCTTGTACGTTCATCGTTTTCTTAGGCCTGTAGTGGCTTGTAAATTTTTCGCGCCACCTGTCCATGACAGGGCTTCACCGTAAAAGGGTCTTTCCCCTAATTGTACGTACTAACGCAAATACTGAAACTCTGGAACATTTGTGTGCGTTCCTAGTCGTCGAGAGCCGCTTAGTTGTTTCAGTGAGCGCAATGTATTTGCTGTGGGAATATAAGCTTAGACATGGTCGTCTTGAGAACGCGTTTCCTCTTCGCTGCCTGTTCAAAATCACGTACATTACCGGCAGTGACAGAGCAGCCACCTTATCTGTTTGATTTGCAGTCCCCTTTGAATGACAAAATTACGACAAATGACAAAATGCAGTCCCCTTTGATTGACGAAACCCCGGCAGCGTTGACTGTCGCGGTTCTGTCAATCATACAAATTAGCTGTTTTCTACTACACTTTTGAGTGTTTGTTTGTTCAGAGGCTTTCCTTCTGTTTCTTTTTCTTGCTCAACTCTTACTTTATGACATGGTGGGGAACCACACATTTTTTTTTCTGACCGCGCACCTGGGCGGAACTCCTTATATGTTATATAATGATGCTCTATCTCTGTATCTTATTCTTTTTTTTTCTGAAGCAGTCAGAATTATAGACAGGTGTATTCCCAAACAAACGCATGCTTCAATATAAAGTGTGGTTAAACCATAACACCCCCTCCCCCCCCACCTTGTATAAAAGTTTCTGGCTATGCCTCGTTGTATTTCAAGAAAGCGCGCGACAAGAAGGTAATATGCATAGGTAACGTCGTTCTGGTCGGCACAGGCATTGCTCTCGTTACCATTTTTTTACGGCCAGCTTAGGAGCGCAGTTTGTCCCGACGTCAAATATCCCGGTAATCGACTGACAATGACCTGAAGTAGGGCGCCTTTCCTCGGCTGTCACGTTAGCGGCTCTCTATGTTTCCGCAATGAGCGTGGTTTGCTTTGGGGCGCCGCAAAAACACTAGCGCATAACAATCTTCTCATAAAGTACGGCTGTTTATATCGAGATTATTCATACTACAAAACATCCGGATAATAAAACGATATGACGCATGAGCAGTGGCGCTAAATAAAGAATATAGGCTAGCTCCTTCGAACAATTTTTATTTTAATTCCTCAACACTTACGTGTGTTGAACAGAAGCTTGTTTCTTCGAACAATGCTTCTATACAACTGTACTATTGGAGCACAGCATTACGATGAACGTGTTCGTTAATGACCAGCTTAGCAAATTGTAATAGCAAAACGTGACACACATGCTTAACCGAGTCCCGCTTAAACTGCTAGGTATAGCCAGCATAGACACATTTAGTCTGGTTTCCCATATATAGCAAGCATTTAACCAGGACCCTACTGACAATATATAGCAAGCATAGGAAGGCAGGGTACAGGCTACGGCAAGTGTTTGTTACCCACACTGTAGGCTGTACAAATTATTCCCCGTTCTTCTATGACCCAATTTGTTGGCTGCAATCTTGGGATCAGACTTTCGGCATTTCTGCATATAGTAAATTGTGCCGGCTACCGTCATTATGGCTGTCCATCGACAGGGGTAGCTCTGGCAGTATGGCAATCGACTATCGGAGTGGTCTTTGTATATGATTTATTATTTAGCCTGCGGCGGAAACACCGCAAGGCCTTGGATATATCATTATCTTTATCCACAAGGTGTCTGCCTATATAATCATGTCATCATGTTACTATGCCCATCGAGCAACACTCGCGACTAAAGGCTTTCATATGGTGGTACCTTTAACATGGAACGGAAAAATAGTAGCCTATACGTAGCGGTATTTCCGTCATTGCTAAAACACCCGATTCCTTGCGCATCCAATATCGGGACACTCCCGGTTCCTCGTACAACGAGCTTGTTGAGCACTTATACTTGGCTTGGCGAATCAACCCCTCCCACTGTGTTAACTGACCTGAGGCCATAGCACTAAAGCTTCCACAGGCAGGGACATATTCAAGTTCTCTACTCCTTAATAGGGTTTATCTCGTAATTCAGACAATTGCACGCGCAGTATGCCAGATCTTATCAATCTTTCATCATATGGTCAAGCGGCGTCCCGCATGCGCCGCCATGAAATCTAGAGTGATTCACGCTCGGAAAGGGTTCTATGCAGCCACAAACTGATTAATAATTAATTATTTGATTGATTGATATGTGGGGTTTAAGGTCCCGAAACCACCAAATGATAATGAAAGACGCCGTAGTAGAGGGCTTCGGAAATTTCAACCACCTGGGGTTCTTTAACGTGCGCTAAAATGTGAGCACACGGTACTAAAACATTTCTGCCTCCATCTGAAATACAGCTACCGCAGCCGGGATTTGATCCCACGACCTGCGGGTCAGCAGCTGAGCACCTTAGCCACTAGACCACCGCGGCGGGGCTACGCAGCCCCAAACTCGATGAACAGTTATGGGCAGTTATGGATGAGTGGATGAATGAATGGATAAATGAACATTGCTTATGTTATTTATGTGCAGCTATATCTGTGTTAATCAGGCCTTACATTCAGTCCCCATTTAATTCTGTCCACCAGGGGCTGTAATCTGCATTAACGCCTTCACACTTGCCCTCTAATAATAAGGTGTTCTTTGACTCTGCTTGCCTATTTAAGTGACTGTCGCATGTGTCCCTCTAAATAAAGTACTGCACATGAGAGTAACATGCGCAGCCAAGAAGGGTCAAGTGACACCTTCTCATTCATAGAGTACAGCAGCTTTGCGATAACCTACCATGGTATGTGCCATGTTTAAGTGGGCGGAAATTAGTCTCAATTGTTATATTTGTGACGGCAAGACATGCCCCTTGGCTTTCTGCCACTTCGAATTTTCCAGTAACTTGTCGCGTTTTTCAGGCTGTCTTTCGGCTCTACTTTGTCTTTGTTAAACCCCACGTATCTTCACAGCTACTTCGTCTTCACCAAAAAAAGAAAAGCATCACTGAGGAAGACCATGTTATGTTCATAAGGTAAATCAGACTGTCACGGCAAGTGTAAATATCCGCATTTAAAAAATCACAGCATATATATGGAGTGTATGATGACAATTAATGGGGTAAGGCTTCCGTCCATTCATTCGTTCGTGCGTCCGTGCATGCGCCCATGCGACCGATCACGTTCGAGAAAGCAGGCGGTGCGCAGGTAACAGCGACGAGACGGGAGCCAAAAAAGCCGAGCGCAAGCGTCTTCAACGCGCCCGCCACTTTGCTTCGTTCATGCGTCACCAACGATTCGATACGTACGGTGACTATCCAGAGGACAGAGATGCACTCGTTCCCCGCATACCCAGGCACAGCCCGCACAGCAGTCAACCGAAGAGTAGTGATACAGCGCCATCTAGAATAGCCTCGCTCAACTGTTCTCTGTATGTACTTCAATGAGACTGCGCCGTGTATTATACCGTTTGAGAGATACGACCGTCCTTATTTTTTCTCGTTTCTTCTCTAGAATACGCCACACGCAGGACAACGTTAGACTTAGAGGAGATTCGCCCCTAAAATTACGCCATTTCATACTAAAGGTAACCATAAGTATACAGCACGCGAAGCAGTGCATGGGTCCACTTAAAGTTCCGTTCATCCCGTGCACCTCGCCTGATGTTAAAACGTCCTAAGAAGTGGAGCACACCATGAAGTCGCTGTACTTTCTGGTGCTGTAACTCGTCCCGAAATCTCGTCGGAACGCGCCACGTGGGTGCTCATGCGTTCACGGCGCGTCTGCAGAATCACCTTTTCCGATGCCATCACGTGATTGCTGAGAGAGTGTAAGGGTGGAGCGACTACAGCCTCCTAAACAGCCGCTTACACAGGCCCAAATGCGCTGGCGCGTGAGCGCGTTCTGGGATTGCACGGGCTAGCTGTTGCGCACGCGCTCTCAGGTTGCCCTTGCACACCGGATTGAGCTATACCATTAGCTGCTTCTCATCTAAACATATCTCTTCGCCGCCTAAAGGGGTCAAATTCACTGAATCAGATTTCTTTTCATGAGGATTACATTCTTGAGAGCTTTCATTATGCAGGAGTTCAACTTGACTGATGATTTTGCACTGTTCCTCAGTTATAACTCATGTTTGTACAAAAAAACAGTTTCCAGCGTACAAGGTGAATAATAATTTGCGGTTACATAATTTGCGGTTACAAGCACGCAGAAAAGTAAATAGCTTTACGCTTAGTTTCATTTTGCTTGGTTGCATTTTGGCGTGATATGTGTTTAATGTTCAAGCATTTGTATATACCTCAACAGTTTCCATTACTGATATTTTCATTATTTACATTTTTATCTACTTCCATAACACATAATAATATTGCTGCGACCCAAGTAATGTTATGGTACGTTATCTTTTTTGTTCGCTCAATTGTATTTGTTAAAGCTGTGCTAGCCGTACTTTGGTTGCAGTGCCACATGTATTGTTCGATCATTTGTAAATATTTGAGACTTTTAATAACAGCTGTAATGATATCTACCCATTCATTTACTTTTATAGGACGTTGATATTGTTGCCACGAACATATATCGCTGTACAATCTTCTATATTTGTTTGCGGAGCTCTATGTGTTTTGAAACCGTGTTACGCTGTATTCTTCACACTTCTGTCTTCGGGTATTTAGTGTACTTGAACAGACAAACAAATAAAATATTTCAAATAAAGAGTGCAATGAAAATATAAAAGTCTGCGGAATGCTCAAAAGTGTCCGAAAGCTTATCTAGCACATCGAACGAGGTTCATTGTTCAAACCCGACGACCCACTTGAGCATCTTCCGAGTTCTCATTGGGTGGCCTTGTCGAATGATGAAAATGCTTGCTTGTTGACAACAAAGGGCTGTAACCATATACTTCACGTGTTCCATCGCAGTGATCGAATGCTCTAGCAGACGGGGTAGGGCCCAATCAGTTTCTTTCGTGAGCCCCTTCAAGTGTGAGGCTCACGGAACGGCTCTTTGCTCTGCCATAGTAGAGTACCAAGTACTCTAAATCGATAACCACTCTTTATAAACCTTCATAGTAGAGAACCAGGAATTCTGTCATTAACCACTTTTTTCTGAACAGCTTGCTTCCTACCATCTTCATTCGTATTTTTTAGAGACTGCACACTGCTCTTCCATAATGCAGTACGAAGTACTAGTAATCGTTACACAATATTTCTAAACATAAATTTATTACCTGAAAGCTTCATGAACTTTGTTTTCACAAGGACGGCTCATGGCTTCCCCGTAGTAGAATGCGTGTATAGCTCTAAAGCGTTCACAATTTATTCTGAACACAATATCGTGCTTCGCCCTGAGGCACCGTGCATAGAGACATCCTATATCGCTCTGTTGCATTGGAGTGATTCCTAATAGGCGCTGCAATCAATTATGGGACACCTTATATATCTGCAGAGGCGTTAATTGGATGACACTGACCTATGCCAGCTTCTATCGGGGTTGTATGATATATATTGAAGCTTATTTCATTCAGACTCGTCGCTGTTTTTTTAGGCATGACCCGTATATATATGGCAAGCTTCGACAACTTGAGTGGTAGCGCAATTTCAGCTTTTTTTTGTTTGTTTCTGCGGGGGTCGGGAGTTATGAGTTCTTGTTGTATGTAAAAAAAAGCGGGGTGCATAGTGGAACTGGGACCAGAGAAGATAACGCATGCTAATGTTGCATCGTCGTTGGGAAGGGAAAGAGCGTTAGTGGAGCTTGCGTTAGAGCAAGTTATGGTGTATCTTTAAGATGCAAGTGGCCATTTTACAGCCCTCTGCCGACACCCGTAGTCGGTGAACCGTGGGTCTCATGAGGACAGCGGGGGTTACATGATGCGCAGCCCCTGACATGGCGTGCCAACCCCACCCATATCCCCTTTCCCTAACTAACCGATGAACACCTCCACGACTTTTCATATCTGTTGGTCAGGAACCTTAGCCTTATGAGCAGGCTACGAATGTGCCGAAACATTCGTGGCACTGAAATGTCTTTCTTTTTGCTTTCAAAGTGTTTACACAATGCGACCTTGTCACATGCATGCTAAAAATAGACATTGTTCCTATACCAGTTTGTTACAGCATTATTGTCAATTTGCCTGATTCTTTTTCCTTGTTGCCTACGGATATATTTTACGCTCATGGTACTTTGCGTGGAACTGCTACCATTGAGTTTGAAGATGAGAGTTGAGCCATGAGATGACTCATCGCCTCGATAGGACTCGCTCAGTACAGTGACCCATCTTCTCGAATGGTACTTAAGGTCTTTACTTGTGTGTTTTTATTCAATACCTAGGCCCACTGGTAGTTGTAAAAAACGAAAATAAAACATTCGCTCACTGCTGTATACTCAGTAATACAGTAATTCGGAAGACCTACCTATATTGTGGTAACACCTAAAGTATTTTTAAGCCTGTATCCCGGCATTGCTGCCCTATTACAAAACATCCACTCCAATCCCTCATCTTTCTATAGCGCATCATACTTTCAGCGCAAATTTCTGTGCATCTCTTCTGAAAAAAAAAGATTGCCCGCAGCTTCCCTCGGGGGAACACTGAGGAGGATGCGGAGCATATAATTGGTTAACGGGGTGTTAAAGTGCGACTTACTTGGGTCGATGGCTAAATTGGTTAACGTGGTTGTGAAATGGGGTGTTAAATTGCGACTTACTTGGGTCGATGGCTAAATTGGTTAACGTGGTTGTAGGAGGGGGTGTTAAATGAGTGAACACGTACACACGTATGCGAAAGGGCGGCGCTGGTCGAAGGGACGTCGATCATTGTGTTTGTGGATTCGTTGGAATTCATTTCACCGCGACCTTGGACGTCGACGCGCCGTACAAACTAACCGACGAGCGGCAACTGAGCGAGCGAGCGCCGACCTTGAGTATATATACAGCGCGACGGCGCATGCACTGTCAGCTGTCGAATGTTCGAGAAGGGGGAGAAGCGCAACGGCGCATGCGCGCGCGTCAGCTGCCGATGTTCTCGAAGCGCGACGGCGCATGCGCGCGCGTCAGCTGCCGATGTTCTCGAAGCGTGACGGCGCATGCGCGCTACATTATACAGCTAGCGAATGTTCGTGAAGAGGAGAAGCGCACGCGGTGTGTAGAGGAGGAAGGTTGCACAGATGGTGGAGGAGTGAAGCGCGCGCGGTGTGTAGAGGAGGAAGGGATGCACAGATGGTGGAAGAAGGAGGAGGAAGCTTGCGGACGGCGCCGCACTACAAGCCTCGAGTATTAGATGCTCCGCATCTAATAAGTGCTGATATTTTGTCGCTAGTGCAAGCACATGCGAAAAATCAGAACGCACTTTCTATTGCTTCCTTCATTTGAGGCTCTGACACATCACACCCTATCTATGATTTCAAAGTAACCTTCTGTAGCCCGCCAGCTGTGGTACGCCTCGGAGAAGGCATTATTGACTTTCTGCTATGTAATAGGTTCATTTAATTACATAGGCTGCATACATATGAAATTGTTACCGAAGCGTGCCGGCATTACAGACATTACCGAAAGCTCGAGGCAATCTTGGGGAGTGAGTATTAGCAGAAGCAGAGGTCCCAGTCTGAGAGATCTTACATTCCAAACATTTTCTTTTTTTTTTGATGCCCAATCGCTGAAAAAGCATGATATAGTGGCGAAGATGTGCCACTGAAACCCGATTTCATTCGTCGTCTCTGACTTAGAGACGAGACCGTCGAGGAATACTATCTTCCAGAAGGGTCGTCTCTGAAGACGTGTGTGGGGAGCATAGCTATTTGAATGATAATAGAATTCCTCTTCGCTGCGATGCCTCAGACTCTTTTCGCTCTTTCGTTGCCTATCGCCTGTGCAGTCTTTCCTCCGCCTTCTCCTTTTGGTCTTAAACATGCGTCGCACGAATGGAACAACGAAGCACGCCTGCAACTGCATCGTTCGTCTTCGCGCCCTCGACTCGCCTTGTTTCCCTTTCTCGTTCGAGGAATATTGATTCGCGTGACTCCATCCCGATTTGGGGTTCGAGCCGCTCGCACCACGCAAAAAGCGCTTGCGAAGGATGACACTATAAATAACTCAAACTTACCGGGCTGCACGCAGGGTTGTTGCGACTCAACGCTCCCTTCGTGATCATCTTCATTATTGCGATGAGAGGCGGTGGCGAAGTGTTTTTTTTTTTTCTTAGCCTTCTCTCGGGAGCGGTGATTACAGGTTCTTTTTTATCTTTACATTTTTTTCTTTCGATAGAAAAGCCCACCTTTGCGTCCCCGCTAATCAGAAGGAACACTTTACGCACCCTGGTACATTCCTCTTTCTCTGTCTTTTTTTCATTTTTTGTTAATTGCTGTACTAATCCAAGAAGAAACCGAAGTATATTTCCCGGAATATTGGGTACGCAGTCACAGCATATCGGCACTGCAGCTCGCTCGCCTGGCATCACTATGATGGTCACGTTATAAGAACGACAAGGAGCAAGGGCACATTATTTCAGCCAGTAATTAAAAGTAGGTATACGATTGTGATTGATTATGTAGTCGGCTCTTGATCCAAAAGACGTTCGCCATTGTGGAGCGGTCGTTACGGTGGTCGGCTGCTGAGGAAGGTCACTGGTTTGATTCCTGTTGTGGCGTTTGCCTTTTGATGGTGGCAAAATAAAGACCCGTGTACTGTGCCATGTCACTGCACGTCAAAGAACACCAGATGATCTAAATTTGCGGAACCCTCCATTACGGCTTCTCTCATATCAATGTTTAGGTTTTGTGACAAATTTCGTGTGAGGAGAAATGTTAGAGGTATACATGTACTACCTGCATGAAATGAAAAGCGGACTTATAGCGGCAAGAAATAGCAACAATATAGTGAGCGCCATCACAGACATGCGTGGTGCTGCTCGACAAAAATTCTGCGCGCTTGTCAATGATGACAACTGTACGGCGGGCAATATACCATTTGTAACAATTGCTTCTCTTCGGGTTTCGTATGACGCTGGCAGTACTCATTTTTACGTGCTCCTTGTAAAACCAAAAGTTGTCCGAACATTCCGGAGAATGATATCGGGATTTTCGCACGTAGATCTACGATAAACAAAATTGGGCTTAAATCTGGACAACTCACGGTGGCTTAGGGTAGAAAACTGTTGTGTGTTTTTTAGTACAGCTTCAATGCCGTAAATACTTCGTGCAAGTGTGATGCAGGAATTCAAATCCGCGACTTAGTGCAGTAGTAGTCGGTGCTGCTCTGCTACGGTGTACAGAAATATTTTCGCCAGTGGGAGAGCAACAAAGACAGGGAAATGTGATTCAGGTAGCTCCAACACTTCGGGACTTCTCGAATAGATAGCGCAATCCCTTAACGGGATTCCGTATGCCGATTTGAAAAGGCTAGCTCCTCTACGAGTTAAATTATGTGGCTTCACAATATCTTATTAAACCTACCATTCCCATATATATAGTTGTATCTCTGTTGCATGGTCTGTTTTTACATCGACTCCTCGTCTGCCTTGGTGGAACAATGGCTACAGTGCTTGGCTTCTCACCCGATGGTCGCTAGTTAAATGCTGGCCGCGGCGATCGCATTTCGATAGAGGCAAAATAGTAGACGCCCGTGTACTATGCAGCCAGAGAACATGAAATAACACCAGACGGCGAGAATTTCTGGAGCTTCCACTGCGGCGTCTCTAATATTCACATGGTGGTTTTGGGACGTGAAACACCAGATAATGTAAATATTAATTAACTGAGTCTCCCAATCGTATAGTGCAAACGTGTCGTTAAAATGATTACTTATTCATTCAAGTAATATTTATAGTTATTTATTACCTGCAACTGAATAAAGAATAAAGCCAATAGTTACACTGTGCTGGTTTGCCTTTCTCTGCTGGCTGGAGCGTTTATACTGTGTAGATGAGGGAACCCGAACAAGAACCAAAAAAAAACAACGTGAAGTGAAGCAGATGTGCTCTACTATTTGTTAGGTCGTTATGAGAGGCGTAGTATTGGCGTTAACTACGACTGCACACCGCCATCTGTCGACTCGGTTTCAAATCGTTCTTCGACGCGTATCTAATGGATCTACCACAGTTGTGCTTCCTTATGGCCATACACCGCGCTTCGAACCGCGCGCATAAATTGTTTTATTACAGATGCCGTAATGATAGGTTTGCATCGCGCCTTCCATCCAAATAACAGGGTGACGTTTCGGGTCGCTTTGTGTGGTGGGTCTCCCCACCATTACTGAAACACTTTGCCGGTTATTTTTAGGCCGAATCAACCTATGCTCTTCTCTACGAAGTGGCCAGGTTTTGTATACGGTGATAATGTATTTAAATACATAATCAAAGTGTTATTATTGTGAATGTGCCTTTAATAAAAGAGTGTTTTCGTCTCGAACGAACAACACAATTTATCGCTGCTTTATTTTGGTTATATACCGCAAATTCTTTCCAATAAAATCAACGTGCTCGGTAGCTTGGAGAAGGCAAACATAGTCATTTTGAATTTCAATTTTTCGAAAGAAAGTATAAATAGCCATGGAAAGTTCTTTTTCTGGCGTTAATATTTTTCTGCCTGATAAAGATTATTATTTCTGCTTTTTATCCGGTAATACAAAATCGGTACACGTCCAAAATATCGAAAGAATGGTTTTCAATGACTATGTGCTCAAATTTTCTATCTATCTATCTATCTATCTATCTATCTATCTATCTATCTATCTATCTATCTATCTATCTATCTATCTATCTATCTATCTTGTTCATGTGGTGCGTGCGTGCGTGCGCGCGCGCGCGCGCGTGTGTGTGTGTGTGTGTGTGTGTGTGTGTGTGTGTGTGTGTCGACGTTGAAATATGTAGAGTTCTGTTCTGATGTTTCCTAGCACTTTATTGTCAAAGGTACTTAGCTATTATCTTGTAAGGCTACTTGAATTTACATGTGCCAATACGAACCACGAAGTTTTTGTAACGTCTGCTACATGTACAAAGATTTAAATCCCTGTAAGCGCATGCTTGTTGGAATTAGCTGTCGTGCAGAAATCACAAGATTCTAATAAACAGGGTAAGGTCAGGTACTATATTTTCGTAAGCAGGCAGGTGAAAGGTTTCACATAACCGAAACACCAGCGCTTGGGTATATAATTACGCTGCGAAAAAATCTCAATCCTCGTCACAAGGCAGACATTTGTTTTGTACGGTGTCGTGTAGACGCCCCCGTAAAACTCACCGCTGCCTCGTGCGTTGATTAGCGAGCGCTTTAATTAAGTCCTTCAACGGATGCGCGGACAGCCCTGACCACGCGCCGGAGTGCTCCCGACGTTTATGATTGCGTTCTGGGACAGATGCCAGGCACGAAGGGCTTGCGCCTGCCTCTCGAGCACAAATAAAACAAAACAGCACAAGAACTGTTTGTATATATAACGAGCGCCTCCTTTATTGAAGCGCCGTAATTGGGGTTGAGTTCGAGTTGTGTGCGCCCTTCAGACCCACTTATGGGAGGCTCGATTCGATGTTGCCGATCTGTGCTTGAGTACCTGCCTTGCATCGTGTACCATGCCTCCCGCAAAGCAAAAGAGAGTCGTAAAACAAATTGTACGGGAAGCCAATCGTAAGTGGGTTCAGCAATTATAAAATCAGTGCATATTCTTTGTTTTATTTTTATTTTGTTAGCATACGTCAATTCCCTGAGTCCGTAAACTGATCGAAGAAGGTAGACGTTTAGGCAATCACACAAGACGAAAGATCAAGGCAATAATAACTTTTGCGTTCTGTTGTCGTCGTGTCCCACGCCGAAAACTTTTTATCACGAATTTATACCTGTAACACAGAGCTCTGTTGTTAAATGTAGGCTGATAACGTTAATAGCTGATTATGGCAAACGACCCAGCCATGCCTATAAAGTAACTTAGTGCAATGTAGCTTAATCGTTTATTTAGTTACTTATTTTTGTATAAATTTCCTGATTCTTTTCGAATATAACTTGATAAGGTAAGCACATAATCACACCGTAATGTGCGGTTCGTTTCGATGAAATGATTATCTTAGATATTTGCCATGAGCAAGGCCGGTGCTTCGGATAACACCGCCACTTCGCAGTGCGTGAATGTGTTAACGGAATTGCGCTTCTTCAAGAAAGGCGCCGAATAAAATGGACGCAGAGCGACAAGGCGTTGCAGGAGCTAATCGTGGTGGCCACGGCCAGGATGCATTAGTTCACATTACTACCCTCATGAGGCCACACCACCTTGTGACCACTGAAAGAGGAAAGTGCGCGATATAAATGTCGCGTTGGCAAAGTCTGCAGAGTGTGACTGTGCTGCGGCTAAAAACCTACCCGAATCTGCTGTCATGAACCAACAGGTCGTAGGTTCGACTCCCTTTCACAAAACTATTTTTCTTTGCCAAATAATGGTGCGCGTTTTCGGATGTCGTTTCCGCCATTGAAATAAGTCATCGAAGCCAAGGGTGCACTCCGGCATAAAACACTCGCGTGTTAAAAGCAATCTGAAGCCTTCACTTGGCCGATTGGTAGTGGCACTCATACCACGGCGTTCATGTGCCCTGGTGTAATCTTTGGGTTCATTTCGTATTTCGTCACGCTGCCGAAACGAATCTCAGAAGCCACTTAGAAATAGAAGCGTAGTTACTTTTCACTCTGCCAGGGGGTACAACGATCCCAGATAATCACAAGAAAAACAGAAAAAAACACGACCTTTAAATGGGCACACGCAATTATAGTGATCATTTATTCTGAGCGCAATTTGATTACTTCAATGCGTTATTCAATTTTACGCATCTGTCAGGAATTGTTAAACGTGTATATATGCCTGCGCACACTACATGACAACTCTCATAGTTTTTCCTTCTCCTTCTTTTAATAGTTTCAAGTACTGACATGGCTCTGTTTCAGGGAACCTGCTTGCCACACAGTGCGCTGAGGTCCTACTCGGGCCCATTGTAGTGATTTTTATTATTAGAATTTGCGTCATCTTTCAGTGACGGAGGACACCTTTTTTTCGCACGGAAGCGACGATGCCGGCACCATCACCGAATACCGGAAATTCTACGAAACGATCTAAATGGGCATCGCTTAAAAAATGTTGAACTATTTAGGGCACCGCCTTCCCTACGTGTCTGCGCTCACGCGTTGGGCAAGTAAATAGGGATTACGGCTGCTAAAAACGCTATTTGCCTTGCGATGCAACAGCTCTGTCGCAAAGTTACAGCATGGCAGCGCCCGTAGAATCGGACTCCTTCAGCATCGAGTTAACAAAAACCTCGTCATGTGGACATGACCGATGAGTAATAAATCGACGCTTGTACGTGGTTTCCTTATATTTGCGCCATGACGTTTCGAAAAGTTAATGGTGTCTATTTTACACAATTTCCGAGGTATATTCTCAAATATTTGAGATTTGGGTGCACGTTAAAGAACCCCAGGTGGTCGAAATTTCCGGAGCCCTCCACTACGGCGTCTCTCATAATCATATAGTGGTTTTGGGACGTTAAACCCCACATATCAATCATCAATCGTCAAATATTTGGGAACAAGGCTTAGCAAGTGTGGCCGAAAACGCAGTTGATCTTGATAGCAAAGAAAAAGAAAACATGTCTTTTATTTTGTCCTCTGCGTCACATCGCAAAAAGCAATAGCGGAAAACACAGTTGGTTTAATTTTGTACGTACAGCCGGCAAGTAGCAAATGCAAGCTCGTATAAAAGCACGTAATATCGCTTGATAGCACGTCGCCATATTGCTTCGGCACACAAATTACTGCTGGCTACCGACAGGACAACAATAGGCACGCGCTGTACACGCGAGTTTTAATTTGCGCACCATACATTTGTGTTTTAGCACTTTCGACACAGAAAGAAGGTGTCTTAACATTGCATTTTGCATACCTCGTAGCTTAGAACCCTATGTGTTTAGCAAACGTGGTTGCGATGGCATAGAAACTCTCCTCCACGTCTTGTGCCACTGTGCCGACTTCGGACAATATCACCAGACTCTCCAGTGTGCCTTGAGAAGACTAGATGATTGACCCTTTTACTTTGGAGAAGATTCTTGGTGTGTGGTCTTCAAGTATATCAATCCAGAAAGACTCACGAGCTCTCCGAAAGTTCCTGAAGGTGACATCACTAAGCGACTGCCTGTGAAACCTTGCAGTGTTTGTGCCATGCGCAATTTACATCTTCTCTCGCTCCCGCTCTTTTTTCCCCTCTACCCAAGCGCAGGGTTGCAAACTTGACGTAGAGTAGTTAACCTTCCTACTTTTCTCATGTCCTCTGTCTCTTTCACTTGTTGGCCCGCACTTCGTGTTTACGATTATTTTATCCTGTCGTAGTACGTAACAAACAATTAGAAAGTCTGTCTATACAAGACGTAGAGTAGTTTAACACAAATAAACGACTCAGCACGATATAAAAGAAAACTTATCACAAAAATTCTAGTTGAACCTTCTGATCAACCACGTGTACTTATGTTCACCCACAACATCACTATGCGTCACCCACACGGTCCCCACATCAAGATTACCTTGTCTGTATGTTAGAAGCCGCCTAGAATGGGGTGGTGAGAACGACCACAGCGTTTGTCTCATTGTGCTGTCCCGGCAGGGCCGCAACGATGGTGGTGGCTTTACGATGAACACGTTTTGCTATTGGCTACAAAAACGATAACCGCTGTGACTGCTTATCGCTGTCATTAACGGGTGCGAGAAAAGTGCGCAGTTCGTACGCGGAACGTTAGGGATCACTAGAATCATCGTGCGCATTGACGCGCAAGCGGGTATGTCATAGTATTTTTGTATTTCGCGGGCGTTTGTAATTAGCAGAAACACACTAATACTTATACATATAAAGTTCAAAACTATCTATTTTGACGTTTTGTGAACCGATGTACAACTTTCCTATTTAATTTTTCATCCCATCTGCGTTCCTTCAAAGGTTAGTTATTTAAACAGATTTAACTATACGATATTTGAGAACGAAAAGTTAGCCTGTCTAACTCATGGCAACGGCGAGTAACATGCATTGCGTTGTGTCGTAATTGCGTGTGCCGGCATATTTTTAAACTCTGGCTAAAATTACCTGGGACACCCTTTATATGTACTATTCTATGAGAGAGAATTAGGCTGTTCTGGTGAACCCAATAGCACAAGAAGAAGGAAACTTCTGCTATGGGTCTCACGTACATGTCGTTTAGGAAAAGTGGTTAACAATTTTGGGTACTTGGTACTGTACTATAGGGTAGCATAAAGCCATCCCGTGAGCCTCATACTTTATGGCGCCCTGTTGACAAAAACAAAGTGTGAACCAAAACGACAACGGCGTTCCGCTCATACGCTGCACGCAATTAGAAAAAGTGTATAGCAATTTTGATTGCATGATACTCTACTATAAGATAGCATAAATCCGTCCCGTCGGTCTCACACCTGATGAGACCCTGCTGCCAAAAAATTACAGCGCGTGCCAAGAAAACAACAGCGTTCGGTTTCTATACTGTGGCAGAGCAAGGACGCAGTGCAGCCAGTGGGGCGTTGTTTAGAGCAAATAGTCTATAATTTAGACTACAATGTGATCTACTATAGCAGAGTATTAAGGTGTTTCAGAGCCGGAATCGACGAAACGTCACTTCTAGTTTTATTTAGACAAAGTTGTTAAAAATTTAGAGCACTCCGTACTCTATAATAGAGAGCAGAAAGCCGTCCTTATGGCCTGACACTTGACGAGGCCGCAACGACGAAAATTGAGCAAACGAACTGAGAACATGACTCATCAAACGCACCGTAGAAAATGCCGTATCTAGAAAAAGAGTTTAAAAATTTAGAGTATATGATACTTTACTATGGGAGAGCAGAATGCCGTTTCTGTGATACATGGAGTGACTACTGTGTCTTAAAAGAGTTATTAACAATTTAGAGTACTTGCTACTCTACTATGGGAGAAAAAAAAGCCGTATCGGTGGCCTCACACTTCGATGCTTTATTAACGCAGAGACTGTGTGTTCAGAAAAAAAGTATCAAACGATTTCCAATGCAATGTACTCTACAATGGGCTATGGGAGAGCATACGCCGTCCTGACGTGGTCAATGATTCGAGT
Source organism: Rhipicephalus annulatus (assembly GCA_013436015.1). Lineage (NCBI taxonomy): Eukaryota > Metazoa > Arthropoda > Arachnida > Ixodida > Ixodidae > Rhipicephalus > Rhipicephalus annulatus. The sequence goes on along the minus strand of WOVY01010086.1, from coordinate 600,982 downwards.
CTTAAATGTGTAAATGGTTCTTCAAAAAAGGAAATAAAAATTGCAGCTTATCTGCAGAGTGAATTATGATGAGTGTGGCAAAGCGTCAGTCCGTCCGTCTGTCTTCCCGTCCATACACTCCTATCAAACCGGAGCACGCATTGGACGGACGGACGATTTGTCCCACTGATCATTTTTCACTCCGTGGATATGCTGTGAATTTCTGATTATAACAGCATCTATCCTCTTTATTTGTCAACTATACGAAATACACTAAAGCCACCCAGTGGCATTATTTCCATGTACACATACAAAACTCCATCTAGTAAGCAATATAAACTGGAAGTGGCTACAAGAGCATGTTAATAATAGGTGAGGTTTGATGTACCAAAACCACCATATGATAGTGAGAGATGCCGTAGTGGAGGGCTCCGAAAAAATTGACCACCTTGGGTTCTTTAACATGCACCGCAATCGGAGCACACGGACATACAGCATTGCCGTCTCCATCGAAAATGCAGCCGCTGCAGCCGGCATTCGACCCTGCGACCTTCTGGTCAGCCGCCCAGTGCCTCAGCCACGAGATCACTGCGGCGGGGATACTAGAGCATGCTATTACAAAGAAGAAAATGGCACACATCCTAAGGAGACTCTTCCTGAAAGGAGCAAACTTCCGTTTGCCTTATGGTGACACAGCTAAGCTCTTTGTAGTAATCATGAAATGAATTCATTGGAAGAGAATATTGTCTCACAAGTGCAACGCCGCTAATATGTGAAGAATCCGTCCAGTGCAAGTGGAGTAACTTAGATTTGTTGCATGCTGAAATCGCATTCTCACTTCTCTCATCCGGACGAAAGCGATGGAGGATATGCTGGAAGGGATGGCAAGGGCAAAGAAAACGACACGCGTGCGAATACGCGGCTTTCTCAGTGTTATCGCGCACGCACGCGTGTACAAGTCGCGGCCTCCCGCGCCGATGTCTGTAACGAGTGAGCACGCCAT
>WOVY01010085.1:0-27893 GCA_013436015.1 Rhipicephalus annulatus | reverse complement strand
GGCTCGTTAAACTCTGGCAACTATTAACGAGTTTCCCTAATCACCTTTGCATATACTGTCTTCTAAATATCTTTTTCCTTACGTATTAACGAAACAAGAAAGAATGTAAGGGCTCAAAAGTGCCTGCAGGGGCTAGCTGATGATCATTGGGACGTATATGGTAGCGCCTACCGGGCGAAATGACGAATACGACACCACAAGAAGAGCTCGAGGGCTTGCAATGTCCTTTTGTTTTCGTGTTCTTCCAGCTTCTGTTCGCTTCCTTACGTCATATGAGCTTGTTTTATATTCTTAGAGACAACTTCATGAAAACCGACGTGCACTGAAGCCAAAAGTAGAGCATACTCATGGAGTGAATGATGATGAGTTGGGCGAAGCGTCCGTCAGCCCATCGGTGCTTCCATCCGTCCGTTCGTTATTGCTTCCGCCTCCGCGCGACCATCCGTGCGTCAGTCCATGCGTCCGTCCGTCTGTCCGCGCGTCCGTCCATGAGCCCGTCCATTTGTCTGTCCGTCCTTACGTCCGTGCGTTTATTCATGCTCGTCTGTCTGTCCGTCCGTCTGTGCGTCCATCCAGTGAACTCTCCAAGTACTGCTATCTCCCATCTCGCAACTGCTGTGGCACATACCCGCTCTAGAGCGGGTATATGTCCCCGGACTAAATACATACATACATACATACATACATACATACATACATACATACATACATACATACATACATACATACATACATACATACATACATACATACATACATACATACATACATACATACATACGGGGAAGGAGGAGGGGAGGGTCAGACCCACGCCATAAGGAGCTTCGCTGCTAAAAAGAAAACTGTACAGGAGATGTTATTTATTGTAGTCTTTTAACTGTACTGCAGTGATTGGGACACAAATATGAGGAAACTAAAGTGGAATACTTGATTGATTGATTTGTCGGTTTTAACGTCCCAAAACCACCATATGATTATGAGGGACGCCGTAGTGGAGGGCTCCGGAATTTAGACCACCTGGGGTTCTTTAACGTGCGCCCAAATCTGAGTACACGGGCCTACAACATTTCCGCCTCCATCGGAAATGCAGCCGCCGCAGCCGGGAATCTAAACCGCGACCTGCGGGTCAGCAGCAGAGTACCTTAGCCACTAGACCACCGCGGCAGGGCGTGGAATACTTGCCGCCGGTCGGAGCAGAACTAACCAGACTACGTTGCAAGTGAGCTTTCCGGCTACGTGTTTGTTCTGCCCCAATGAGAACTTTCGGACTCACCTCTGTATATGTATATATGTTATTTTGTTTTTAATTCTTTTCTGTAACATTCAAGTGAAAACAGATAGCCGTCGCCAAGTAACGGTGACAAGAACTCCTTCGTTTATTTCCCAATCGAATAAAAATAATAAAAAAAGAGCAACCTTCGGATAACGTGTGCAATGCGGTACCACTTGAACTACAGCGGCAGTGTTCCCCCCGTCCACTGTATCTCCTTCTTTGTGCACATGTAGTCCTACGACTGTAATTATTAATATCTGGGCCTTAGATCCCAAAACCGTGACACGACTAATATGACGGACGTGGTAGAGGAGGGCCACAGAAATTACGACCATCCGCTGTTCTCCAACGCGCACTTACATCGTACAGTACACGGGCCTCTACCATTTCGCCTCCATCGAAATTCGGCCACCGTGGCCGGGGTCATACCCGCGACCGCATCAGTGTTAACGTCGCTCGGAACCACGGCGCACCAAGTGTAGCATGTGCTTTTTTTTTTTTGCTAATCTCTTTTTAATGTGCATCGAACGAATTATTCGAAGGTTGCAGATTCGGTTCCTGGCGGCGGTAAATTGTCTTTCTGTGCGCAGTACTTTGTTCTCGTAACTATCGTAATTGCTGTAATAACACGAAGACAATTAGAATAACATCTCCTACAGCTTGCTTTGCTGCATAGTCTGTTGGTTTTCATCCTCGGTACGTGCCTCTTCAAAATCAGCGCCCATTTTTCACTGTTGTTTTAAGTTCCTTCCTGAGGTCAATAATGAAGAGGGCCACCATTCAGAGTCGAGTCTTTAATGCGCACTCGCTAATGTGTAAATGTTGAAGCCACGGTGCGTCGGTGCTTTGATATGCATGCTGTTTTGTTTGCTGCCATCTTCTGAAGAGTCGGATCTCTTACTAATTTTCTGAGCAGCGCGTCTTACAGGACAGAGAGAGCAAGGTCGTACTCGTACGTACTCGACCTGAAGCAAGCAGCACGAGGTGAACGAAGATGGCGATGCTCGTACAAGGGAGAGAGAAAGCGAATGGCCGTGCGGTCGTCGTAGGGACGTTCTACGGACGTCGTACAACTTTGGCAGCGTCCTCGTAAAACGGGCTAAGGTGTTTTCAGTGGCGCGTGAGTCGACTTCCGCTGGTAACGCTCGACACGCTCGAAGCCGCTGGCGCATGCACTGAACGAGGCTGAAGCAATGACCGCCGACTTCGGTCTCTTCTTCTTAAAAGCTCTCCTTTGATGCTTTTAGATGCGGAAGCATCTTATACTCGCGCCTTGTAGTGCGCCGTCCGCACCGCTTCTCGAACATTCGACAGCTGACGCGCGCGCATGCGCCGTCGCCCACCATCTGTGCCGCGCGCGCTTCTCCTTCGAGAACATTCGACAGCTGACAGCGCATGCGCCGTCGCGCCGTCGCCATCTGTGCCGCGCGCGCGCTTCTCCTTCGAGAACAATCGACAGCTGACAGCGCATGCGCCGCCGCGCTGTATATATACTCAAGGTCGGCGCTCGCTCGCTCAGTTGCCGCTCGTCCGTTGGTTTGTACGGCGCGTCGACGTCCGAGTCGCCGTGAAATGAATGCCAACGAATCCACAAACAGAATGATCGACGTCCCTTCGACCAGCGCCGGCCAAACTGTTGGCGGAACCGCTTCCGCATCCTCCTCAGTGTTCCCCCAAGGGAAGCTGCGGGCAATTTTTTTGTCTTTTTTTTTATGCCTTCTCTGACTGGCTCATTTGACCACAGTTTCGCGGTCCGCAAACTCTTCTTGCAGCTCGAGTCGAGTTCCTCTGAGACTCTCTTAACACTATTGCCCGTTTTTTCTTTATGTAGCAGTTTTCGCCAAAAAAGAGCAATAGAATTCGTTTTTCTTGTTTGTTTCCTGTTGCTTTTGTATTTCGCGTTCAGGCTGATTATAAACTTCAGGGTGCGAAGATGAGAAAAAAAAAGGGGGGGGAGCAAATAAGAGCGAGAGCGACGCCACTCTGCGACGTTCCCGCGCTGTCGCTACTCTGTCTAGTCTTTCTTGTTTGTCTTTCGCTGCATCTTCGCGAGTCTGAGTAGCGTGTTTCCGCCTGGTCTAGTCACTCGCCACGTTTCGTCTCGCTTTGCATCGCGTCCGTCGGTCGCGACCTCGGTGACCCCGCGAAAGTCGGAAAGAAAACGTCTTCTCGAAAGCACGAACGCCCCGAAAGAGTGACTGCTATTGGTTGCATTATTATAGGGTGAAAGCCTTACACGCTTAACCCTTTCGGCCCTGGCGGTGTCATTTGACACCACCGCACAACATTTGCCCTAGGATCTCGGAAACGTAACCAATACTGCTCATTCTGGGGGTATAGTTCTTGAATGATCCCCACTGCAATTGACACCAATATTGCGGCACGCTTGTCGAGGTAGCAGCTACAAAGAAGAAGAAGCGTGACCGAGGTCTTTCGTGAAGCCGCGGTGCGTAAGTTGAGGCGGGTAAGCGCCATTTTCAGAACGACGTACCGAAGCTGTTTCAGTGAGTATTAGGCTGAAAAGTAAGGCGTTGGTTTTCATTTTGTGTACACTATTTATTGGCAGCAAAAAAGAAGCAATTTTTTTCCCAATCACTGGGCCCTAATTACCTAATTTGATATTACGTTAATTAATCCAAAAATGCTTGTACCAGTAGCTCAATTTTTTTGTATCTTGTCTTCTGAGGTCCTAACTACGAAAAAAAAACGCGCACAAAAGTGTATCCAACCAGAATAAAAAGTTCAGGGCTTAAAGGGTTAATCAAACACGATAAGTGACCATCGGTGACGTCAGCACGTTAATGATTCCAAAATTATCACCTCATTATCTCGTGGAACGGAATGAGAATAACAACCATAGAACAAGAGCTGTGCTGGCCAACTGGTGCCTTAACCAACTTCGCAGTGACGATTTGAGCGACTATTTCTGCGCGGAAGGTTCGGTGGAGGTGTGGTATATTGTGATCGACTGATGAAGCGAAGGTCATGTGATATATCTCATTCACGGCACTCACAATTCGACGGAGGCGCGATGCCAGAGGGCCGTGTACTTTGCGTTTTCAGTGCACACTAAATAACATCAGCTTCGATTTCGATTTCAATTTATTTATTTATTTACATGAAACACAATCTGAAGCGACACCTGCGTGAAAAGCTGTCACAGCGGCCTGACTAAACTCAAGGTCCCTTACACGGTAATAGCATGACGCATCTCACCAAGTGTTGACACACATATATCATTCGCATCGAAAGCATTACACATACAGGTGAGCATATATCACACGCATACATAAACTGTAACAATGACACTTCGTACAAGAATGCACATGCTCAAAAGTTCCCTCATATACGGTGTCTCTCTCGTAATCGTATCCGGCTTTTGGGACGTTAAATCCCAGTTAATATAATTGAACTCGGCAGGACCGGCATTCGCTAACGCCGTCACGCGAACCGAAGTTGGAAACCTGCAGGATACAAAAGTCACAGAGTTGGCCTCATTCGAAAACGTGATTCTCCAATTGGTGGTCAATTTCAAAACTACTTTTCAGGAAAAAAAAACTAATTATTTGCAGCCATATTTTTTGCCCGATGTCATCGTAGCATACGTTGATCATCTTACATAGATGAGGTAAATGGGACAAATATTTTGAGTTGCCCTACATAGTGAGTGCCAAGTAAGCTGGTCTGAAATCACACCGCCAGCTCTTCACAACTATGTCCTCGGCGTTTAACTACGTGTGCCCTATGGAGTTATCGATGCTTTCAGATCTCATTTCATTCATTTCATTTCATTTATTGATACTGTCAGCCCTTTGCGGGCTATTACAGGAGTGGAGTTGACTCATATAAAACATAATGTGCAAAAGAGAAACATAAGAAAAATAACCTTCACTACTGTAACAAATCATTTCAGAACACATACAACAAATATATCATAATGGCTAAGCATATAGTTTACAGAGAAGTTAGCGAGAAATAAGAAAAAATAGCATCACTGCCGAAATACACATCATATTATGTGCCTAATAAATCTGGCTGTACATATAGACGATTGGCAGTTGAAATAATGTTTGCTTATCTTTGTATATTGCGATGTGAACTAATAATTCATGCGTATGTAACTAACGTATACCACTGCTCGTTCACGATGTCTCGGTGTTTCGCGATGTAATATTTAGTATCTAGGATTTTACGTCCCAAGACCAAGATACGATTATGAGAGACGTTGCAATGGAAGGCTCAGGAAACTTTGACTATCTGGTGATCTTTTTAACGTGCACTGCCACCGCAAACTACACGAACTTGTACCATTCCACCTCCATAGAAATGCGACCGCCGCCGGCATCGAACCCGGGACCTTCAGGTCTGCAGCAGAGCCCCGTAATTGCTACACCTACTGGGCAGACACTTCACTCAAGATGCTGCTGGGTAGGAGTAAGAAATGAAGGACATGCCACCGTTTTGAAGCGTTCTTATCAGATATAAAAGCAGTGATTGTGTGTGTCAAACCTCTCATATCTTGTTAGCCGTGGGGTGTTTTTTTCGGGGGTGGGGTTCAGCTGAGTTGTTATCACTCCCAAACGCCCCCAGCGTCCAAATGAGAGATGCCACTCGCTCGTGCGCGATTGGAGCTCTATAGATTCCGTTACTAGTCAGTTTTGCATTAAAGTTGCGAGTAGCGCCTCTGCTGTCTGTTTCCGCGTCTCCGTCATAATATCTAGTGTTTTTCATCCCAGAACACTATTTGATTTTATGCCGTAGTCTTCGGCAGTTCTGACCACGTGGCGTTCTTTAACGTACACTGATATTGCACATGGCGCGCTCCTCCAACAGCGGTGGGCGTTTCCGTGTCTCTATTGTGCGTCTTTGAGCTACGCCGTGTTCATTATTAACTCTTTGTTCACTCACTTGGACAAAACGGCAACGTTGAAAACCCAATGTAACAGCACCGAAACCCATCCGTGAAACAGTTCGCGGGCCATTTCTACTCCAGGTCTCTGTAACGCAGCTGCGGTCAGCCTCTTGTCGCATGCCTACACATGCAGCTTCCCCCTGAAGAGAGGGCTTTGTTGCGCTTCAGAAATCTGCAATTTTTCTTCGAAAAGGCAGGCTTTTCCTTTTACGTTTACCGTCACGTGCGTCGAAAGCAAATCTTCGCCTCAGTGAGTTTCAAAAGAGCGCGCTTTCGAAAGCCCAGTTAGAGCAGCCACTTTTCTTACCAACCCCTGCGGTGCCTTTTATACTTGCTCGCTGAGAGAGCCGTGCTGCCCATCGGTTGCTGTCCTGGAGTCGTTTTTTTTTTATTTGCTCTTGGAGTTTGTTCTCTCTCCGATCTCTCGTTTTTCTTTTTTGTGTTTCGAATTCTTCATTTTTTATGCGACTATTTTATTTCTAGTCCTTTTTTCCCCCTTATCCTGCGATTCCCTGTTTTTAGGTTTCGTATGCAGGTGTGCGCTATTCCGCGTATGTGGCCGTGCGTCTTAACACGAGGGACGGAGGGTATTGTATAGGTTACGGTTTCGATAGGATCTGCCTACATGTATGCGTCGAAATTTGTTGCTTCGTATTTGTTTGATTCTTCTTGTTTTCCTTGTTTCTCATGGGCCAATTCTATCGATCCTCCCCGCCTGCTTTCGCTGCATCAGGGGTATGGGCACGTCCAGCTCTAAACACACCAGGGTGTGCTTCTCCTTCGAAGTTTTTTCGTCTCTTTTTTATGCTATCCTACATCTCTTTAACTTTTTTTACAGTCCCGCACGAAATAGTTTAGTTTCGCCTCTCTATTCGCCTTTGTCACTGCTGTGCACGTGCACGTCGCTCTGTGCTCACCGAATGACTTTGTAGCTACAACCTTTTGAACCTACAACTTCTGAATGCGATGCAGTTTCTGACGCTACAGTGCGTGAACTGGCATATACTGCATTTTTTTTTTGTTAGGCTGCCTTTCTGTTACGTGCTTTTCTCTTTACTTGGTAACAAAAACGTAGAAATTGTAATTGCGAATCCCTGTTTCTTCAAATGATTTCTATATCTTCATATCCACTAACCTTTCTTTTATTAAAATATAATAACGATTCCTGGCGTTTGAAGTGCCAAATGCACGATATGATTATGATGAACGCAGTTATAGAACTCCCCATAAAACTTAGACTACCTCTGGTTTTTTACTGTGCATTTAAATGTAAGTGTACATGCCTTTAGTATTTTATCCGGCATGGTTAGCACCCTTGTCAGTGCTATGCGCGTGCTGCTGACCAAGATGCAGACACCGACAGTTGAAAGCGTGTTGCAACTGCTTGACACCATCACTCCAGCTCTCGCAAGCCTTCAGAAGTCCGCTGCTTGAGAACGCATGCGGCACCTTCATGGCTTCACCATCGGCAAGATTTTGGCTGCATGGAACCGCGCATAGAAGTTAATGCAACCAATGTGTTCAATTGTTTAAGACACGGATGTGACTCACCGTATGTGATGTTGAGCACATAACTACCGTTTTGTCGACGGCATGAGTGACATTTCTCTCTTCTCTCTCTCTCTCTCTCTCTCTCTCTTTTATTCCTCTTACCCTCTCCCCAGTGCATGGTAGCCTACCAGGCTCAGCCATGGTTAACCTCCCTGCCTTTTTTTTTTCATCCTCACACACTCTCTCTCTCTCCTCCATTGGATATGCGACCACAGTAGCCGGAATCGAGAGAGCGACGTACGGGTTACCAGCTGAGAACCGTAACCACAGTGCCACCGCGGTGCCTTGAAGAAGACGCGAAGCTAATCTCGAATATCGAGCTGAGCATTGCAACTTAGCTGACTCTTTTTTTTTTTTTTGTCGTCATTGTTGTTTCAGTTTTCTTGTAGAACCACGCCTGCTTCAGCAGTTTATATGTGCTGTTCAAGGTGGCTTGCTAACTCTCCGGCTGAAACGAGCCGTTTACGTCTTAGAGAACCCATAACATTTAATCGCTCTGTCGTCGTGGTGGGCTTATAAAAATATTTTTATAGCTCGCCTCAGTATCCTCCTAGCTACTTCTCGGCCCATAGATAGCTGCAACATTTATTGCCCTATCGGCAATTTGGAAGCTTGTATACACTGCACCCTATTTCGTGCGGTATGGTCGCGCTATTTCTGAGAGTTCCTCTAAATGGTGCAACCGCAGACGGCTTCTTCGGAGTCAATACAAAAGGCGTGTCGATCGAGGAACGGCTGGAGTTTTACATAGACTTTTTGTTTTGTTTTTTGCTTTTTTGCCTTTTTTTCATTTTTCATTGTAGGGTGTTCAGTGGGAGTTTGCTCAGATGTGGGGTGCAGCTAATGCTTACCATCGTCGAGTCAATTGAGATAGGCGTTCGGCAGCGGCGCAGGATTCTCTGTTTTAATATATTTTTCTGTTTTGTTGTCGTCTTCTCGCGTTTCAAGTATTTTCAATGGACGCTCAGAAGCTTCGCTATTGGATGAAAGTGTTGGTTATTAATTCATGCCTCACACCCTCACCCACTTTTCTTGCTATTTTGTTGCAACATTTAAAGCCTGATTGTTTTATTATTTTTTTTTTGAAGGGGGGTGCTACACACGCCCTTTTTTAGTTGTTTTACGGTGCATCGTGGCCTGTTTGTAGATAATGCCTTGCACGAACCGTGCCAGCGTCTTCGAAATCATTTTTAGAGCAATTTTTGTTTGGAATTTTGTTTTTTTAATTCGGGGCCGAGATATCATTCATCAGGCATGCCTGACCACTGATATATTGTAAACGCATTCACCCCTTGCTGATACTGTTGAGCAGGCTCGATGCCCTTTCAATCACGGTCATCCGTATCGCCGCTCACATTGTGCATGGCTGCATACTATGCACTTCCGTCGAAATAGTCACCGCGAAAACAAAACACAAAGAAACTTGAACGTTTTTTTTTCATCTTTTTTTTTTTTTTACAAAAGTGTGCTCCCCTGCGGAGATGAGCGGGCGGGCCGTCCTGCTGCGGGCTTGACCACAGCTCTCGTTTCTGCCCCCTCCCCCTCTCCCACCGGCCATGGGGTTCTCTCTCTCATTCCTGTTTGCCAACGACCTCCATCTTACTTATCTCAGCGGGGGCGGCCGGCCTTCGCCTCGAAAACGGCTGCTTTCCCTCGGAGGTCTCGGGCAACGGCTGTTTTTGAGAGGAAGACGGCCTGCAGACGTTCCCCTTATTCTTAAAAAAAAAAAATGTTGACGCAGCCGTCCCAGCGGGGCTACTGCGCGTATGCCACATGTCGCCGCAAGTCGACAGCTGTGCGATGGACTCCTGCTGTCGAGTGGACACTTATCTGTAACCACGCGGAAGTATTCGAAACGGTTGTGAACGGCGCCTAAGTTACAAGCGCGTATCATGTTTCTATGCGTGTGTGGTTGTGCTAGCGAAGATGGCCACTAGCACTAACGTGCATATGTGAATATGTCTCCTTCACTTATTTTTCACACAACTTTGGGAGTAGCATTTACGAATGCACACTTTCATCTCACAGGAATGGCCAATAGTGTGGCATGCAACTTATGCGGACGTGAATAGATCTTTGAACATATTCTATGTCACTCACTGTCCATTTGATCAGACTCGATCGTCTTGATTCGAAACCGCAGCCAAAGACAAAGAGCCTGGTACCTTGGTCTTTCTCTTATGTGATTCGTAAATGAAAAAAGATAAAAGTGATCCCCGTAACTGTTTCTCAGGGGGAGGACACCTCAACGAAGGAGGGGGGTAAAGAGGGATTGACAGGATAGGGAGAATTAAAGGTATAGAGATAGAGAGGGCCAGGGACAGCCACATGCGCAATTAAGGAGAAGATAGGAAAGTTGGACACAGTCGCAAGAGTCCGAGGACGGGGCACCACTCAGTGAAAGCTCTTGTCGGCGTCAGGAGATAGCGTAGGGCGAGCCCAGTCGGCCAGAGCTGCGCTGTCGTCAGACATCGCGGGGGCACTACCGGTTGGCACGAAATCTAGCGAGCGAGTCACCTTGGTCCATGGTTTCGGCCACGCATATGACCACGAACGCTCTGCTGAGCTACTTGAAGGCGACCGGACTTCACGAGCATATATGAACTACCAGCGCGAGTTCGTGTTGTGTGTGTTCTCACTAACTGGTGATTTCCTTTTTTTTTCCTCTGGTTCTGTTTTCTAATATTTCCGCTTTCCCCCACCTCATATGTAGGGTAGCCAACAGAGCTTAGCTTAGCTAACCTCCACCCCTTCCTCTTTCGTTTCTCTCTCTCCCTTCGCATTACTCTAGTACGTGGCCTCTCTCTTAGAGTGACCTAGGTCGCTCTATCTCTGTACTTGAGAAGTATGGAGAAGTATACATAGACATATGAAGAAGACGTAGGCAACACGTCTACTTCACGTATGTATGGCCGTGCTAGAGGCAATCCCTCCAGCACGGCAGCACACACACAACACACAATACGCGCTTGTAACGCGTGCTTGTGAAGTAAAAAGAAACCTGGCACAGACTCCATTCCATATCTTTTTATTTTGTTACGTCTGCAGCCGCTTGTGACTGTAGACGATTTATTAAAGGACAGGAAACGTGAACAAGTTCAAAAGCGTAGCCCAGGCGTTGGAGTCACTCCTGGCCAGCGTTCGACGCCAGGCCCGCGCTCGTGCCCCCGCGCCAGTGCCGCCGCGCGCACTTCGTTAATGTCGTCTTCTAAGGCGACATGTCACTCTTCCTCCCTTAGACGAAGTCTCCATAGCGGTCTGGAGGTCGCCTAACCTCTGGTGGTCGCAGTTGCCGAGTGGCCACTGCCTGTGACGTCGACGGTTGCGAGGGAGTGTGATCTTGCATCTCGGGCGAAGTCAGGCGGTTTGAGCAGCTGAGCTCGATGGCGTCTCTTCTGGCGTTGCGTCCAAGAGATCGTCAGCTGCGCTCCAATCTGTCCGCGATTGGGTTGTTTGTCTGGTCTGACTCGTTTTCCTCATGTGATGAGGTGACGCCGAACCTTTCCTTGGTCGCTTTTTACAAGCCAGGATCGTGGTCCGACGCGGCGCAGTATTTCGCCTTCAATCCAATCTGGCTTTTTCAAAAACTGCCGGATAAGCACTCTATCCCCTATAGCGAAGCGGCGTGATTTTTGCAATGCCTCCTGGCTCTCAGGACTTCGCTTATTCGTCTCCCGCTTAAGAAGATCGAGAGGGCAGAGCAATTCTCGTCCGAACATCGCTCTCGCCGGTGTCATACCTGTGGTAGTGTGTATTGTCGTGTGCTGCCGATACAGAAATCTTGCAAGTCGGCACTGTATGGACTTGTCTGCATCTTTCAACAGCGCTCTTTTCAGCTCCGCCACATAGCGTTCTGCCTGGCCGTTTGTTGCCGGATGATATGCTGGTGAGGTTGCAGCCTGTATGCCGTTCGACGCATAGAACTGCTTGATCTCGTTGGAGATGAATGCTTTTCCGTTGTCGGAGATGACCTTTCGGGGAATGCCGAACGTTGCAAAGAGGCTTCGGAGCACGTCGATTACAGCCGCGGATGTTGCTTGTGTCACGTGCCGGACTTCCACCCACTTTGTGTATGCGTCCACAACAACTAAGTAGGTGCGTCCGAGTAGTGGCCCCGCGAAGTCAACGTGCACCGTGTTCCATGCTGTCTGGGGACGGTCCCACGTAGGAATAGGAGCTTTGGGTGGGCTCTTTTGCGTTGTTTGGCATTCACGGCACCTGTCGCACCGTTTCCTCGATCACCTTGTCCATTCCGGGCCACCATACGTAGCTCCTTGCGCACTTCTTCATGGCTACCATGCCTCTGTGACCAGCATGCAGAAGTGCCAGAACACGGGCTCGTGCTGAGCTCGGTATGATCACTCGGGATCCAAGTGTGATGCACTCGCGATGTAGTGCTAGTGCGGTCGCTCGTCGTCGGTAAGGAGCAAACTCATCTCCAGTGAGTTTCTCCACTGTACCATCCTGCACTGCCTTGTACAACCTCTGCATGATGCTGTCTTGTTGTGTCAGGCGTGCTATCTCGGCAGCAGTCAACGGAGGTCTCGATAAAGCTTCGAACAATAGTACGTCACCTGGAGGCCAGGGTTCATCGAGACGTTCTTGTAATGGCAAACGGCTCAACGCATCCGCGTTTTGATGGTTTCTTGCCACGCCTGCAGATTATGCTGTAGTCATACGCCGATAACTTGATGCACCATCGGTCATCCGTGGAGAAAGGACTTGAGCCGTTGGCTTTTGTGGACCCAGTATGCCGAGCAGTGGTTGGTGGTCAGTGACGAAAGTCACCTTTCTTCCCGCAATATACTTGTGGAACTTGTGGGCTGCAAACACCACAGCAAGGCCTTCTCTGTCCAATTGAGCATAATTGCGTTCTGCCGGTCCTAGCGTCCGAGATGCAAAAGCGATTGGCGCCTCTCTATTCTGGTCATCACGTTGAGACAGAACAGCTCCTATGCCATATGGTGAAGCATCACAAGAGACAAGAAGCTCCTTCTGTTCGTCGTAGTGTGCCAGTACGGTCTGACTGAGCAGCAATGCCTTAAGCTTGTCAAAGGCTTCTTGATGCTTTGTCTCCCATCTCCACGTGGCGTCCTTCTGAAGAAGCTGGTATAGGCAGCTGGCAACTGTTGCCCTGTTCTTCAAGAATCTGTCGTAGAAAGCCAGCATTCCGAGAAATGATTGAAGCGCTTGTTTGCAGTTTGGTGCTGGAGCGTCCGTTATGGCTCGAACTTTCTCTTCGTTTGTGTGGACGCCTGTCTCGTCGATTCGGTGTCCCAGAAAGAAAACTTGTCGCACCGCAAAGCAGCACTTGTTTTTTCCGAGGCGCAGATTGTAGTTTCGTAGGCCTCTTCAGCACTTCTTCCAGTCTCTCGGCGTGTTCCGTGGCGTCTTTCCCACTGATGATCACGTCATCTAGGTATGCGCACACGCCTGTGATGCCTGACAGCATTGTCTCCATAAAACGTTGAAAAATGGCTGGGGCTGCAGAAATTCCGAAAGGCAATCTCTTGACCCTGTATAGTCCCTTCAGCGTGTTCAGGGTCAATATCTCTGCTGTCTCTGGCGTCACGTGAAGTTGCTGGTACGCTTGTGCTAAATCCAGGGTGCTGAAGACCTTGCCTCCCCTCAAGTGGCTGAGCACTTCATCAGTTGAGGGAAGTGGGTAGTCTGCCTTCTTTGATACCTGGTTCACTGTGCAACGGTAGTCGCCGCATATTCGCAACGAGCCATTTTTCTTTCGAACCAGTACGAGAGGCGTTGCCCAATCCGAATGCTGTGCTGGCTCGATTATGCCTTGACTTTGCAGTCGATCCAATTCTGCTTCTACAGCTGACCGGAGCGCGAAAGGAACCGGCCGTGCTTTTAGGAACTTTGGTTTCGCTCCTTCCACGAGGTCTAGTTGTACCGCTGGACCGATGTGTCCTGATATGTCCTCGTCGAATACAGATTGGTACTTGTCGAGAAGCTTCGAAACAAGTTCATCGCCGGATACATCATTGATGCCCGTGATCTGTATACCCAGGTGAGGAAACCAGTTTCGTCCAAGGAGGTTACAACCTGCTCCCTTGATGACAACAAGTGGTAGTGTCATGGTCTTGTTTCCGCGCGTAACAATCACCGTTGCACATCCGAGAACTCGAAGAGACTGTCCTGACCATGTGCGTAGGAGAATGTTGTCGGTCTGAAGCCGTGGTCGATCATCTGTCCACGTAGCTTTGAACGTGACCTCACTGATGAGTGTGCAGGCTGCACCCGAGTCGACTTCAAAATCCAAGAACTTGCCATGTACGCGTAGCCGAGTCATGACCTTCTGTGTGCTGGACGCGTTGGTTACGGTGTTGAGCTCGTAAAGGGCCACGTCTGATGAGTCCTGCTGAGTCGTCACTGGAGCTGAGGCAGCTGTCGAAGTTCCTTGTTGGGGATATTCGATGCTGTTGCTCGTTTTTGCTTCTTTCCGCTTTTTCAGACAGGCTTTTTCAATGTGTCCGCGTTTCTTGCAGTAGTTGCAGGAGACTGTCTGGAACTTGCAAGTGTCCGGATTATGTAGCGCGTTACAACGCCAACAGCGTTGTTTCTTCTTTTGGGCAGAGGCACTAGAGTGACCTTGGTTGTCTATCTTGCATGTGCTTATGCAGGATTCGTGAAACTCTTTAAATTCGGTTTTCACGCGTTTCTGGTCTTCGATGGCGTTTTCAGCTCGCAGTGCAAGGTCGAAAGCTTTCTTGAACGTCAAGTCCTTTTCTGCGAAGAGCCGTTGCTGGACCTGCTCGTTCCGAAGACCGCAAACGAAACGATCACGCAGCATGACGTCCATAGGCAGCATTGTCGGATTCGCTGCCGTGTCTGCGCTTGTCCCGAAATTGCAATCTGCTGCTAGCTTCTTGAGCGCCGTGACGTAATCACTGACCGTTTCGTCGTGCTTTTGGTCACGTCGCTGGAATCGTGCCCTGCAGAAGACTTCAGACGGTTGTGGATCGAAGTGAGCCTTGAGCATCTTGACTATGTCCTCGTAGCTCACTTGGTTGGGCTGCTTGGGTTGAACGAGGGCGCAGACGATGTCATAAGTCTGTTCCCCGCACAGCGTTAGCAGATGAGCACGTTTCTTCGATGCGTCTGTAATCTCGTTAGCCTCGAAGAAGAACTGTAGCCTCCCATACCAGGATCTCCAGGAGCTGGGGCTGCCGCTGAATTCGGGTAGCCGACCGAAGTCGGGCGTCGCCATGTTATTTCCTTGACGTCGGTGGAGTGCCGATGAGTCGATCCAGTCTTCCTCGTCGCCAACTGTTACGTCTGTACAGCCGCTTGTGACTGTAGACGATTTATTAAAGGACAGGAAACGTGAACAAGTTCAAAAGCGTAGCCCAGGCGTTGGAGTCACTCCTGGCCAGCGTTCGACGCCAGGCCCGCGCTCGTGCCCCCGCGCCAGTGCCGCCGCGCGCACTTCGTTAATGTCGTCTTCTAAGGCGACATGTCACAGAACGAAAATGTCTTCTGTTTAATACAAGTCTACCTCAGTGCGTACAAATTAGGGGTCAACGTTATTGCGAGGGTGAGCCTTGCTTGTAGTTATCAACTGTCTGCTAGCTGAACACTCAGTGGCTCAAAACCTGTTTAGTGATCACTGTTCGCCCCTTACAGAACTAAAAAGTATTTCTATTGTACGGTGGGTTCAGATGCATATCCTAAACCTAATATTAATGTAATAGCTATTGTATGGTAAGTCACCTTTTTGTCATGTCTTTAAGTTGAAACTGACGTGATACCCCCTCATATCCTGCGTTCTACTCACATGCAATAGCACGCGCACGCGGACGACAAACGCTACTGAAGCAGACATCAAATGAGCTGGCCCAACTTTGTCACACTGCATGCGATGTGATCCGCCTGCCTATTAGACCGGTTGTCGAATGCTGAAGGAAGGAGCAGGCGCCAAGCCACAAACATGAAAAGACGCGAGGTGTTGGAAGGAGTGTCGCTCAAGCAGACATTGTGAACTGTGAATTTACAGATGCGGTTGTTATCACTAGCGCGCACACAATTGCATTGTCAGCAGGCACCAGCGGGTGCCTCTTATAGCCTACATTATTTGTCTTGAAATAGAAGAGACTGAGTGAGAGGTGTCCCATGAGCAGTCTCTTACACGAGCTTTTTGTGAAGTTATGAGACATCGGTAACCAAAGGGTGAAGTTTTACCAACTACGACATCATCAATGGAGACATCTCCATAGAATGGAGCGTTATGCAATTCCTGAACTTAAACTTTGGTGATTATTGTAGCACTGCTCCTTTGGTTTGCTTAGTCATGTTTCGCGGATAGCGTATTCGAGCAATACACACGTCCGCAGCCTAACGTATCTGTGTACGGAAGCAAAGTAATATTTTCAGCTCTAAGGTGGCGAAATGGATTACTTTCTCGCCGTCCCGCCGTAGCTGACAACTCCCGCCAGGAATTGTTGATTTACCCATGTATGCGAAAAGACAGCTGTACTGTAGAATACCTGAACAATTACTGGGGACGAATGAAGAGAGGCTAGCACTTGAACTGATTCTTCGGCATGTTAGAAGAAAAAAAAACTGGTCAATGTCCCTTTTATTTAAATCTCTTCGGATATACATGACATGCGCAGTGTGATCTCATTCCTTACTTATTTTGATGTTTTTATTTCTTGGCTCATGCCTAATTACCACTTTCACTATGGCTCAGAGCAGAGCTGGTTGGTACCTGATTATTAGCATACTAATACCGTATGATAAAGTTCCCCGTCTAAAGTGCACTGTTTTAGCGGATGGTATAATGATCCTCTTTTTAGCCCGGGTGAGGCATGCGTGTATGAACAGTCGAGACGACTCGGTAAGTTTTCTCCAACTCTTTAACGATTCAATAATCTTTCACTAATTACGGATAATTTATATTCACGCATTTCGCATCACATCTTTTGGAGAAACTTCACACAAAGTAAAATAACGCCAGTGATTTGCCTGTTAGAAAACAAACTTATTTTCTTCCGCACCCTCAACTTTTTCTGTGAAGAACGTCTCACATCTCTTACGTCATAATCTCTTCTCACGCGCTCTGTGTTTTTGTAACAGGATATGAAATAAGCACACTTTTTTCAACTCTCTGCAAGTACAGGGTCCTCTTTTTGTTACATAAACGATGTGGCGCCTTCATTTGTATAAAAAAGTTTTAAATTTAATTGATTTGTATATTATTGTGTCCCTTGATTTCTATGTCTAACGCATTGTTTACGTAACAAGCAAAGAGTTTACGTATCGACACCATGATGCCTGAAGGGTAGTAATTTGCAGGGTGTAGCAGATTATCCTAATTTGAAGGTGCCTCATGCAGAACATATTGTGAGGTAGTGAAGGACAGAATTATTAGCAAATGCTTACCGATTCCTGCCCAAGATTCCTAATGCACCAAATTTTGTGGTCGTCTGTTTTGCATATAGGCAGGCCATTCTACTGCAAAACCTTTAACACTAGTTTATAAAATTACCAGTAATTTGTAGCATCATTATGTTACCTAAAATGAATTACTTTCGTACGTTAGCAGCATTTGGGAAACAAATTCAATTGAACATTTTAAACCATGTTCAAGACTATCACTAGATAAGCTTTCATCTACGTATACTTGCTAAATAAACTAATTTACAAAATGCAGCGGAAGTTTGAAGCAGTGAGCAAGTAATAACAACGTTTGATAGTAATACCGAATGTGACATATGCTTTCCTAATGAGCGTGTTGTCTTGAATATTATTTAGATTGTGCGAATATAAGGTAGCAGGTAATCAAAATAAGCTTAAGACTGGCTCCTGTTTATTGCATACAAACATTTACTTGAGAAATAGTGATAATTGGTGTAATTATCCTTACAGAACCTAATTATTCCATTGTGGTGCTTTAGCCGTAAATTACAATATATCCTGGTTACCAATCAGTTTAAGCAATTTGGCGCACGAATACTGACAACTTAGTTTTGGTCACGCTTTGGGAGCAACGAGTAGGCACACTACATTGATTGCAGCACATTTTCAGCCGCGGCTTTCGTGGAACAGCAGGCATATCCACCTCGCTTGGTTACGACTTCAGCAATAACAGCTCACCACTTCATCAATCCACTGAAGAGAAGACTGGCGATGGGTAAGTAGGTATTTGCTAGAGGGTGAGGTCAAACATCTCAATGCACTAGCAATAGAACCGTCAGCTCAGCAAGATCATCCACAGAGTTCCATAGAAGGTGGTGGCTGTTGGGGAAAAGCGAGAGGCGGCTGAAGCGATAAAGTTACGAAAAGTGTTGGCGTAGAGCTTACAGCTGTATATATGTGTCTACAAATAGCTTGTCGAGTGGGCTTAAATTGAACGCTGGTATAGTCATGTTCCGCTGCTCAAATTTTACTGCAAGTGCCAACTTCATGTTGCAGCTTTGGATGCCCAAGGCTTGTAAAGGAAAACAGAGCCTTTTAACTAAAATATATCTAAGAGACAAGACGTTCATACAACTCGCACAATTGACAGTGTTCCGGTAATGTTCTTTGTGTGGTGCAATTGCTTGTTACTTTTCCTAGCGTCCGCATATTGCTAGAGCTTTTTGAGGCACTTATCACAATTTTACGCTGCTTACGAGTCGCCATCAATTTCACCACGTGCGCAAAAGTTTGACGTTCTTAATTGCACCTGCTTTCACGGCTATGAAACGGCTTTTATTGTCTACAACCGTCTGATTCCACGCGTCGGCTGCACTGGCCGCCAACATCATTGCGAAGAAATGTTCTCACATTTTGCGCTTAGTAAACATTGACTTGTTAAAGTGAAACGGTAAATGGTGCAGGCATTGCGTTGGCTTGCGAGGGGAAACTTATGTATCACAGAAATAGGACGGACGACACTACTCGGCATTTACCCTCTAAACAAAAGGGGGCAGATTAACGGGTCGCAAACACCATATAGGACCATGTAAGGCTCGCCAAACGCATGCGGCAAGCCGGAAAAGACGGTACGTGTTGTGGCAAAAAGGCGCGTCCTGATCAAACGCAAAACTTGAGAGGAGTCTTCACCAGACTCAAGAATGATTTTGGGCACCGACATTTACATTTAAATTTCTCGGTGCGTGACTGACAAAGGTAGTATAGTCTGCATTGCCGCTGTGCCCAACGATTAACACCTTGTTGGCCTCAACAATCACAGGCTAGGATGCCCCCTGGACATTTTTCACTTTCGCTGCAATTGTTTTTATAAGATGAGCCTTTCTAGGTGTCTTGCGACAAGTACGCCTTCTGAATTCATTTAAAAGTATTTTATTTCATCACACATCTACTTCCTTCTGTTTCAGAGGCGACTCCATTCATCCCTGGCGTCACGAAGTCTTTAAAGTCAGTTCCTGAGGTCTCGCGTAAGTGGTCTCTTACTCATCTATCACATTTTCAAAAATAAGTCACACTCCTTTGCTACGCAAGATACAAGACATCCTAGTAATCTCACAACGGCCACTTCTTCATTTCAGCCTCTTATTCAGTGTTGCCGTCTGCCTAACTGGGTGTACAGCTATGGGCTAACATGGCCTCATCATTTTATGTCTTTGTGGCTGTGAACTGTGCCTTGTCTATTAGTACATGTCCTTGTTTACGGTGGTTCTGTGGGCATCTATTGAATTGGTGCATGTGAGTGTGCAAAACAGAACACGTACTTTGGTGGCATTTCTTACGTGTTACTTGCTGCAGTGAATATAATTACACCGGTGAAATTTCATTTTCGGTCTGCTTCCAGCTGGAGGTTCCCAGAATTCGTAAGTAATTGAGTTGCCCGGCGTTCGATTTCATTCTTCTGGAAATACAAGATCTTTTAGGCCTTGACTTCAAAACTATTTGAGAGTGTTCTGGCTGGCTGCTCACTGCTTGCCTGTTCCTTGGCTAAGGTACTCGGCTGCTAACCCGCAGGTAGCGGGACTGAATCCCGACTGTGGCACTTGCGTTTTCGATGGAGATAGAAATGCTGTAATCTCGTGTGCTCAGACTTAGGCGTTCCCCAGGAAGTCGAAATTTCCGCAGCCCTTCACTACGGCGCTTCACATAATCGTGTGGGTGTTACGGGACGTTAAAACTCCCACATCGATATATCAGCTGTTCAAAATTAAGCAGCGAGATTCATTCAATTCACCTATCAGTACGAAGTTAGTGTATCATCACTGAAAGCATAATTCAGCTTATCCAATATATGACTCGCATTTTTGCGCTGTTTCTATTTCACATTCGTTTACAGTGACCTCACCTATCCACGTTACATTGTTCACACCACCCGCATCGTGGTGGATGTGAAATTGAAGTGTCACGCCCACGCACTCGCACCGTCTCAATTTCAGCTTCATTTTTTTCCCCGAGCATCATCACATTAGAACGGCGTTTCCTGAAATATTGCAGCCATCAATATTCAATGAAACGTTTTGGATAATGTTACCAAACCTTAGGGAATAAAGCTCCTGAAAGCGTGGGTCGGTCGTTACCCTGCATGTATTCATGTATGTAGTAACCACCTAACAGCATATCCACGGAGTGAATGATAATGAGTGGAGTGAAGCTTCAGAAGGTTTTATCGGTAAACCGTGTATCATTCGCTGGCCACACGGATGAACGCATGTGCGGACGGATGGACAGACGGACAAACGGACGGACGAATGCACGGATGGAAGGACGTATAGATGCACGGATGAATGGACGCGTGGATGAGCGCATGGACGGACGCAATGATGGACGCACAGACGGACGCACGAATGAACGAATAGGTGGACGGTTGGAGGAATGATCACACGGACGGACGCGCAGACGGATGGATGGATGCATCAACCCACGGATGGACGCATGAATGGAAGGACGGATGTACGTATGGAAGGACGGGTGCAAGAATGAAGGGTTGGATGGAAGCGCGGACGGACTGAGGGGCACTACGCCCCACTCGTCCTTATTCACTACGTGGACATGCTGTGATTTTTCCTCTGATTGACGTCACCTGAACGTACCGTAAATCCAAACCTGATGTTAAACCGCATTGAGGGGCCTTGATTTAAAGTAGCTTGATGATGGGGTGTAAAAACGAGCAAATATGAAGGATTTTTTTTGTCTCCGTACACCCTGGCGCAACTATCCTTTTAATATTATGTGTAAGTTAAGTGATCATTAAAAATATGAATGAACTTGTGTGCAGTGACAACGAATCCAAGGAAACCGTGCTGGCAGTTTTCATGTGTTTGTGCCTAGTGGCACTGCTAGGCACCGTGGTTGTCCTTGTGTTTACTGCGACCTACCTCGGTGAGTACTCGCTTCTCACCCTTTTTGAACATGCACGTGGGAGACCGAGTAGAGAAAGTAAATAAATATTGCATAGCTGTGCAACTCTGGAAGATAATCGCAAACCAAGATTACTGAGTTGGCACCATGCAGCACAGTGGTGGTTCTGAATATTAGTGCGGAAACTAATTTGGTGGCCATTCTCAAATCATGAATGATAGTTTAACCACTATCCCTCAAGAGAAGGATGTACAAGAGCTACATCTTTCTGGTGCTTCCTACATGAGACAGGTGTCTGGAAGCTTCTGAAAAAGGTTTTCTTGAATTAGGGATGATGATGTGAGCATTAAAAAGCAAACAATAATGGCATAATTTTAGTCAACAAGAGAAGAGCAGATTGTGTGGGCATGGGCAGGGAATGAAGCACGAAAGCAAGACTATCACTGGCAATTACAAAAAAGAGCTGAGGCTAAAACAGCGCATGCTCACGGGGGTGATCGAATGAAACACAGGACACGGGCACTGTTTAGCAAGTGAGAATTTATTGCTCAGAAGCCAGGAAAAGAAATCGCAACGTATGGACAAATACAAAAAACAGTAGACTGGGTTTCAAAAAAGGTGAGTGCTTGAAGTAGGGTATGAAGTAAAGTGGGCAGAGTTTCAGTAGGAAGTTTGTGGGGAAAGCGTATTTGCAGCATGTGCAATAACGGAGTAATGAAGAAACCTGGGAGAAGCCAATGCCCGGTAGTTGTCTCATAGTTTTGTCTCATGGGCATATACTGCGCACGGATTTGTGTGTGACGCCATACCAATTTAGCACTTGGTTTTTCAGCCACGTTTCTACGTCATCTTGTTATCGATTACTCAAGTCCTTATTAATGAAGCGTAACTCGATTTCCATATATATCTTGAAGCTCTTGAATATGTAGTCTTTCCTATACAAAAGAAGTCGATGATTGAGAAGAAAATGATGGCTTGAATTGATGAGCAACCGCTTGAACATAACACGTCAATGTAGAAAAAAAAACGTTCAGGCTAGTGAACCTGCCTTGAAATGATGTATTGATGAAACATTGGCTTTCACAACTTGCTTTCTTAAAATTTTAGTCGTGATAGCAGTGCCGAAGGTGCCCTATCATTGGGTTGAATAAACACGTAACAAGTAAATCTTGCTGCACATGACTAATTCAAGTATTGTCATTCTGCAGATAAGGTTGACTCGGACGGGGGCCTCCACGGAAGACCTCGCTGAGATTAGCGGACCTTCTTCAGCTCCACCTGGGACCCACCGAAGCCCGAGGAATAGTCTCAACGAAGCAGCAAATGGGGAGCAGTACAAACGCCACGATATATTCTTTGCCTACTGCAGCGCCTACAGGTATTTTTTCCATTTTGTCAAGCGTGTTACGTATATGTGACGTTCTATGTTTACGTATATGTTACGTTCTGCAGTGAATAGGGCAGCTTCGATGATGCGTGAACGACGGAGCCTGAGAACACACACACCCACAATAATCAGGCGTGCGTATACATAGGGGCCATTTTTCAGAACATTGTCGCACTTGTGGGTGTCAAGCAGTCTTTAAGGCAGTGAAGTAATTGCCAACATGGCCGTTGGTGGAATCACGGTGGCGATCGACATAATAAGGAATTGTACGAGAACTTCATCAGTTGTGTTTTCCTGAAAAAAAAAATCGACTACCATCATGACAAGTGTCCTCCTGTTTTTAATCTTGTTAGACATTCCTAATCTTTTAAGAACAGTTTTGAGGGGTTGATGACCGCACATGTATGCCTTGTCCATGGTTTCAATCAACCAGATTTAATAGACAGCAGTGTCATTGTGCCCCTTTTTTTGCCCATGCGTCTAAGTTTGCTGGAAACAGCAAACACACAAGTTCACCCGCAACTAAGAAGCAAATACTCCTACTCGAAGTTATTGAAATGTACAGTTGGGGGAGTGAAGTATAATAGGGTCTCTTTCGAAGTGTTCACTACTTCTTATGACCCTGTCAAGCAGAAGCACGTCAAGCGTGATGAAAAACACCAGTTTCCGGTCCCATATTACGTTTTGCAGATCATACCTTTCCGACGACAAGCCCCCAACTATTGGTGACTACAACGATAAGCACGATGACTACGACCAACACGTCGACAACTACCCCAATGAGAACCACGACAAAATCAACGACCACCACAACAATCTCAACAACCTCGACGACAACAGCAGTTCCCTCTGGTAAGGCCGCGTATCAGAGGCCTTGCTTGCTATCTAGAACCCCGCGAACACATCTATAGGCACACATAGCTCAAGCACCCCTTTTGAAAAACGGGGAATTGAGTGAACACGTCAAGCCCGCTGGCATGCTCACGCTTCGGGCTAAGTGAAAGTATGAACCGACGTTTCATGCACGCCTGTTCACATAGCTTTAATGCTTACAATGCAGTCTTGAGACGTTCCGGTTAATAAACCTGGTGTAGGAAAAGCAATTCAGAGCATAGTAGCATGATCCGCAGGCACATATAAACACTGCGTGGTCAGCTAACTGGTAATTGCCTTACGAAGAGTAAATGTTATGCTAGTTCATTCACTGCAGCGCATTTCGATAGTTTTCCGTCTGCGGTATGACTCATTTCTTTGAATGGACATTGACTGTCAAGCCACCAAGCGGATATAATGAGAACATCCGTGAACGTTGTCACCAAAAAACTAAATGGGTGCTGTGGAAGTCGTTCGCTTGTTTCATTTGTGCTAGTCTGATGGGTAAAGCATTCGCAAGATAAGAACACTTTAACCTTTTAGCTGTCCTGGACCAGTGGTGAAACCCGCTCTTTTGTGACACGACAAATCTCTATCTCTGAATCAAGAAAATTGGTGTCAGGCTTTCAATATTATACCAGAAAACAAACATCAGACCGCCAAGAGGTTTTTTGCGCGTAGCTTCTTAAATGTTATTGCCGGACCTTTTCAGCCACAGCCCATAGTTTTTTCTTTTTTTGCAGCATTTTTCAGTTACGCATGTCAAGCGTGAAAAACGACGCACATTGCTGGTGTCATATTATTTTCTGCAGATCGCGTGTTTTCGACGACAAGCCCCCGAACAATAGCAACTACAACAATGAGTACCTTGACTGCTACAACTGCAATAAGAACTACCACTACGATAGGCACGAAGACAATGACTACAATGGCAAGAACGACATCCACTACAGCTACAAGCTCTACACTGACAAGCACCACAACCACCACAACCACTACAACAACAGCCAACACAACCAGAACGACAGCAACTTCGACGACAACTACAACTACAGCAGTCCCCTCAGGTGAGGTTCCGTTTCATGGGGCAAGTTGTAATCTACAACACCACTCAATCTTCCAAATGCGCGTACAGCTAAAACGCGCCTAGCAAGCAACCGGTGTGCAAACCAGCATGTAGGTCAAGCATGCCGTCTTGAGTGCACTCTGAGAGCACTGAATTTGGGAATAGTCATTTCGTGCAGACTTGCTAATATAGCTTCAAAGTGTGCACTGTAGACTTGAGCAAGTTTGGTCATTCAAGCGGGAGTAAAAAAAAAGCGATGTCATGTGGCGTAGCGTGATAAGCAGGCACAGGTAACGCGAACTCGTATGCACTGAGCAGAATAGTTATGTTAGTGAGGCCACTTTTGTACATCATGTGGCAGGCTGGCGGCGACGAAAGAAAAAAAGAGAGTAAAACGGTAGTCGCAGCACCATGACTCTGTTTGGCTCTCTTCTGGCCCTGTTTTAGGTAGAAAAATCAGAGTGCAACTGTTCTGCACCAATCACCTGACTCCTAATTGGCTCGCGAGGAGTCTCGGTCAGTGGCTGTTTGTTCCGCGCAGCTCTTTTTGATTGTCTTCTGTCTGCAGTACGACAAATTTTTGTGATGCCCATAAAATGTCACGCCACTAAGCAGATATAACGAAAACCTCCATGTATAAGGTCGCCAGAAAAAGAAACAAACAGCCAGCTCTCGTAGCCTTGCTGGTACGTCGGTGCTTGTCTGCAACTTTCCGGAAGTCTGCAACTTTTTGGTGTCTCTCATCAGTGATGCAACCAGCTTCTCTATGACACAACAAATCTTATTAGCTGACAGAACAAATCTCATGGCCCGCTTTCAATAATAGCACAGACCATAGATATAACAGCTTCGCCAGGTTTTCCGTAAGTAGGCTGGTTGAACGTTTTTATTTGACGTATGACTTCAAAATCTTCGCTATTTATTAATTCTTCAATTTCGCACATCAACCCTGAAAAGCGACGTACATTGCTGGTCTCCTTATATTTTTCAGACCACACGTTTACGATAACAACGCTCCGAATGGGCCGATAACAACAACGAGAAACACGACGACTGCAACAACTGCATTGACAAACTACCACAGTGACAACTACGACGACCAAGTCTACAAACACCCACAAGTACAACAACAACAACCACCACTTCATCAGTGACAACAACCTCGACAGCAAGTACAACTACAGCAGTACCCTCTGGTAAGGACGCATTTTACAGGGACGCTCACATTCTATACCCCGGGCATGCTTTAAAACGTGGGTATGACTCAAGCACACCTCACGAAGGACTGGTCACGAAGAACTGGTCACGAAGGCAGGCATGCACTCGCTGCAAGCGCACTGAAAATGGGTATTCGTCATTTTGTGCAGCCCTGTTTATGTCACTTCAATGTGCGCAATGTCATTTGGGATCACTCCATACTGCAAGATGATGTCACAATAAGCCTTGCCGTATCACGTAGCACAGTCCGGAAGCAAAACTAAACACGAACGGGAACTTGCATTGAGGTCAGCGAGAAATATGAAACTCTCTCAAACTTACTCATAAAATATATTGTCAGCTCGGAGCTCCCTCAGACTCACAACCACAAACATTTCCCTGATAGGACTCAAACTCAGCAACATTTTACTGACTCGGACTCAGACTCATTGCTCGATTTGAGTCTGGGTTCCAGTGAGTCGACATATGTGTTCTCTGGCCCAGAATCAGCTTTCCCGATTTGGTGTCTATGCTCTTCCACACCATTATCTCACGCAGTCGGCAGCTTTTATTTTCGGTGCCTTTTACATGGTGCCTTTCGCCTTCAAGTACGAGCACCTTCAACTAAAGAGGTTTTGTTCAAACAGATAACAGGTTATTTGTTCAAACAGATAAAAACTTGAAACATATTTTCCACGAACTTCTCTAGGAGAAATGGCGATTGGAGGTCAAAGGATCCCCAACGTAATTTATGCCTCTGTTCAATCAGCAATCAAATTAGGTATGGACGACAGTATCTTTGAATACACGTTAATAGACGTGAGTACAAATGTGAATCCAGGTAATGCTTTTATAATGATGAATAGGAGTAGATAGCAACCAAGGTCGAAAAAATTGTGACTCACTCTGATGAGCTCAGCTCAGCAAAGAGCTCAGCAAAAATGTCTTGTGTTTTCGACTCACTCGGGCTCACACTCACAAGAATTTGCTTCAGCCGGGCTCACTCGGTCTCAGAGTATCAAAAATTTTCTTCGATCGGTCTCACTGAGACTCAAACTTGCCAAAACACACTCGCCCTTACTCACTCAAGCTCAGAATCGTGCTTTGCTTTCAATCTGAGGGATTCCGATTCAGTGACTTCACCAACTTATGTTTGTGCGCACTGAGCATCAAGATCATTGCTAATGAAGCACCGTGTGACACTAGGTGAAAGAGGCCCGTGGCAACGCGGAAAAAAAGTATAAGACAGTCACGATACAATATCTCTGGCTGTTATCCTAGACCTAATTAGATGAGAGCATCACATGCGAACTTTTCTCTTTGGGTCAGCTGACCAATAATTGGCTCACGAAGATTGCTTGTCAACAAAAATAATTCTATAGTATTAATATTATTAACAACAATTGTCTTTATTTTTCTAATACAAAATGGGGAAAGCACCCCAGACCTAAAGGTAAAAAAACATTTAGCTTTAGTGTGCCTCAGGCCCAACAAAAATACATTCATGTAACATACATGGCAGAGAAAGCTAAAAACTCAGTCAGCGCCAAAATTAGAAAAACGTTGCACATATAGTTGCCACGCCATATACAATTAATACATAAATAAAGGAATAGAACTCCACGCATGGACAGCAAAATCATTGTTGCTTCTGTGGAGCGCCCTATCAATTGTCTTCTGTCTGCTGTACGACTCATTTAACTAAGTTATGCGCATAAATGGTCACGCCACCAAGCGGATGTAACGAAAACCTCAGGAAAGGGTCACAGAAAGCAAGCACACGGTAAAGGTAGTCATTCGCTTGTTCGTCTGTGCTATAGTCCCATGAATAACACTTTAGCAGAATAGGAGCGCTGCGTATTTACTGTGAATTTTATCAGGGATGAAACGGGCCCTCCGTGGCACGCATAGGTGTTCGCAGGTTTTTCTTTAAGAAGAGTGAATGCTAAGCAGGGTCCGCCTACTTATTATGTCAATATTGGGAGCTAAATATGCGCACCCTTCCCTTCTGTAGTCGCAGTTCCTCCCTCCTTATTTTTTATGTATGGGATTGACATTGCTCCCCCACTCTCAGGAGACCAGGGGAGAGCGACTGCCTTCACTGCTTCCCCTTGCGCTTGCCTATGGACGAACGAGAAATCTTGATTCCCGACAAAAAAACTCCCAAGCATTTCCCCGATGGTGAACATGGTGAAGTGCGAATGCACGGGGTGATGCTGTGAGGGGTATTTATTAATTCGCACTATTATATTATTAATCAACTATGGTGCCTTTATGTGTTTTATGGTGTAACGGTTCCTGGGAATAGCAATTTGATCACACGGGGGGGAACGTCGACTCGCCGTTG
>WOVY01010084.1:0-35525 GCA_013436015.1 Rhipicephalus annulatus | reverse complement strand
ATAGGTGAAACATTGTGAAAGCACACAAACGGCATGAACAAGCCAGATACTGCGTCTTGTACCGTTACAAGTGCGAAACTGCTATGAAAGCGCATGCAACCATCGCGAAACCCTAAAGAACGATGTAATTGAGCGAGATACAGCCGTTCTGTACTGTACTAAGTTGGTGAAAAACTGTGAGGTCATGCAAATATCGTAATTGTGAAGGAAACAGTGTAATAGAGCGTTTTTAGATACAAGTGCGAAGGTTTGGTTAGGTTAAGATATGAACCGTCATAAAACCGCATTAAACGCTGTCACCTAGTGAGATGCAGTGTTTTTCACCATACAAGTCGGAAACAGCGATATCTAATGTGAAAGCGCATGAAACCGTCGTAATGTTGCAGAAAGCATTGTAAAGTAGCGAGTAAAACGTTTTCTAACGATAGAAGTGTGAAGGTTAGGTTAGGTTAGGTTAGGTTAGGTTTAAGCTAGGTAGCGTCGTGAAACCACCAAAAACGACGTCATCTAACGAGATAGTGTTGTTTTGTTGCGAGTACGAACCTGCCATAGGTGAAACTATTGTGAAAGCACACAAAACGGCATGAACAAGCCAGATACTGCGTCTTGTACCGTTACAAGTGCGAAACTGCTATGAAAGCGCATGCAAGCATCGTGAAACCTTAAAGAACGATGTCATTGAGCGAGATACAGCGTTCTGTACTGTACTAAGTTGGTGAAAAACTGTGAGGTCATGCAAATATCGTAATTGTGAAGGAAACAGTGTAATAGAGCGTTTTTAGATACAAGTGCGAAGGTTTGGTTAGGTTAAGATATGAACCGTCATAAAACCGCATTAAACGCTGTCACCTAGTGAGATGCAGTGTTTTTCACCATTACAAGTCGGAAACAGCGATATCTAATGTGAAAGCGCATGAAACCGTCGTAATGTTGCAGAAAGCATTGTAAAGTAGCGAGTAAAACGTTTTCTAACGATAGAAGTGCTGAAGGTTAGGTTAGGTTAGGTTAGGTTAGGTTAAGCTAGGTAGCGTCGTGAAACCACCAAAAACGACGTCATCTAACGAGATAGTGTTGTTTTATTGCGAGTACGAACCTGCGATAGGTGAAATATTGTGAAAGCACACAAAACGGCATGAACAAGCCAGATACTGCGTCTTGTACCGTTACAAGTGCGAAACTGCTATGAAAGCGCATGCAAGCATCGTGAAACCTTAAAGAACGATGTCATTGAGCGAGATACAGCGTTCTGTACTGTACTAAGTTGGTGAAAAACTGTGAGGTCATGCAAATATCGTAATTGTGAAGGAAACAGTGTAATAGAGCGTTTTTAGATACAAGTGCGAAGGTTTGGTTAGGTTAAGATATGAACCGTCATAAAACCGCATTAAACGCTGTCACCTAGTGAGATGCAGTGTTTTTCACCATTACAAGTCGGAAACAGCGATATCTAATGTGAAAGCGCATGAAACCGTCGTAATGTTGCAGAAAGCATTGTAAAGTAGCGAGTAAAACGTTTTCTAACGATAGAAGTGTGAAGGTTAGGTTAGGTTAGGTTAGGTTAGTTAAGCTAGGTAGCGTCGTGAAACCACCAAAAACGACGTCATCTAACGAGATAGTGTTGTTTTATTGCGAGTACGAACCTGCGATAGGTGAAATATTGTGAAAGCACACAAAACGGCATGAACAAGCCAGATACTGCGTCTTGTACCGTTACAAGTGCGAAACTGCTATGAAAGCGCATGCAAGCATCGTGAAACCTTAAAGAACGATGTCATTGAGCGAGATACAGCGTTCTGTACTGTACTAAGTTGGTGAAAAACTGTGAGGTCATGCAAATATCGTAATTGTGAAGGAAACAGTGTAATAGAGCGTTTTTAGATACAAGTGCGAAGGTTTGGTTAGGTTAAGATATGAACCGTCATAAAACCGCATTAAACGCTGTCACCTAGTGAGATGCAGTGTTTTTCACCATTACAAGTCGGAAACAGCGATATCTAATGTGAAAGCGCATGAAACCGTCGTAATGTTGCAGAAAGCATTGTAAAGTAGCGAGTAAAACGTTTTCTAACGATAGAAGTGTGAAGGTTAGGTTAGGTTAGGTTAGGTTAGTTTAAGCTAGGTAGCGTCGTGAAACCACCAAAAACGACGTCATCTAACGAGATAGTGTTGTTTTATTGCGAGTACGAACCTGCGATAGGTGAAATATTGTGAAAGCACACAAAACGGCATGAACAAGCCAGATACTGCGTCTTGTACCGTTACAAGTGCGAAACTGCTATGAAAGCGCATGCAAGCATCGTGAAACCTTAAAGAACGATGTCATTGAGCGAGATACAGCGTTCTGTACTGTACTAAGTTGGTGAAAAACTGTGAGGTCATGCAAATATCGTAATTGTGAAGGAAACAGTGTAATAGAGCGTTTTTAGATACAAGTGCGAAGGTTTGGTTAGGTTAAGATATGAACCGTCATAAAACCGCATTAAACGCTGTCACCTAGTGAGATGCAGTGTTTTTCACCATTACAAGTCGGAAACAGCGATATCTAATGTGAAAGCGCATGAAACCGTCGTAATGTTGCAGAAAGCATTGTAAAGTAGCGAGTAAAACGTTTTCTAACGATAGAAGTGTGAAGGTTAGGTTAGGTTAGGTTAGGTTAGTTTAAGCTAGGTAGCGTCGTGAAACCACCAAAAACGACGTCATCTAACGAGATAGTGTTGTTTTATTGCGAGTACGAACCTGCGATAGGTGAAATATTGTGAAAGCACACAAAACGGCATGAACAAGCCAGATACTGCGTCTTGTACCGTTACAAGTGCGAAACTGCTATGAAAGCGCATGCAAGCATCGTGAAACCTTAAAGAACGATGTCATTGAGCGAGATACAGCGTTCTGTACTGTACTAAGTTGGTGAAAAACTGTGAGGTCATGCAAATATCGTAATTGTGAAGGAAACAGTGTAATAGAGCGTTTTTAGATACAAGTGCGAAGGTTTGGTTAGGTTAAGATATGAACCGTCATAAAACCGCATTAAACGCTGTCACCTAGTGAGATGCAGTGTTTTTCACCATTACAAGTCGGAAACAGCGATATCTAATGTGAAAGCGCATGAAACCGTCGTAATGTTGCAGAAAGCATTGTAAAGTAGCGAGTAAAACGTTTTCTAACGATAGAAGTGCGAAGGTTAGGTTAGGTTAGGTTAGGTTAGTTTAAGCTAGGTAGCGTCGTGAAACCACCAAAAACGACGTCATCTAACGAGATAGTGTTGTTTTATTGCGAGTACGAACCTGCGATAGGTGAAATATTGTGAAAGCACACAAAACGGCATGAACAAGCCAGATACTGCGTCTTGTACCGTTACAAGTGCGAAACTGCTATGAAAGCGCATGCAAGCATCGTGAAACCTTAAAGAACGATGTCATTGAGCGAGATACAGCGTTCTGTACTGTACTAAGTTGGTGAAAAACTGTGAGGTCATGCAAATATCGTAATTGTGAAGGAAACAGTGTAATAGAGCGTTTTTAGATACAAGTGCGAAGGTTTGGTTAGGTTAAGATATTGTTACGGGGATCGCAAACACACGGAAGAGAGAAATGAGCGTATTTCCTATATTTACATGTAAAAGTGACGCTTCAGAGCTGCCAGTCTCTCGCGCGGCGAGTCCACTTCTTTTTCATCGATTTGTTGTCCACGACGGTAGAGCCATGCCCACTGCCTCGTAACATCACCCCCGGCGAACAAAGCGCCGTCACGGCGCCCCTAAGTCAATCAGGACTGGCAGTATAGTAGGGCTTTAGGCGCGACACATGAACAACATCAGTAGATGGTGTGGCAGAGGATGAGTGCGGTTGAACGGGAGTGATGAGGTAGTCGACGTCGGTGACCTTGCGGAGAACTTTGTAGGGTCCTGTGTATCGTGGGAGGAGCTTCTCGCACAAACCTTCACGTCGATACGGCGTCCAGAGTAGGACAAGAGAGTCATCAGGGTAGTCAACGTCGCGGTGCGAGTCATCGTAGCGGACTTTTTGTGCGGCCTGAGAAGCACTGAGCCTAGTGTGCGCGATTTGGCGAGCGACGCGGGCTCGAGAAGCAGCGTCCTGCGCATACACCGTTGGTTGGATAGTAGCAGAAGGAAGGAGTGTGTCGAATGGCAACGCAGGGTTGCAGCCGTACAAAAGAAAGAATGGAGAGTAGCCGGCGGTGTCATGTCTTGACGAATTATATGCAAATGTAACGTAGGGGAGCATTGCGTCCCAGTCACGGTGGTCAGCAGAGACGTACATAGACAACATGTCTGTAAGAGTTCGGTTGAGACGCTCCGTGAGACCGTTAGTCTGGGGATGGTAGGCAGTAGTAAGGTGATGTTCGGTAGAGCAGCTCCGGAGGATTTCGTCGATAACTTTTGCGAGGAAGCAGCGGCCCCGATCCGTCAAAAGCTGGCGCGGAGCTCCATGCCGCAGAATGACGTCATTTAGGAGAAAGTCTGCGACGTCTGTAGCGCAGCTAGTTGGCAAGGCACGAGTTATCGCGTATCTGGTCGCATAGTCGGTTGCGACAGCGATCCACTTGTTGCCTGACACGGACGTCGGGAAAGGTCCGAGCAAGTCGAGGCCGATGCGGAAGAATGGTTCCGGGGGAATGTCGATAGGTTGGAGCAGGCCAGCCGGACGGAGAGCAGGACGTTTCCGACGCTGGCAGCGCTCGCAAGCAGCGACATAACGGCGCACAAATTTATACATGCCAGGCCAAAAGAACCGTTGCCGCACGCGGTGATAGGTGCGTGAAAAACCCAGGTGTCCCGCCGTCGGTGCGTCATGCAGATGTTGAAGAATAGTGGCACGCAGGTGTCGGGGAATAACTAACAAATATTCCGGGCCATCAGACTTCATGTTGCGACGATACAGAATGTCGTTGCGAAGGACATATTGACGGAGCGAAGGGTCGGAATGTCCTGAAGATACTCGCTGAATGACCTTCTTGAGGGTTGCGTCCCGGCGCTGCTCTGTGCCGATGTCGTGCAAATCAGATATGGCGAGCACACAAGAATCGCCTTCATGGACAGCGAGTCTAGCAGGGTCCACTGGATAACGCGAGAGACAATCAGCATCTTGGTGCAACCTGCCAGACTTATAAATTACGTCGAAGTTATACTCCTGGAGACGTAGAGCCCAGCGACCTAGGCGACCAGTTGGGTCCTTGAGCGACGACAGCCAACACAGAGCGTGGTGGTCCGTAATAACTGAAAACTCCCGGCCATACAAGTAGGGGCGAAATTTCGCTACAGCCCAGACCAACGCAAGACACTCGCGCTCTGTTATCGAATAGTTTCGCTCAGATGTGGAGAGAAGGCGGCTGGCATACGCAATAACACGCGTTTGGCCTCCCTGGTGTTGAGCGAGGACGGCGCCGATTCCGTGAGCACTGGCGTCTGTGCGTACTTCAGTCGTCGCAGACGGGTCAAAGTGAGCCAGTATTGGTGGTGAAATGAGCAGGTCGATCAGCGTGGAAAACGCAGCTGCTTGGTCTTGGCCCCACGAGAAGGGCACGTTCTTTTTGAGAAGATCAGTTAGTGGTCGTGCAATTGTAGCGAAATCGCGTATAAAGCGGCGGAAGTACGAGCATAAGCCCACAAAACTCCGAACATCTTTGGTTGAAGAAGGCAGAGGGAAATTCTTGACAGCGCTAACCTTGTCAGGGTCAGGTTGGACGCCAGCAGCACTTACAAGATGACCAAGGATCGTGATTTGTTGTCGGCCGAAATTGCACTTTTTCGAGTTCAGCTGGAGTCCTGCTCGACGAAAAACGGCTAAAATGGTCGACAAACGAGTTAAGTGAGTTTCAAATGTTGGGGAAAAAACAATCACATCGTCGAGGTAGCAAAGACAGATGGACCATTTATAACCACGAAGAAGAGAGTCCATCATGCGTTCGAACGTTGCCGGGGCGTTGCACAGCCCAAAAGGCATAACCTTGAACTGATAAAGGCCGTCCGGTGTGATGAAGGCAGTCTTTTCTCGGTCTAAGTCGTCGACAGAAATTTGCCAGTAGCCCGAACGCAGATCAATAGATGAGAAGTATCGCGCGCCATGAAGGCAATCAAGGGCGTCGTCAATTCGTGGCAGCGGATATACGTCTTTGCGGGTTATCTTGTTCAAGGCACGGTAGTCAACGCAAAATCTCCAGCTGCCATCCTTCTTTTTCACTAAAACAACAGGTGACGCCCATGGACTTGAAGAGGCCTCTATGACTCCTTTGGAGAGCATTTTCTCGACTTCTCGTTGTATGACCTGGCGTTCGGACTGGGAAACACGATACGGTCGCCGTCTAACAGGATTAGCATCGCCGGTATGTATTTGATGACGCACGAAGGACGTTTGACCTAAAGGGCGGTCATCGAAGTCGAAAATATCTCGGTAGGTAGTCAGAACGTGGTGGAGTTGCGCCAACTGACAGGGCAGAAGATCAGGGGCGATCATCATCGTGATTTCGTCGCTAGGTGCGTTTGCTCGGCTGGCTGCAGTAGGGGACGAGCAGTCTTCAGGGTCCAATGCCACGATGCTACATGCATCAAGTGGGGAAACGTGGGCTAACGAAATGCCTTGCGGGAGAACTTGGGTCGAACTACTGAAGTTAAGGAGCGGAAGCTGAACGTAGTTGTCCACAATAGTCACGATTGTATGCGGCACAGCAACACTTCGAGCCAAGAGCACATCCACCAATGGAGACACTATGTAGTCACCGTCAGGAAGAGCTGGTGATATCGTTAAGGCAACACACGTGGTGGCTTGCGGTGACAGCCGAACATAATCAACAGCGCACAAGCGGTGTGACGGTGAGGACGGCACAGGTCCAAGTCGAGGCAGTTCAAGTTGAAGAACGCCGGTTGCACAGTCGATGAGAGCAGCATGGGTGGACAAGAAATCTAAACCAAGAATTAGGTCATTTGGGCACTGCTCAATAACTGCAAAGAGAACAGATGTGGGGTGATCGGCGATAGTGATGCGTGCTGTGCACATTCCTGTGATGGCAAGACTTCTTCCGTCGGCGACACGAATAATGCCAAGAGCAGCCGGTGTGAGCACTTTCTTCAGGCGGCGACGAAGTCGGGCACTCATCACAGAAATATGCGCCCCAGTGTCAACAAGTGCAGAAACAGTCAGGCCGTCAACGTCGACGTCGATCAAATTTCGTCGTGTCGGCAGTACAAGGAGAGGATTTGAGGTCGGTATCGAGGATGCAGCTTCACCTCCAAGAGCTGCACCGCTTAGTTTCCCTGGTGAGAATTGAGCGGGGAGGTCGGGCGTCGTCGTAGAGGAGAAGGGGACGACGGGCGACGTCCTGGCGGCGAACGAGACTGGTGACGTCGAGGCGACGGTGAGCGGCTGTGCTGCGTATCAGGGGCATCGCAGGCGTAGGAATCGACGGGCAGAGGCCGGCGGTAGTTGTCGGCGATCGGCTCAGGAGGCTGGAAACGACGGTAGCTATCGGTGCGGCGAGCAGTGTTATACTGGTTTCGGGACGAAGACCAATGGTTGTGGCAATACCGTGCGACGTGACCTATGCGGCGGCAGTTAAAGCAGATCGGCCGATCATCCGCAGTTCTCCATTCGGCCGGATTGCGAGAGCGTGGATAAGACCTTTCTTGGGGTGGTGACCTGGGGCGAGGCGGCGACCTTGAACGGAAGCCAATTGGTCGAGACTGAGCAACGGCGCAGACATCGAAGCCCAAATTGCTCAGTTCTTCCCGCACAATCGACTGTACCAAGCAAACCTGAGGTACTTGCAAATCGACGTGGCCGTTGGCGGGAAGAGTAGGTGTAATTGCTTCGATTTCCCGCCGGACAATTCGCGTAATTTCAGACGCTGGTGAAGACTGCCGATGAGAGGACAGTCCATCTTCGCAGGAGGACGTCGCTGCGGTGTTCGGCAGTCGAGTAAATGATCTTGAAATCCGCCTGCTTTTGGCCAGTTCAAAACGCCGGCATTCCTCAATAATTTCGTCGACGGTCGCACAGTTCCGGCACATTAGCAGGTTGAACGCGTCGTCCGCTATGCCCTTGAGGACGTGGCCAACCTTGTCAGACTCCGACATGTCGTTGTCAACTTTACGACAGAGAGCCAGCACGTCCTGTATATATGAAATATACGGCTCTGTGGACGTCTGAGCACGTATAGACAACTCCTTCTTTGCAGCCGCCTTTCGACCGATGGGCTTCCCAAATAAGTCGCGAAGCTTTTCCTTGAAGGTGTCCCAACTGCCGATCTCCTCCTCATGGTTCTCGTACCAGACTTTGGCCGTGCCTTTCAGGTAAAACAGCACATTGGCCAGCATAAGAGTCGGATCATACCGGTTGAGAGCACTGGTGCGTTCGTAGTCGGCTATCCAGTCGTCGACATCAACTTCGTCCGTACCGCAGAACGTTCCAGGATGCTTCGGATGCGTCAGCACGTACGTGGGTGGGGGTGGGGCCAGTGGAGGCGTTGCCGTGGATGGTGCGGGCGTCGCCGAGGCCGATGGAGAGGTGGCCGTGGGATCAGTCCCGTGTTCCATCACGGAAACTCCGATTTGACGACCACTGCGGAGCTCCGTTGTATGGCGCTTCGTTACCCAGCACCTCCACCAATTTGTTACGGGGATCGCAAACACACGGAAGAGAGAAATGAGCGTATTTCCTATATTTACATGTAAAAGTGACGCTTCAGAGCTGCCAGTCTCTCGCGCGGCGAGTCCACTTCTTTTTCATCGATTTGTTGTCCACGACGGTAGAGCCATGCCCACTGCCTCGTAACAATATGAACCGTCATAAAACCGCATTAAACGCTGTCACCTAGTGAGATGCAGTGTTTTTCACCATTACAAGTCGGAAACAGCGATATCTAATGTGAAAGCGCATGAAACCGTCGTAATGTTGCAGAAAGCATTGTAAAGTAGCGAGTAAAACGTTTTCTAACGATAGAAGTGCGAAGGTTAGGTTAGGTTAGGTTAGGTTAGTTTAAGCTAGGTAGCGTCGTGAAACCACCAAAAACGACGTCATCTAACGAGATAGTGTTGTTTTATTGCGAGTACGAACCTGCGATAGGTGAAATATTGTGAAAGCACACAAAACGGCATGAACAAGCCAGATACTGCGTCTTGTACCGTTACAAGTGCGAAACTGCTATGAAAGCGCATGCAAGCATCGTGAAACCTTAAAGAACGATGTCATTGAGCGAGATACAGCGTTCTGTACTGTACTAAGTTGGTGAAAAACTGTGAGGTCATGCAAATATCGTAATTGTGAAGGAAACAGTGTAATAGAGCGTTTTTAGATACAAGTGCGAAGGTTTGGTTAGGTTAAGATATGAACCGTCATAAAACCGCATTAAACGCTGTCACCTAGTGAGATGCAGTGTTTTTCACCATTACAAGTCGGAAACAGCGATATCTAATGTGAAAGCGCATGAAACCGTCGTAATGTTGCAGAAAGCATTGTAAAGTAGCGAGTAAAACGTTTTCTAACGATAGAAGTGTGAAGGTTAGGTTAGGTTAGGTTAGGTTAGTTAAGCTAGGTAGCGTCGTGAAACCACCAAAAACGACGTCATCTAACGAGATAGTGTTGTTTTATTGCGAGTACGAACCTGCGATAGGTGAAATATTGTGAAAGCACACAAAACGGCATGAACAAGCCAGATACTGCGTCTTGTACCGTTACAAGTGCGAAACTGCTATGAAAGCGCATGCAAGCATCGTGAAACCTTAAAGAACGATGTCATTGAGCGAGATACAGCGTTCTGTACTGTACTAAGTTGGTGAAAAACTGTGAGGTCATGCAAATATCGTAATTGTGAAGGAAACAGTGTAATAGAGCGTTTTTAGATACAAGTGCGAAGGTTTGGTTAGGTTAAGATATGAACCGTCATAAAACCGCATTAAACGCTGTCACCTAGTGAGATGCAGTGTTTTTCACCATTACAAGTCGGAAACAGCGATATCTAATGTGAAAGCGCATGAAACCGTCGTAATGTTGCAGAAAGCATTGTAAAGTAGCGAGTAAAACGTTTTCTAACGATAGAAGTGCGAAGGTTAGGTTAGGTTAGGTTAGGTTAGTTTAAGCTAGGTAGCGTCGTGAAACCACCAAAAACGACGTCATCTAACGAGATAGTGTTGTTTTATTGCGAGTACGAACCTGCGATAGGTGAAATATTGTGAAAGCACACAAAACGGCATGAACAAGCCAGATACTGCGTCTTGTACCGTTACAAGTGCGAAACTGCTATGAAAGCGCATGCAAGCATCGTGAAACCTTAAAGAACGATGTCATTGAGCGAGATACAGCGTTCTGTACTGTACTAAGTTGGTGAAAAACTGTGAGG
Organism: Rhipicephalus annulatus; assembly: GCA_013436015.1. Taxonomy (NCBI): domain Eukaryota; kingdom Metazoa; phylum Arthropoda; class Arachnida; order Ixodida; family Ixodidae; genus Rhipicephalus; species Rhipicephalus annulatus. The sequence continues at coordinate 25,175 of WOVY01010084.1, read as the reverse complement.
TCATGCAAATATCGTAATTGTGAAGGAAACAGTGTAATAGAGCGTTTTTAGATACAAGTGCGAAGGTTTGGTTAGGTTAAGATATGAACCGTCATAAAACCGCATTAAACGCTGTCACCTAGTGAGATGCAGTGTTTTTCACCATTACAAGTCGGAAACAGCGATATCTAATGTGAAAGCGCATGAAACCGTCGTAATGTTGCAGAAAGCATTGTAAAGTAGCGAGTAAAACGTTTTCTAACGATAGAAGTGCGAAGGTTAGGTTAGGTTAGGTTAGGTTAGTTTAAGCTAGGTAGCGTCGTGAAACCACCAAAAACGACGTCATCTAACGAGATAGTGTTGTTTTATTGCGAGTACGAACCTGCGATAGGTGAAATATTGTGAAAGCACACAAAACGGCATGAACAAGCCAGATACTGCGTCTTGTACCGTTACAAGTGCGAAACTGCTATGAAAGCGCATGCAAGCATCGTGAAACCTTAAAGAACGATGTCATTGAGCGAGATACAGCGTTCTGTACTGTACTAAGTTGGTGAAAAACTGTGAGGTCATGCAAATATCGTAATTGTGAAGGAAACAGTGTAATAGAGCGTTTTTAGATACAAGTGCGAAGGTTTGGTTAGGTTAAGATATGAACCGTCATAAAACCGCATTAAACGCTGTCACCTAGTGAGATGCAGTGTTTTTCACCATTACAAGTCGGAAACAGCGATATCTAATGTGAAAGCGCATGAAACCGTCGTAATGTTGCAGAAAGCATTGTAAAGTAGCGAGTAAAACGTTTTCTAACGATAGAAGTGCGAAGGTTAGGTTAGGTTAGGTTAGGTTAGTTTAAGCTAGGTAGCGTCGTGAAACCACCAAAAACGACGTCATCTAACGAGATAGTGTTGTTTTATTGCGAGTACGAACCTGCGATAGGTGAAATATTGTGAAAGCACACAAAACGGCATGAACAAGCCAGATACTGCGTCTTGTACCGTTACAAGTGCGAAACTGCTATGAAAGCGCATGCAAGCATCGTGAAACCTTAAAGAACGATGTCATTGAGCGAGATACAGCGTTCTGTACTGTACTAAGTTGGTGAAAAACTGTGAGGTCATGCAAATATCGTAATTGTGAAGGAAACAGTGTAATAGAGCGTTTTTAGATACAAGTGCGAAGGTTTGGTTAGGTTAAGATATGAACCGTCATAAAACCGCATTAAACGCTGTCACCTAGTGAGATGCAGTGTTTTTCACCATTACAAGTCGGAAACAGCGATATCTAATGTGAAAGCGCATGAAACCGTCGTAATGTTGCAGAAAGCATTGTAAAGTAGCGAGTAAAACGTTTTCTAACGATAGAAGTGTGAAGGTTAGGTTAGGTTAGGTTAGGTTAGTTTAAGCTAGGTAGCGTCGTGAAACCACCAAAAACGACGTCATCTAACGAGATAGTGTTGTTTTATTGCGAGTACGAACCTGCGATAGGTGAAATATTGTGAAAGCACACAAAACGGCATGAACAAGCCAGATACTGCGTCTTGTACCGTTACAAGTGCGAAACTGCTATGAAAGCGCATGCAAGCATCGTGAAACCTTAAAGAACGATGTCATTGAGCGAGATACAGCGTTCTGTACTGTACTAAGTTGGTGAAAAACTGTGAGGTCATGCAAATATCGTAATTGTGAAGGAAACAGTGTAATAGAGCGTTTTTAGATACAAGTGCGAAGGTTTGGTTAGGTTAAGATATGAACCGTCATAAAACCGCATTAAACGTTGTCACCTAGTGAGATGCAGTGTTTTTCACCATTACAAGTCGGAAACAGCGATATCTAATGTGAAAGCGCATGAAACCGTCGTAATGTTGCAGAAAGCATTGTAAAGTAGCGAGTAAAACGTTTTCTAACGATAGAAGTGCGAAGGTTAGGTTAGGTTAGGTTAGGTTAGTTTAAGCTAGGTAGCGTCGTGAAACCACCAAAAACGACGTCATCTAACGAGATAGTGTTGTTTTATTGCGAGTACGAACCTGCGATAGGTGAAATATTGTGAAAGCACACAAAACGGCATGAACAAGCCAGATACTGCGTCTTGTACCGTTACAAGTGCGAAACTGCTATGAAAGCGCATGCAAGCATCGTGAAACCTTAAAGAACGATGTCATTGAGCGAGATACAGCGTTCTGTACTGTACTAAGTTGGTGAAAAACTGTGAGGTCATGCAAATATCGTAATTGTGAAGGAAACAGTGTAATAGAGCGTTTTTAGATACAAGTGCGAAGGTTTGGTTAGGTTAAGATATGAACCGTCATAAAACCGCATTAAACGCTGTCACCTAGTGAGATGCAGTGTTTTTCACCATTACAAGTCGGAAACAGCGATATCTAATGTGAAAGCGCATGAAACCGTCGTAATGTTGCAGAAAGCATTGTAAAGTAGCGAGTAAAACGTTTTCTAACGATAGAAGTGCGAAGGTTAGGTTAGGTTAGGTTAGGTTAGTTAAGCTAGGTAGCGTCGTGAAACCACCAAAAACGACGTCATCTAACGAGATAGTGTTGTTTTATTGCGAGTACGAACCTGCGATAGGTGAAATATTGTGAAAGCACACAAAACGGCATGAACAAGCCAGATACTGCGTCTTGTACCGTTACAAGTGCGAAACTGCTATGAAAGCGCATGCAAGCATCGTGAAACCTTAAAGAACGATGTCATTGAGCGAGATACAGCGTTCTGTACTGTACTAAGTTGGTGAAAAACTGTGAGGTCATGCAAATATCGTAATTGTGAAGGAAACAGTGTAATAGAGCGTTTTTAGATACAAGTGCGAAGGTTTGGTTAGGTTAAGATATGAACCGTCATAAAACCGCATTAAACGCTGTCACCTAGTGAGATGCAGTGTTTTTCACCATTACAAGTCGGAAACAGCGATATCTAATGTGAAAGCGCATGAAACCGTCGTAATGTTGCAGAAAGCATTGTAAAGTAGCGAGTAAAACGTTTTCTAACGATAGAAGTGCGAAGGTTAGGTTAGGTTAGGTTAGGTTAGTTAAGCTAGGTAGCGTCGTGAAACCACCAAAAACGACGTCATCTAACGAGATAGTGTTGTTTTATTGCGAGTACGAACCTGCGATAGGTGAAATATTGTGAAAGCACACAAAACGGCATGAACAAGCCAGATACTGCGTCTTGTACCGTTACAAGTGCGAAACTGCTATGAAAGCGCATGCAAGCATCGTGAAACCTTAAAGAACGATGTAATTGAGCGAGATACAGCGTTCTGTACTGTACTAAGTTGGTGAAAAACTGTGAGGTCATGCAAATATCGTAATTGTGAAGGAAACAGTGTAATAGAGCGTTTTTAGATACAAGTGCGAAGGTTTGGTTAGGTTAAGATATGAACCGTCATAAAACCGCATTAAACGCTGTCACCTAGTGAGATGCAGTGTTTTTCACCATTACAAGTCGGAAACAGCGATATCTAATGTGAAAGCGCATGAAACCGTCGTAATGTTGCAGAAAGCATTGTAAAGTAGCGAGTAAAACGTTTTCTAACGATAGAAGTGTGAAGGTTAGGTTAGGTTAGGTTAGGTTAGTTAAGCTAGGTAGCGTCGTGAAACCACCAAAAACGACGTCATCTAACGAGATAGTGTTGTTTTATTGCGAGTACGAACCTGCGATAGGTGAAATATTGTGAAAGCACACAAAACGGCATGAACAAGCCAGATACTGCGTCTTGTACCGTTACAAGTGCGAAACTGCTATGAAAGCGCATGCAAGCATCGTGAAACCTTAAAGAACGATGTAATTGAGCGAGATACAGCGTTCTGTACTGTACTAAGTTGGTGAAAAACTGTGAGGTCATGCAAATATCGTAATTGTGAAGGAAACAGTGTAATAGAGCGTTTTTAGATACAAGTGCGAAGGTTTGGTTAGGTTAAGATATGAACCGTCATAAAACCGCATTAAACGCTGTCACCTAGTGAGATGCAGTGTTTTTCACCATTACAAGTCGGAAACAGCGATATCTAATGTGAAAGCGCATGAAACCGTCGTAATGTTGCAGAAAGCATTGTAAAGTAGCGAGTAAAACGTTTTCTAACGATAGAAGTGTGAAGGTTAGGTTAGGTTAGGTTAGGTTAGGTTAAGCTAGGTAGCGTCGTGAAACCACCAAAAACGACGTCATCTAACGAGATAGTGTTGTTTTATTGCGAGTACGAACCTGCGATAGGTGAAATATTGTGAAAGCACACAAAACGGCATGAACAAGCCAGATACTGCGTCTTGTACCGTTACAAGTGCGAAACTGCTATGAAAGCGCATGCAAGCATCGTGAAACCTTAAAGAACGATGTCATTGAGCGAGATACAGCGTTCTGTACTGTACTAAGTTGGTGAAAAACTGTGAGGTCATGCAAATATCGTAATTGTGAAGGAAACAGTGTAATAGAGCGTTTTTAGATACAAGTGCGAAGGTTTGGTTAGGTTAAGATATGAACCGTCATAAAACCGCATTAAACGCTGTCACCTAGTGAGATGCAGTGTTTTTCACCATTACAAGTCGGAAACAGCGATATCTAATGTGAAAGCGCATGAAACCGTCGTAATGTTGCAGAAAGCATTGTAAAGTAGCGAGTAAAACGTTTTCTAACGATAGAAGTGCGAAGGTTAGGTTAGGTTAGGTTAGTTTAAGCTAGGTAGCGTCGTGAAACCACCAAAAACGACGTCATCTAACGAGATAGTGTTGTTTTATTGCGAGTACGAACCTGCGATAGGTGAAATATTGTGAAAGCACACAAAACGGCATGAACAAGCCAGATACTGCGTCTTGTACCGTTACAAGTGCGAAACTGCTATGAAAGCGCATGCAAGCATCGTGAAACCTTAAAGAACGATGTCATTGAGCGAGATACAGCGTTCTGTACTGTACTAAGTTGGTGAAAAACTGTGAGGTCATGCAAATATCGTAATTGTGAAGGAAACAGTGTAATAGAGCGTTTTTAGATACAAGTGCGAAGGTTTGGTTAGGTTAAGATATGAACCGTCATAAAACCGCATTAAACGTTGTCACCTAGTGAGATGCAGTGTTTTTCACCATTACAAGTCGGAAACAGCGATATCTAATGTGAAAGCGCATGAAACCGTCGTAATGTTGCAGAAAGCATTGTAAAGTAGCGAGTAAAACGTTTTCTAACGATAGAAGTGCGAAGGTTAGGTTAGGTTAGGTTAGGTTAGTTAAGCTAGGTAGCGTCGTGAAACCACCAAAAACGACGTCATCTAACGAGATAGTGTTGTTTTATTGCGAGTACGAACCTGCGATAGGTGAAATATTGTGAAAGCACACAAAACGGCATGAACAAGCCAGATACTGCGTCTTGTACCGTTACAAGTGCGAAACTGCTATGAAAGCGCATGCAAGCATCGTGAAACCTTAAAGAACGATGTCATTGAGCGAGATACAGCGTTCTGTACTGTACTAAGTTGGTGAAAAACTGTGAGGTCATGCAAATATCGTAATTGTGAAGGAAACAGTGTAATAGAGCGTTTTTAGATACAAGTGCGAAGGTTTGGTTAGGTTAAGATATGAACCGTCATAAAACCGCATTAAACGCTGTCACCTAGTGAGATGCAGTGTTTTTCACCATTACAAGTCGGAAACAGCGATATCTAATGTGAAAGCGCATGAAACCGTCGTAATGTTGCAGAAAGCATTGTAAAGTAGCGAGTAAAACGTTTTCTAACGATAGAAGTGCGAAGGTTAGGTTAGGTTAGGTTAGGTTAGTTTAAGCTAGGTAGCGTCGTGAAACCACCAAAAACGACGTCATCTAACGAGATAGTGTTGTTTTATTGCGAGTACGAACCTGCGATAGGTGAAATATTGTGAAAGCACACAAAACGGCATGAACAAGCCAGATACTGCGTCTTGTACCGTTACAAGTGCGAAACTGCTATGAAAGCGCATGCAAGCATCGTGAAACCTTAAAGAACGATGTCATTGAGCGAGATACAGCGTTCTGTACTGTACTAAGTTGGTGAAAAACTGTGAGGTCATGCAAATATCGTAATTGTGAAGGAAACAGTGTAATAGAGCGTTTTTAGATACAAGTGCGAAGGTTTGGTTAGGTTAAGATATGAACCGTCATAAAACCGCATTAAACGCTGTCACCTAGTGAGATGCAGTGTTTTTCACCATTACAAGTCGGAAACAGCGATATCTAATGTGAAAGCGCATGAAACCGTCGTAATGTTGCAGAAAGCATTGTAAAGTAGCGAGTAAAACGTTTTCTAACGATAGAAGTGCGAAGGTTAGGTTAGGTTAGGTTAGGTTAGTTTAAGCTAGGTAGCGTCGTGAAACCACCAAAAACGACGTCATCTAACGAGATAGTGTTGTTTTATTGCGAGTACGAACCTGCGATAGGTGAAATATTGTGAAAGCACACAAAACGGCATGAACAAGCCAGATACTGCGTCTTGTACCGTTACAAGTGCGAAACTGCTATGAAAGCGCATGCAAGCATCGTGAAACCTTAAAGAACGATGTCATTGAGCGAGATACAGCGTTCTGTACTGTACTAAGTTGGTGAAAAACTGTGAGGTCATGCAAATATCGTAATTGTGAAGGAAACAGTGTAATAGAGCGTTTTTAGATACAAGTGCGAAGGTTTGGTTAGGTTAAGATATGAACCGTCATAAAACCGCATTAAACGCTGTCACCTAGTGAGATGCAGTGTTTTTCACCATTACAAGTCGGAAACAGCGATATCTAATGTGAAAGCGCATGAAACCGTCGTAATGTTGCAGAAAGCATTGTAAAGTAGCGAGTAAAACGTTTTCTAACGATAGAAGTGTGAAGGTTAGGTTAGGTTAGGTTAGGTTAGTTTAAGCTAGGTAGCGTCGTGAAACCACCAAAAACGACGTCATCTAACGAGATAGTGTTGTTTTATTGCGAGTACGAACCTGCGATAGGTGAAATATTGTGAAAGCACACAAAACGGCATGAACAAGCCAGATACTGCGTCTTGTACCGTTACAAGTGCGAAACTGCTATGAAAGCGCATGCAAGCATCGTGAAACCTTAAAGAACGATGTCATTGAGCGAGATACAGCGTTCTGTACTGTACTAAGTTGGTGAAAAACTGTGAGGTCATGCAAATATCGTAATTGTGAAGGAAACAGTGTAATAGAGCGTTTTTAGATACAAGTGCGAAGGTTTGGTTAGGTTAAGATATGAACCGTCATAAAACCGCATTAAACGCTGTCACCTAGTGAGATGCAGTGTTTTTCACCATTACAAGTCGGAAACAGCGATATCTAATGTGAAAGCGCATGAAACCGTCGTAATGTTGCAGAAAGCATTGTAAAGTAGCGAGTAAAACGTTTTCTAACGATAGAAGTGCGAAGGTTAGGTTAGGTTAGGTTAGGTTAGTTTAAGCTAGGTAGCGTCGTGAAACCACCAAAAACGACGTCATCTAACGAGATAGTGTTGTTTTATTGCGAGTACGAACCTGCGATAGGTGAAATATTGTGAAAGCACACAAAACGGCATGAACAAGCCAGATACTGCGTCTTGTACCGTTACAAGTGCGAAACTGCTATGAAAGCGCATGCAAGCATCGTGAAACCTTAAAGAACGATGTCATTGAGCGAGATACAGCGTTCTGTACTGTACTAAGTTGGTGAAAAACTGTGAGGTCATGCAAATATCGTAATTGTGAAGGAAACAGTGTAATAGAGCGTTTTTAGATACAAGTGCGAAGGTTTGGTTAGGTTAAGATATGAACCGTCATAAAACCGCATTAAACGCTGTCACCTAGTGAGATGCAGTGTTTTTCACCATTACAAGTCGGAAACAGCGATATCTAATGTGAAAGCGCATGAAACCGTCGTAATGTTGCAGAAAGCATTGTAAAGTAGCGAGTAAAACGTTTTCTAACGATAGAAGTGCGAAGGTTAGGTTAGGTTAGGTTAGGTTAGTTTAAGCTAGGTAGCGTCGTGAAACCACCAAAAACGACGTCATCTAACGAGATAGTGTTGTTTTATTGCGAGTACGAACCTGCGATAGGTGAAATATTGTGAAAGCACACAAAACGGCATGAACAAGCCAGATACTGCGTCTTGTACCGTTACAAGTGCGAAACTGCTATGAAAGCGCATGCAAGCATCGTGAAACCTTAAAGAACGATGTCATTGAGCGAGATACAGCGTTCTGTACTGTACTAAGTTGGTGAAAAACTGTGAGGTCATGCAAATATCGTAATTGTGAAGGAAACAGTGTAATAGAGCGTTTTTAGATACAAGTGCGAAGGTTTGGTTAGGTTAAGATATGAACCGTCATAAAACCGCATTAAACGCTGTCACCTAGTGAGATGCAGTGTTTTTCACCATTACAAGTCGGAAACAGCGATATCTAATGTGAAAGCGCATGAAACCGTCGTAATGTTGCAGAAAGCATTGTAAAGTAGCGAGTAAAACGTTTTCTAACGATAGAAGTGCGAAGGTTAGGTTAGGTTAGGTTAGGTTAGTTTAAGCTAGGTAGCGTCGTGAAACCACCAAAAACGACGTCATCTAACGAGATAGTGTTGTTTTATTGCGAGTACGAACCTGCGATAGGTGAAATATTGTGAAAGCACACAAAACGGCATGAACAAGCCAGATACTGCGTCTTGTACCGTTACAAGTGCGAAACTGCTATGAAAGCGCATGCAAGCATCGTGAAACCTTAAAGAACGATGTAATTGAGCGAGATACAGCGTTCTGTACTGTACTAAGTTGGTGAAAAACTGTGAGGTCATGCAAATATCGTAATTGTGAAGGAAACAGTGTAATAGAGCGTTTTTAGATACAAGTGCGAAGGTTTGGTTAGGTTAAGATATGAACCGTCATAAAACCGCATTAAACGCTGTCACCTAGTGAGATGCAGTGTTTTTCACCATTACAAGTCGGAAACAGCGATATCTAATGTGAAAGCGAATGAAACCGTCGTAATGTTGCAGAAAGCATTGTAAAGTAGCGAGTAAAACGTTTTCTAACGATAGAAGTGCGAAGGTTAGGTTAGGTTAGGTTAGGTTAGTTTAAGCTAGGTAGCGTCGTGAAACCACCAAAAACGACGTCATCTAACGAGATAGTGTTGTTTTATTGCGAGTACGAACCTGCGATAGGTGAAATATTGTGAAAGCACACAAAACGGCATGAACAAGCCAGATACTGCGTCTTGTACCGTTACAAGTGCGAAACTGCTATGAAAGCGCATGCAAGCATCGTGAAACCTTAAAGAACGATGTCATTGAGCGAGATACAGCGTTCTGTACTGTACTAAGTTGGTGAAAAACTGTGAGGTCATGCAAATATCGTAATTGTGAAGGAAACAGTGTAATAGAGCGTTTTTAGATACAAGTGCGAAGGTTTGGTTAGGTTAAGATATGAACCGTCATAAAACCGCATTAAACGCTTGTCACCTAGTGAGATGCAGTGTTTTTCACCATTACAAGTCGGAAACAGCGATATCTAATGTGAAAGCGCATGAAACCGTCGTAATGTTGCAGAAAGCATTGTAAAGTAGCGAGTAAAACGTTTTCTAACGATAGAAGTGCGAAGGTTAGGTTAGGTTAGGTTAGGTTAGTTTAAGCTAGGTAGCGTCGTGAAACCACCAAAAACGACGTCATCTAACGAGATAGTGTTGTTTTATTGCGAGTACGAACCTGCGATAGGTGAAATATTGTGAAAGCACACAAAACGGCATGAACAAGCCAGATACTGCGTCTTGTACCGTTACAAGTGCGAAACTGCTATGAAAGCGCATGCAAGCATCGTGAAACCTTAAAGAACGATTTCATTGAGCGAGATACAGCGTTCTGTACTGTACTAAGTTGGTGAAAAACTGTGAGGTCATGCAAATATCGTAATTGTGAAGGAAACAGTGTAATAGAGCGTTTTTAGATACAAGTGCGAAGGTTTGGTTAGGTTAAGATATGAACCGTCATAAAACCGCATTAAACGCTTGTCACCTAGTGAGATGCAGTGTTTTTCACCATTACAAGTCGGAAACAGCGATATCTAATGTGAAAGCGCATGAAACCGTCGTAATGTTACAGAAAGCATTGTAAAGTAGCGAGTAAAACGTTTTCTAACGATAGAAGTGCGAAGGTTAGGTTAGGTTAGGTTAGGTTAGTTTAAGCTAGGTAGCGTCGTGAAACCACCAAAAACGACGTCATCTAACGAGATAGTGTTGTTTTATTGCGAGTACGAACCTGCGATAGGTGAAATATTGTGAAAGCACACAAAACGGCATGAACAAGCCAGATACTGCGTCTTGTACCGTTACAAATGCGAAACTGCTATGAAAGCGCATGCAAGCATCGTGAAACCTTAAAGAACGATTTCATTGAGCGAGATACAGCGTTCTGTACTGTACTAAGTGGTGAAAAACTGTGAGGTCATGCAAATATCGTAATTGTGAAGGAAACAGTGTAATAGAGCGTTTTTAGATACAAGTGCGAAGGTTTGGTTAGGTTAAGATATGAACTGTCATAAAACCGCATAAACGCTGTCACCTAGTGAGATGCAGTTTTTCACCATTACAAGTCGGAAACAGCGATATCTAATGTGAAAGCGCATGAAACCGTCGTAATGTTGCAGAAAGCATTGTAAAGTAGCGAGTAAAACGTTTTCTAACGATAGAAGTGCGAGAGGTTAGGTTAGGTTAGTAGGTTAGTTTAAGCTAGGTAGCGTCGTGAAACCACCAAAAACGACGTCATCTAACGAGATAGTGTTGTTTTATTGCGAGTACGAACCTGCGATAGGTGAAATATTGTGAAAGCACACAAAACGGCATGAACAAGCCAGATATTGCGTCTTGTACCGTTACAAGTGCGAAACTGCTATGAAAGCGCATGCAAGCATCGTGAAACCTTAAAGAACGATGTAATTGAGCGAGATACAGCGTTCTCTACTGTACTAAGTTGGTGAAAAACTGTGAGCTCATGCAAATATCGTAATTGTGAAGGAAACAGTGTAATAGAGCGTTTTTAGATACAAGTGCGAAGGTTTGGTTAGGTTAAGATATGAACCGTCATAAAACCGCATTAAACGCTGTCACCTAGTGAGATGCAGTGTTTTTCACCATTACAAGTCGGAAACAGCGATATCTAATGTGAAAGCGCATGAAACCGTCGTAATGTTGCAGAAAGCATTGTAAAGTAGCGAGTAAAACGTTTTTCTAACGATAGAAGTGTGAAGGTTAGGTTAGGTTAGGTTAGGTTAGTTAAGCTAGGTAGCGTCGTGAAACCACCAAAAACGACGTCATCTAACGAGATAGTTGTTTATTGCGAGTACGAACCTGCGATAGGTGAAATATTGTGAAAGCACACAAAAACGGCATGAACAAGCCAGATACTGCGTCTTGTACCGTTACAAAGTGCGAAACTGCTATGAAAGCGCATGCAAGCATCGTGAAAACCTTAAAGAACGATGTCATTGAGCGAGATACAGCGTTCTGTACTGTACTAAGTTGGTGAAAAAACTTGAGGTCATGCAAATATCGTAATTGTGAAGGAAACAGTGTAATAGAGCGTTTTTAGATACAAGTGCGAAGGTTTGGTTAGGTTAAGATATGAACCGTCATAAAACCGCATTAAACGCTGTCACCTAGTGAGATGCAGTGTTTTTCACCATTACAAGTCGGAAACAGCGATATCTAATGTGAAAGCGCATGAAACCGTCGTAATGTTGCAGAAAGCATTGTAAAGTAGCGAGTAAAACGTTTTCTAACGATAGAAGTGCGAAGGTTAGGTTAGGTTAGGTTAGGTTAGTTTAAGCTAGGTAGCGTCGTGAAACCACCAAAAACGACGTCATCTAACGAGATAGTGTTGTTTTATTGCGAGTACGAACCTGCGATAGGTGAAATATTGTGAAAGCACACAAAACGGCATGAACAAGCCAGATACTGCGTCTTGTACCGTTACAAGTGCGAAACTGCTATGAAAGCGCATGCAAGCATCGTGAAACCTTAAAGAACGATGTCATTGAGCGAGATACAGCGTTCTGTACTGTACTAAGTTGGTGAAAAACTGTGAGGTCATGCAAATATCGTAATTGTGAAGGAAACAGTGTAATAGAGCGTTTTTAGATACAAGTGCGAAGGTTTGGTTAGGTTAAGATATGAACCGTCATAAAACCGCATTAAACGCTGTCACCTAGTGAGATGCAGTGTTTTTCACCATTACAAGTCGGAAACAGCGATATCTAATGTGAAAGCGCATGAAACCGTCGTAATGTTGCAGAAAGCATTGTAAAGTAGCGAGTAAAACGTTTTCTAACGATAGAAGTGCGAAGGTTAGGTTAGGTTAGGTTAGGTTAGTTTAAGCTAGGTAGCGTCGTGAAACCACCAAAAACGACGTCATCTAACGAGATAGTGTTGTTTTATTGCGAGTACGAACCTGCGATAGGTGAAATATTGTGAAAGCACACAAAACGGCATGAACAAGCCAGATACTGCGTCTTGTACCGTTACAAGTGCGAAACTGCTATGAAAGCGCATGCAAGCATCGTGAAACCTTAAAGAACGATGTCATTGAGCGAGATACAGCGTTCTGTACTGTACTAAGTTGGTGAAAAACTGTGAGGTCATGCAAATATCGTAATTGTGAAGGAAACAGTGTAATAGAGCGTTTTTAGATACAAGTGCGAAGGTTTGGTTAGGTTAAGATATGAACCGTCATAAAACCGCATTAAACGCTGTCACCTAGTGAGATGCAGTGTTTTTCACCATTACAAGTCGGAAACAGCGATATCTAATGTGAAAGCGCATGAAACCGTCGTAATGTTGCAGAAAGCATTGTAAAGTAGCGAGTAAAACGTTTTCTAACGATAGAAGTGCGAAGGTTAGGTTAGGTTAGGTTAGGTTAGTTTAAGCTAGGTAGCGTCGTGAAACCACCAAAAACGACGTCATCTAACGAGATAGTGTTGTTTTATTGCGAGTACGAACCTGCGATAGGTGAAATATTGTGAAAGCACACAAAACGGCATGAACAAGCCAGATACTGCGTCTTGTACCGTTACAAGTGCGAAACTGCTATGAAAGCGCATGCAAGCATCGTGAAACCTTAAAGAACGATGTCATTGAGCGAGATACAGCGTTCTGTACTGTACTAAGTTGGTGAAAAACTGTGAGGTCATGCAAATATCGTAATTGTGAAGGAAACAGTGTAATAGAGCGTTTTTAGATACAAGTGCGAAGGTTTGGTTAGGTTAAGATATGAACCGTCATAAAACCGCATTAAACGCTGTCACCTAGTGAGATGCAGTGTTTTTCACCATTACAAGTCGGAAACAGCGATATCTAATGTGAAAGCGCATGAAACCGTCGTAATGTTGCAGAAAGCATTGTAAAGTAGCGAGTAAAACGTTTTCTAACGATAGAAGTGCGAAGGTTAGGTTAGGTTAGGTTAGGTTAGTTTAAGCTAGGTAGCGTCGTGAAACCACCAAAAACGACGTCATCTAACGAGATAGTGTTGTTTTATTGCGAGTACGAACCTGCGATAGGTGAAATATTGTGAAAGCACACAAAACGGCATGAACAAGCCAGATACTGCGTCTTGTACCGTTACAAGTGCGAAACTGCTATGAAAGCGCATGCAAGCATCGTGAAACCTTAAAGAACGATGTCATTGAGCGAGATACAGCGTTCTGTACTGTACTAAGTTGGTGAAAAACTGTGAGGTCATGCAAATATCGTAATTGTGAAGGAAACAGTGTAATAGAGCGTTTTTAGATACAAGTGCGAAGGTTTGGTTAGGTTAAGATATGAACCGTCATAAAACCGCATTAAACGCTGTCACCTAGTGAGATGCAGTGTTTTTCACCATTACAAGTCGGAAACAGCGATATCTAATGTGAAAGCGCATGAAACCGTCGTAATGTTGCAGAAAGCATTGTAAAGTAGCGAGTAAAACGTTTTCTAACGATAGAAGTGCGAAGGTTAGGTTAGGTTAGGTTAGGTTAGTTTAAGCTAGGTAGCGTCGTGAAACCACCAAAAACGACGTCATCTAACGAGATAGTGTTGTTTTATTGCGAGTACGAACCTGCGATAGGTGAAATATTGTGAAAGCACACAAAACGGCATGAACAAGCCAGATACTGCGTCTTGTACCGTTACAAGTGCGAAACTGCTATGAAAGCGCATGCAAGCATCGTGAAACCTTAAAGAACGATGTCATTGAGCGAGATACAGCGTTCTGTACTGTACTAAGTTGGTGAAAAACTGTGAGGTCATGCAAATATCGTAATTGTGAAGGAAACAGTGTAATAGAGCGTTTTTAGATACAAGTGCGAAGGTTTGGTTAGGTTAAGATATGAACCGTCATAAAACCGCATTAAACGCTGTCACCTAGTGAGATGCAGTGTTTTTCACCATTACAAGTCGGAAACAGCGATATCTAATGTGAAAGCGCATGAAACCGTCGTAATGTTGCAGAAAGCATTGTAAAGTAGCGAGTAAAACGTTTTCTAACGATAGAAGTGCGAAGGTTAGGTTAGGTTAGGTTAGGTTAGTTTAAGCTAGGTAGCGTCGTGAAACCACCAAAAACGACGTCATCTAACGAGATAGTGTTGTTTTATTGCGAGTACGAACCTGCGATAGGTGAAATATTGTGAAAGCACACAAAACGGCATGAACAAGCCAGATACTGCGTCTTGTACCGTTACAAGTGCGAAACTGCTATGAAAGCGCATGCAAGCATCGTGAAACCTTAAAGAACGATGTCATTGAGCGAGATACAGCGTTCTGTACTGTACTAAGTTGGTGAAAAACTGTGAGGTCATGCAAATATCGTAATTGTGAAGGAAACAGTGTAATAGAGCGTTTTTAGATACAAGTGCGAAGGTTTGGTTAGGTTAAGATATGAACCGTCATAAAACCGCATTAAACGCTGTCACCTAGTGAGATGCAGTGTTTTTCACCATTACAAGTCGGAAACAGCGATATCTAATGTGAAAGCGCATGAAACCGTCGTAATGTTGCAGAAAGCATTGTAAAGTAGCGAGTAAAACGTTTTCTAACGATAGAAGTGCGAAGGTTAGGTTAGGTTAGGTTAGGTTAGTTTAAGCTAGGTAGCGTCGTGAAACCACCAAAAACGACGTCATCTAACGAGATAGTGTTGTTTTATTGCGAGTACGAACCTGCGATAGGTGAAATATTGTGAAAGCACACAAAACGGCATGAACAAGCCAGATACTGCGTCTTGTACCGTTACAAGTGCGAAACTGCTATGAAAGCGCATGCAAGCATCGTGAAACCTTAAAGAACGATGTCATTGAGCGAGATACAGCGTTCTGTACTGTACTAAGTTGGTGAAAAACTGTGAGGTCATGCAAATATCGTAATTGTGAAGGAAACAGTGTAATAGAGCGTTTTTAGATACAAGTGCGAAGGTTTGGTTAGGTTAAGATATGAACCGTCATAAAACCGCATTAAACGCTGTCACCTAGTGAGATGCAGTGTTTTTCACCATTACAAGTCGGAAACAGCGATATCTAATGTGAAAGCGCATGAAACCGTCGTAATGTTGCAGAAAGCATTGTAAAGTAGCGAGTAAAACGTTTTCTAACGATAGAAGTGCGAAGGTTAGGTTAGGTTAGGTTAGTTTAAGCTAGGTAGCGTCGTGAAACCACCAAAAACGACGTCATCTAACGAGATAGTGTTGTTTTATTGCGAGTACGAACCTGCGATAGGTGAAATATTGTGAAAGCACACAAAACGGCATGAACAAGCCAGATACTGCGTCTTGTACCGTTACAAGTGCGAAACTGCTATGAAAGCGCATGCAAGCATCGTGAAACCTTAAAGAACGATGTCATTGAGCGAGATACAGCGTTCTGTACTGTACTAAGTTGGTGAAAAACTGTGAGGTCATGCAAATATCGTAATTGTGAAGGAAACAGTGTAATAGAGCGTTTTTAGATACAAGTGCGAAGGTTTGGTTAGGTTAAGATATGAACCGTCATAAAACCGCATTAAACGCTGTCACCTAGTGAGATGCAGTGTTTTTCACCATTACAAGTCGGAAACAGCGATATCTAATGTGAAAGCGCATGAAACCGTCGTAATGTTGCAGAAAGCATTGTAAAGTAGCGAGTAAAACGTTTTCTAACGATAGAAGTGCGAAGGTTAGGTTAGGTTAGGTTAGGTTAGTTTAAGCTAGGTAGCGTCGTGAAACCACCAAAAACGACGTCATCTAACGAGATAGTGTTGTTTTATTGCGAGTACGAACCTGCGATAGGTGAAATATTGTGAAAGCACACAAAACGGCATGAACAAGCCAGATACTGCGTCTTGTACCGTTACAAGTGCGAAACTGCTATGAAAGCGCATGCAAGCATCGTGAAACCTTAAAGAACGATGTCATTGAGCGAGATACAGCGTTCTGTACTGTACTAAGTTGGTGAAAAACTGTGAGGTCATGCAAATATCGTAATTGTGAAGGAAACAGTGTAATAGAGCGTTTTTAGATACAAGTGCGAAGGTTTGGTTAGGTTAAGATATGAACCGTCATAAAACCGCATTAAACGCTGTCACCTAGTGAGATGCAGTGTTTTTCACCATTACAAGTCGGAAACAGCGATATCTAATGTGAAAGCGCATGAAACCGTCGTAATGTTGCAGAAAGCATTGTAAAGTAGCGAGTAAAACGTTTTCTAACGATAGAAGTGCGAAGGTTAGGTTAGGTTAGGTTAGGTTAGTTTAAGCTAGGTAGCGTCGTGAAACCACCAAAAACGACGTCATCTAACGAGATAGTGTTGTTTTATTGCGAGTACGAACCTGCGATAGGTGAAATATTGTGAAAGCACACAAAACGGCATGAACAAGCCAGATACTGCGTCTTGTACCGTTACAAGTGCGAAACTGCTATGAAAGCGCATGCAAGCATCGTGAAACCTTAAAGAACGATGTCATTGAGCGAGATACAGCGTTCTGTACTGTACTAAGTTGGTGAAAAACTGTGAGGTCATGCAAATATCGTAATTGTGAAGGAAACAGTGTAATAGAGCGTTTTTAGATACAAGTGCGAAGGTTTGGTTAGGTTAAGATATGAACCGTCATAAAACCGCATTAAACGCTGTCACCTAGTGAGATGCAGTGTTTTTCACCATTACAAGTCGGAAACAGCGATATCTAATGTGAAAGCGCATGAAACCGTCGTAATGTTGCAGAAAGCATTGTAAAGTAGCGAGTAAAACGTTTTCTAACGATAGAAGTGCGAAGGTTAGGTTAGGTTAGGTTAGGTTAGTTTAAGCTAGGTAGCGTCGTGAAACCACCAAAAACGACGTCATCTAACGAGATAGTGTTGTTTTATTGCGAGTACGAACCTGCGATAGGTGAAATATTGTGAAAGCACACAAAACGGCATGAACAAGCCAGATACTGCGTCTTGTACCGTTACAAGTGCGAAACTGCTATGAAAGCGCATGCAAGCATCGTGAAACCTTAAAGAACGATGTCATTGAGCGAGATACAGCGTTCTGTACTGTACTAAGTTGGTGAAAAACTGTGAGGTCATGCAAATATCGTAATTGTGAAGGAAACAGTGTAATAGAGCGTTTTTAGATACAAGTGCGAAGGTTTGGTTAGGTTAAGATATGAACCGTCATAAAACCGCATTAAACGCTGTCACCTAGTGAGATGCAGTGTTTTTCACCATTACAAGTCGGAAACAGCGATATCTAATGTGAAAGCGCATGAAACCGTCGTAATGTTGCAGAAAGCATTGTAAAGTAGCGAGTAAAACGTTTTCTAACGATAGAAGTGCGAAGGTTAGGTTAGGTTAGGTTAGGTTAGTTTAAGCTAGGTAGCGTCGTGAAACCACCAAAAACGACGTCATCTAACGAGATAGTGTTGTTTTATTGCGAGTACGAACCTGCGATAGGTGAAATATTGTGAAAGCACACAAAACGGCATGAACAAGCCAGATACTGCGTCTTGTACCGTTACAAGTGCGAAACTGCTATGAAAGCGCATGCAAGCATCGTGAAACCTTAAAGAACGATGTCATTGAGCGAGATACAGCGTTCTGTACTGTACTAAGTTGGTGAAAAACTGTGAGGTCATGCAAATATCGTAATTGTGAAGGAAACAGTGTAATAGAGCGTTTTTAGATACAAGTGCGAAGGTTTGGTTAGGTTAAGATATGAACCGTCATAAAACCGCATTAAACGCTGTCACCTAGTGAGATGCAGTGTTTTTCACCATTACAAGTCGGAAACAGCGATATCTAATGTGAAAGCGCATGAAACCGTCGTAATGTTGCAGAAAGCATTGTAAAGTAGCGAGTAAAACGTTTTCTAACGATAGAAGTGCGAAGGTTAGGTTAGGTTAGGTTAGGTTAGTTTAAGCTAGGTAGCGTCGTGAAACCACCAAAAACGACGTCATCTAACGAGATAGTGTTGTTTTATTGCGAGTACGAACCTGCGATAGGTGAAATATTGTGAAAGCACACAAAACGGCATGAACAAGCCAGATACTGCGTCTTGTACCGTTACAAGTGCGAAACTGCTATGAAAGCGCATGCAAGCATCGTGAAACCTTAAAGAACGATGTCATTGAGCGAGATACAGCGTTCTGTACTGTACTAAGTTGGTGAAAAACTGTGAGGTCATGCAAATATCGTAATTGTGAAGGAAACAGTGTAATAGAGCGTTTTTAGATACAAGTGCGAAGGTTTGGTTAGGTTAAGATATGAACCGTCATAAAACCGCATTAAACGCTGTCACCTAGTGAGATGCAGTGTTTTTCACCATTACAAGTCGGAAACAGCGATATCTAATGTGAAAGCGCATGAAACCGTCGTAATGTTGCAGAAAGCATTGTAAAGTAGCGAGTAAAACGTTTTCTAACGATAGAAGTGCGAAGGTTAGGTTAGGTTAGGTTAGGTTAGTTTAAGCTAGGTAGCGTCGTGAAACCACCAAAAACGACGTCATCTAACGAGATAGTGTTGTTTTATTGCGAGTACGAACCTGCGATAGGTGAAATATTGTGAAAGCACACAAAACGGCATGAACAAGCCAGATACTGCGTCTTGTACCGTTACAAGTGCGAAACTGCTATGAAAGCGCATGCAAGCATCGTGAAACCTTAAAGAACGATGTCATTGAGCGAGATACAGCGTTCTGTACTGTACTAAGTTGGTGAAAAACTGTGAGGTCATGCAAATATCGTAATTGTGAAGGAAACAGTGTAATAGAGCGTTTTTAGATACAAGTGCGAAGGTTTGGTTAGGTTAAGATATGAACCGTCATAAAACCGCATTAAACGCTGTCACCTAGTGAGATGCAGTGTTTTTCACCATTACAAGTCGGAAACAGCGATATCTAATGTGAAAGCGCATGAAACCGTCGTAATGTTGCAGAAAGCATTGTAAAGTAGCGAGTAAAACGTTTTCTAACGATAGAAGTGCGAAGGTTAGGTTAGGTTAGGTTAGGTTAGTTTAAGCTAGGTAGCGTCGTGAAACCACCAAAAACGACGTCATCTAACGAGATAGTGTTGTTTTATTGCGAGTACGAACCTGCGATAGGTGAAATATTGTGAAAGCACACAAAACGGCATGAACAAGCCAGATACTGCGTCTTGTACCGTTACAAGTGCGAAACTGCTATGAAAGCGCATGCAAGCATCGTGAAACCTTAAAGAACGATGTCATTGAGCGAGATACAGCGTTCTGTACTGTACTAAGTTGGTGAAAAACTGTGAGGTCATGCAAATATCGTAATTGTGAAGGAAACAGTGTAATAGAGCGTTTTTAGATACAAGTGCGAAGGTTTGGTTAGGTTAAGATATGAACCGTCATAAAACCGCATTAAACGCTGTCACCTAGTGAGATGCAGTGTTTTTCACCATTACAAGTCGGAAACAGCGATATCTAATGTGAAAGCGCATGAAACCGTCGTAATGTTGCAGAAAGCATTGTAAAGTAGCGAGTAAAACGTTTTCTAACGATAGAAGTGCGAAGGTTAGGTTAGGTTAGGTTAGGTTAGTTTAAGCTAGGTAGCGTCGTGAAACCACCAAAAACGACGTCATCTAACGAGATAGTGTTGTTTTATTGCGAGTACGAACCTGCGATAGGTGAAATATTGTGAAAGCACACAAAACGGCATGAACAAGCCAGATACTGCGTCTTGTACCGTTACAAGTGCGAAACTGCTATGAAAGCGCATGCAAGCATCGTGAAACCTTAAAGAACGATGTCATTGAGCGAGATACAGCGTTCTGTACTGTACTAAGTTGGTGAAAAACTGTGAGGTCATGCAAATATCGTAATTGTGAAGGAAACAGTGTAATAGAGCGTTTTTAGATACAAGTGCGAAGGTTTGGTTAGGTTAAGATATGAACCGTCATAAAACCGCATTAAACGCTGTCACCTAGTGAGATGCAGTGTTTTTCACCATTACAAGTCGGAAACAGCGATATCTAATGTGAAAGCGCATGAAACCGTCGTAATGTTGCAGAAAGCATTGTAAAGTAGCGAGTAAAACGTTTTCTAACGATAGAAGTGCGAAGGTTAGGTTAGGTTAGGTTAGGTTAGTTTAAGCTAGGTAGCGTCGTGAAACCACCAAAAACGACGTCATCTAACGAGATAGTGTTGTTTTATTGCGAGTACGAACCTGCGATAGGTGAAATATTGTGAAAGCACACAAAACGGCATGAACAAGCCAGATACTGCGTCTTGTACCGTTACAAGTGCGAAACTGCTATGAAAGCGCATGCAAGCATCGTGAAACCTTAAAGAACGATGTCATTGAGCGAGATACAGCGTTCTGTACTGTACTAAGTTGGTGAAAAACTGTGAGGTCATGCAAATATCGTAATTGTGAAGGAAACAGTGTAATAGAGCGTTTTTAGATACAAGTGCGAAGGTTTGGTTAGGTTAAGATATGAACCGTCATAAAACCGCATTAAACGCTGTCACCTAGTGAGATGCAGTGTTTTTCACCATTACAAGTCGGAAACAGCGATATCTAATGTGAAAGCGCATGAAACCGTCGTAATGTTGCAGAAAGCATTGTAAAGTAGCGAGTAAAACGTTTTCTAACGATAGAAGTGCGAAGGTTAGGTTAGGTTAGGTTAGGTTAGTTTAAGCTAGGTAGCGTCGTGAAACCACCAAAAACGACGTCATCTAACGAGATAGTGTTGTTTTATTGCGAGTACGAACCTGCGATAGGTGAAATATTGTG
The DNA here is from genome assembly GCA_013436015.1 of Rhipicephalus annulatus. Classification (NCBI taxonomy): domain Eukaryota; kingdom Metazoa; phylum Arthropoda; class Arachnida; order Ixodida; family Ixodidae; genus Rhipicephalus; species Rhipicephalus annulatus. The sequence continues at coordinate 3,985 of WOVY01010084.1, read as the reverse complement.
AAAGCACACAAAACGGCATGAACAAGCCAGATACTGCGTCTTGTACCGTTACAAGTGCGAAACTGCTATGAAAGCGCATGCAAGCATCGTGAAACCTTAAAGAACGATGTCATTGAGCGAGATACAGCGTTCTGTACTGTACTAAGTTGGTGAAAAACTGTGAGGTCATGCAAATATCGTAATTGTGAAGGAAACAGTGTAATAGAGCGTTTTTAGATACAAGTGCGAAGGTTTGGTTAGGTTAAGATATGAACCGTCATAAAACCGCATTAAACGCTGTCACCTAGTGAGATGCAGTGTTTTTCACCATTACAAGTCGGAAACAGCGATATCTAATGTGAAAGCGCATGAAACCGTCGTAATGTTGCAGAAAGCATTGTAAAGTAGCGAGTAAAACGTTTTCTAACGATAGAAGTGCGAAGGTTAGGTTAGGTTAGGTTAGGTTAGTTTAAGCTAGGTAGCGTCGTGAAACCACCAAAAACGACGTCATCTAACGAGATAGTGTTGTTTTATTGCGAGTACGAACCTGCGATAGGTGAAATATTGTGAAAGCACACAAAACGGCATGAACAAGCCAGATACTGCGTCTTGTACCGTTACAAGTGCGAAACTGCTATGAAAGCGCATGCAAGCATCGTGAAACCTTAAAGAACGATGTCATTGAGCGAGATACAGCGTTCTGTACTGTACTAAGTTGGTGAAAAACTGTGAGGTCATGCAAATATCGTAATTGTGAAGGAAACAGTGTAATAGAGCGTTTTTAGATACAAGTGCGAAGGTTTGGTTAGGTTAAGATATGAACCGTCATAAAACCGCATTAAACGCTGTCACCTAGTGAGATGCAGTGTTTTTCACCATTACAAGTCGGAAACAGCGATATCTAATGTGAAAGCGCATGAAACCGTCGTAATGTTGCAGAAAGCATTGTAAAGTAGCGAGTAAAACGTTTTCTAACGATAGAAGTGCGAAGGTTAGGTTAGGTTAGGTTAGGTTAGTTTAAGCTAGGTAGCGTCGTGAAACCACCAAAAACGACGTCATCTAACGAGATAGTGTTGTTTTATTGCGAGTACGAACCTGCGATAGGTGAAATATTGTGAAAGCACACAAAACGGCATGAACAAGCCAGATACTGCGTCTTGTACCGTTACAAGTGCGAAACTGCTATGAAAGCGCATGCAAGCATCGTGAAACCTTAAAGAACGATGTCATTGAGCGAGATACAGCGTTCTGTACTGTACTAAGTTGGTGAAAAACTGTGAGGTCATGCAAATATCGTAATTGTGAAGGAAACAGTGTAATAGAGCGTTTTTAGATACAAGTGCGAAGGTTTGGTTAGGTTAAGATATGAACCGTCATAAAACCGCATTAAACGCTGTCACCTAGTGAGATGCAGTGTTTTTCACCATTACAAGTCGGAAACAGCGATATCTAATGTGAAAGCGCATGAAACCGTCGTAATGTTGCAGAAAGCATTGTAAAGTAGCGAGTAAAACGTTTTCTAACGATAGAAGTGCGAAGGTTAGGTTAGGTTAGGTTAGGTTAGTTTAAGCTAGGTAGCGTCGTGAAACCACCAAAAACGACGTCATCTAACGAGATAGTGTTGTTTTATTGCGAGTACGAACCTGCGATAGGTGAAATATTGTGAAAGCACACAAAACGGCATGAACAAGCCAGATACTGCGTCTTGTACCGTTACAAGTGCGAAACTGCTATGAAAGCGCATGCAAGCATCGTGAAACCTTAAAGAACGATGTCATTGAGCGAGATACAGCGTTCTGTACTGTACTAAGTTGGTGAAAAACTGTGAGGTCATGCAAATATCGTAATTGTGAAGGAAACAGTGTAATAGAGCGTTTTTAGATACAAGTGCGAAGGTTTGGTTAGGTTAAGATATGAACCGTCATAAAACCGCATTAAACGCTGTCACCTAGTGAGATGCAGTGTTTTTCACCATTACAAGTCGGAAACAGCGATATCTAATGTGAAAGCGCATGAAACCGTCGTAATGTTGCAGAAAGCATTGTAAAGTAGCGAGTAAAACGTTTTCTAACGATAGAAGTGCGAAGGTTAGGTTAGGTTAGGTTAGGTTAGTTTAAGCTAGGTAGCGTCGTGAAACCACCAAAAACGACGTCATCTAACGAGATAGTGTTGTTTTATTGCGAGTACGAACCTGCGATAGGTGAAATATTGTGAAAGCACACAAAACGGCATGAACAAGCCAGATACTGCGTCTTGTACCGTTACAAGTGCGAAACTGCTATGAAAGCGCATGCAAGCATCGTGAAACCTTAAAGAACGATGTCATTGAGCGAGATACAGCGTTCTGTACTGTACTAAGTTGGTGAAAAACTGTGAGGTCATGCAAATATCGTAATTGTGAAGGAAACAGTGTAATAGAGCGTTTTTAGATACAAGTGCGAAGGTTTGGTTAGGTTAAGATATGAACCGTCATAAAACCGCATTAAACGCTGTCACCTAGTGAGATGCAGTGTTTTTCACCATTACAAGTCGGAAACAGCGATATCTAATGTGAAAGCGCATGAAACCGTCGTAATGTTGCAGAAAGCATTGTAAAGTAGCGAGTAAAACGTTTTCTAACGATAGAAGTGCGAAGGTTAGGTTAGGTTAGGTTAGGTTAGTTTAAGCTAGGTAGCGTCGTGAAACCACCAAAAACGACGTCATCTAACGAGATAGTGTTGTTTTATTGCGAGTACGAACCTGCGATAGGTGAAATATTGTGAAAGCACACAAAACGGCATGAACAAGCCAGATACTGCGTCTTGTACCGTTACAAGTGCGAAACTGCTATGAAAGCGCATGCAAGCATCGTGAAACCTTAAAGAACGATGTCATTGAGCGAGATACAGCGTTCTGTACTGTACTAAGTTGGTGAAAAACTGTGAGGTCATGCAAATATCGTAATTGTGAAGGAAACAGTGTAATAGAGCGTTTTTAGATACAAGTGCGAAGGTTTGGTTAGGTTAAGATATGAACCGTCATAAAACCGCATTAAACGCTGTCACCTAGTGAGATGCAGTGTTTTTCACCATTACAAGTCGGAAACAGCGATATCTAATGTGAAAGCGCATGAAACCGTCGTAATGTTGCAGAAAGCATTGTAAAGTAGCGAGTAAAACGTTTTCTAACGATAGAAGTGCGAAGGTTAGGTTAGGTTAGGTTAGGTTAGTTAAGCTAGGTAGCGTCGTGAAACCACCAAAAACGACGTCATCTAACGAGATAGTGTTGTTTTATTGCGAGTACGAACCTGCGATAGGTGAAATATTGTGAAAGCACACAAAACGGCATGAACAAGCCAGATACTGCGTCTTGTACCGTTACAAGTGCGAAACTGCTATGAAAGCGCATGCAAGCATCGTGAAACCTTAAAGAACGATGTCATTGAGCGAGATACAGCGTTCTGTACTGTACTAAGTTGGTGAAAAACTGTGAGGTCATGCAAATATCGTAATTGTGAAGGAAACAGTGTAATAGAGCGTTTTTAGATACAAGTGCGAAGGTTTGGTTAGGTTAAGATATGAACCGTCATAAAACCGCATTAAACGCTGTCACCTAGTGAGATGCAGTGTTTTTCACCATTACAAGTCGGAAACAGCGATATCTAATGTGAAAGCGCATGAAACCGTCGTAATGTTGCAGAAAGCAATTGTAAGTAGCGAGTAAAAACGTTTTCTAACGATAGAAAGTGCTGAAGGTTAGGTTAGGTTAGGTTAGGTTAGTTAAGCTAGGTAGCGTCGTGAAACCACCAAAACGGACGTCATCTAAGCAATAGTGTTTTGTTTTATTGCGAGTACGGAAACCTGCGATAGGTGAAATATTGTGAAAGCACACAAAACGGCATGAACCAAGCCAGATACTGCGTCTTGTACCATTACAAGTGCGAAACTGCTATGAAAGCGCATGCAAGCATCGTGAAACCTTAAAGAACGATGTCATTGAGCGAGATACAGCGTTCTGTACTGTGTTT
>WOVY01010083.1:0-21229 GCA_013436015.1 Rhipicephalus annulatus | reverse complement strand
AGTACGAACCTGCGATAGGTGAAATATTGTGAAAGCACACAAAACGGCATGAACAAGCCAGATACTGCGTCTTGTACCGTTACAAGTGCGAAACTGCTATGAAAGCGCATGCAAGCATCGTGAAACCTTAAAGAACGATGTCATTGAGCGAGATACAGCGTTCTGTACTGTACTAAGTTGGTGAAAAACTGTGAGGTCATGCAAATATCGTAATTGTGAAGGAAACAGTGTAATAGAGCGTTTTTAGATACAAGTGCGAAGGTTTGGTTAGGTTAAGATATGAACCGTCATAAAACCGCATTAAACGCTGTCACCTAGTGAGATGCAGTGTTTTTCACCATTACAAGTCGGAAACAGCGATATCTAATGTGAAAGCGCATGAAACCGTCGTAATGTTGCAGAAAGCATTGTAAAGTAGCGAGTAAAACGTTTTCTAACGATAGAAGTGCGAAGGTTAGGTTAGGTTAGGTTAGGTTAGTTTAAGCTAGGTAGCGTCGTGAAACCACCAAAAACGACGTCATCTAACGAGATAGTGTTGTTTTATTGCGAGTACGAACCTGCGATAGGTGAAATATTGTGAAAGCACACAAAACGGCATGAACAAGCCAGATACTGCGTCTTGTACCGTTACAAGTGCGAAACTGCTATGAAAGCGCATGCAAGCATCGTGAAACCTTAAAGAACGATGTCATTGAGCGAGATACAGCGTTCTGTACTGTACTAAGTTGGTGAAAAACTGTGAGGTCATGCAAATATCGTAATTGTGAAGGAAACAGTGTAATAGAGCGTTTTTAGATACAAGTGCGAAGGTTTGGTTAGGTTAAGATATGAACCGTCATAAAACCGCATTAAACGCTGTCACCTAGTGAGATGCAGTGTTTTTCACCATTACAAGTCGGAAACAGCGATATCTAATGTGAAAGCGCATGAAACCGTCGTAATGTTGCAGAAAGCATTGTAAAGTAGCGAGTAAAACGTTTTCTAACGATAGAAGTGCGAAGGTTAGGTTAGGTTAGGTTAGGTTAGTTTAAGCTAGGTAGCGTCGTGAAACCACCAAAAACGACGTCATCTAACGAGATAGTGTTGTTTTATTGCGAGTACGAACCTGCGATAGGTGAAATATTGTGAAAGCACACAAAACGGCATGAACAAGCCAGATACTGCGTCTTGTACCGTTACAAGTGCGAAACTGCTATGAAAGCGCATGCAAGCATCGTGAAACCTTAAAGAACGATGTCATTGAGCGAGATACAGCGTTCTGTACTGTACTAAGTTGGTGAAAAACTGTGAGGTCATGCAAATATCGTAATTGTGAAGGAAACAGTGTAATAGAGCGTTTTTAGATACAAGTGCGAAGGTTTGGTTAGGTTAAGATATGAACCGTCATAAAACCGCATTAAACGCTGTCACCTAGTGAGATGCAGTGTTTTTCACCATTACAAGTCGGAAACAGCGATATCTAATGTGAAAGCGCATGAAACCGTCGTAATGTTGCAGAAAGCATTGTAAAGTAGCGAGTAAAACGTTTTCTAACGATAGAAGTGTGAAGGTTAGGTTAGGTTAGGTTAGGTTAAGCTAGGTAGCGTCGTGAAACCACCAAAAACGACGTCATCTAACGAGATAGTGTTGTTTTATTGCGAGTACGAACCTGCGATAGGTGAAATATTGTGAAAGCACACAAAACGGCATGAACAAGCCAGATACTGCGTCTTGTACCGTTACAAGTGCGAAACTGCTATGAAAGCGCATGCAAGCATCGTGAAACCTTAAAGAACGATGTCATTGAGCGAGATACAGCGTTCTGTACTGTACTAAGTTGGTGAAAAACTGTGAGGTCATGCAAATATCGTAATTGTGAAGGAAACAGTGTAATAGAGCGTTTTTAGATACAAGTGCGAAGGTTTGGTTAGGTTAAGATATGAACCGTCATAAAACCGCATTAAACGCTGTCACCTAGTGAGATGCAGTGTTTTTCACCATTACAAGTCGGAAACAGCGATATCTAATGTGAAAGCGCATGAAACCGTCGTAATGTTGCAGAAAGCATTGTAAAGTAGCGAGTAAAACGTTTTCTAACGATAGAAGTGCGAAGGTTAGGTTAGGTTAGGTTAGGTTAGTTTAAGCTAGGTAGCGTCGTGAAACCACCAAAAACGACGTCATCTAACGAGATAGTGTTGTTTTATTGCGAGTACGAACCTGCGATAGGTGAAATATTGTGAAAGCACACAAAACGGCATGAACAAGCCAGATACTGCGTCTTGTACCGTTACAAGTGCGAAACTGCTATGAAAGCGCATGCAAGCATCGTGAAACCTTAAAGAACGATGTCATTGAGCGAGATACAGCGTTCTGTACTGTACTAAGTTGGTGAAAAACTGTGAGGTCATGCAAATATCGTAATTGTGAAGGAAACAGTGTAATAGAGCGTTTTTAGATACAAGTGCGAAGGTTTGGTTAGGTTAAGATATGAACCGTCATAAAACCGCATTAAACGCTGTCACCTAGTGAGATGCAGTGTTTTTCACCATTACAAGTCGGAAACAGCGATATCTAATGTGAAAGCGCATGAAACCGTCGTAATGTTGCAGAAAGCATTGTAAAGTAGCGAGTAAAACGTTTTCTAACGATAGAAGTGCGAAGGTTAGGTTAGGTTAGGTTAGGTTAGTTTAAGCTAGGTAGCGTCGTGAAACCACCAAAAACGACGTCATCTAACGAGATAGTGTTGTTTTATTGCGAGTACGAACCTGCGATAGGTGAAATATTGTGAAAGCACACAAAACGGCATGAACAAGCCAGATACTGCGTCTTGTACCGTTACAAGTGCGAAACTGCTATGAAAGCGCATGCAAGCATCGTGAAACCTTAAAGAACGATGTCATTGAGCGAGATACAGCGTTCTGTACTGTACTAAGTTGGTGAAAAACTGTGAGGTCATGCAAATATCGTAATTGTGAAGGAAACAGTGTAATAGAGCGTTTTTAGATACAAGTGCGAAGGTTTGGTTAGGTTAAGATATGAACCGTCATAAAACCGCATTAAACGCTGTCACCTAGTGAGATGCAGTGTTTTTCACCATTACAAGTCGGAAACAGCGATATCTAATGTGAAAGCGCATGAAACCGTCGTAATGTTGCAGAAAGCATTGTAAAGTAGCGAGTAAAACGTTTTCTAACGATAGAAGTGTGAAGGTTAGGTTAGGTTAGGTTAGGTTAGTTAAGCTAGGTAGCGTCGTGAAACCACCAAAAACGACGTCATCTAACGAGATAGTGTTGTTTTATTGCGAGTACGAACCTGCGATAGGTGAAATATTGTGAAAGCACACAAAACGGCATGAACAAGCCAGATACTGCGTCTTGTACCGTTACAAGTGCGAAACTGCTATGAAAGCGCATGCAAGCATCGTGAAACCTTAAAGAACGATGTCATTGAGCGAGATACAGCGTTCTGTACTGTACTAAGTTGGTGAAAAACTGTGAGGTCATGCAAATATCGTAATTGTGAAGGAAACAGTGTAATAGAGCGTTTTTAGATACAAGTGCGAAGGTTTGGTTAGGTTAAGATATGAACCGTCATAAAACCGCATTAAACGCTGTCACCTAGTGAGATGCAGTGTTTTTCACCATTACAAGTCGGAAACAGCGATATCTAATGTGAAAGCGCATGAAACCGTCGTAATGTTGCAGAAAGCATTGTAAAGTAGCGAGTAAAACGTTTTCTAACGATAGAAGTGTGAAGGTTAGGTTAGGTTAGGTTAGGTTAGTTAAGCTAGGTAGCGTCGTGAAACCACCAAAAACGACGTCATCTAACGAGATAGTGTTGTTTTATTGCGAGTACGAACCTGCGATAGGTGAAATATTGTGAAAGCACACAAAACGGCATGAACAAGCCAGATACTGCGTCTTGTACCGTTACAAGTGCGAAACTGCTATGAAAGCGCATGCAAGCATCGTGAAACCTTAAAGAACGATGTCATTGAGCGAGATACAGCGTTCTGTACTGTACTAAGTTGGTGAAAAACTGTGAGGTCATGCAAATATCGTAATTGTGAAGGAAACAGTGTAATAGAGCGTTTTTAGATACAAGTGCGAAGGTTTGGTTAGGTTAAGATATGAACCGTCATAAAACCGCATTAAACGCTTGTCACCTAGTGAGATGCAGTGTTTTTCACCATTACAAGTCGGAAACAGCGATATCTAATGTGAAAGCGCATGAAACCGTCGTAATGTTGCAGAAAGCATTGTAAAGTAGCGAGTAAAACGTTTTCTAACGATAGAAGTGCGAAGGTTAGGTTAGGTTAGGTTAGGTTAGTTTAAGCTAGGTAGCGTCGTGAAACCACCAAAAACGACGTCATCTAACGAGATAGTGTTGTTTTATTGCGAGTACGAACCTGCGATAGGTGAAATATTGTGAAAGCACACAAAACGGCATGAACAAGCCAGATACTGCGTCTTGTACCGTTACAAGTGCGAAACTGCTATGAAAGCGCATGCAAGCATCGTGAAACCTTAAAGAACGATGTCATTGAGCGAGATACAGCGTTCTGTACTGTACTAAGTTGGTGAAAAACTGTGAGGTCATGCAAATATCGTAATTGTGAAGGAAACAGTGTAATAGAGCGTTTTTAGATACAAGTGCGAAGGTTTGGTTAGGTTAAGATATGAACCGTCATAAAACCGCATTAAACGCTGTCACCTAGTGAGATGCAGTGTTTTTCACCATTACAAGTCGGAAACAGCGATATCTAATGTGAAAGCGCATGAAACCGTCGTAATGTTGCAGAAAGCATTGTAAAGTAGCGAGTAAAACGTTTTCTAACGATAGAAGTGTGAAGGTTAGGTTAGGTTAGGTTAGGTTAGTTTAAGCTAGGTAGCGTCGTGAAACCACCAAAAACGACGTCATCTAACGAGATAGTGTTGTTTTATTGCGAGTACGAACCTGCGATAGGTGAAATATTGTGAAAGCACACAAAACGGCATGAACAAGCCAGATACTGCGTCTTGTACCGTTACAAGTGCGAAACTGCTATGAAAGCGCATGCAAGCATCGTGAAACCTTAAAGAACGATGTCATTGAGCGAGATACAGCGTTCTGTACTGTACTAAGTTGGTGAAAAACTGTGAGGTCATGCAAATATCGTAATTGTGAAGGAAACAGTGTAATAGAGCGTTTTTAGATACAAGTGCGAAGGTTTGGTTAGGTTAAGATATGAACCGTCATAAAACCGCATTAAACGCTGTCACCTAGTGAGATGCAGTGTTTTTCACCATTACAAGTCGGAAACAGCGATATCTAATGTGAAAGCGCATGAAACCGTCGTAATGTTGCAGAAAGCATTGTAAAGTAGCGAGTAAAACGTTTTCTAACGATAGAAGTGCTGAAGGTTAGGTTAGGTTAGGTTAGGTTAGTTAAGCTAGGTAGCGTCGTGAAACCACCAAAAACGACGTCATCTAACGAGATAGTGTTGTTTTATTGCGAGTACGAACCTGCGATAGGTGAAATATTGTGAAAGCACACAAAACGGCATGAACAAGCCAGATACTGCGTCTTGTACCGTTACAAGTGCGAAACTGCTATGAAAGCGCATGCAAGCATCGTGAAACCTTAAAGAACGATGTCATTGAGCGAGATACAGCGTTCTGTACTGTACTAAGTTGGTGAAAAACTGTGAGGTCATGCAAATATCGTAATTGTGAAGGAAACAGTGTAATAGAGCGTTTTTAGATACAAGTGCGAAGGTTTGGTTAGGTTAAGATATGAACCGTCATAAAACCGCATTAAACGCTGTCACCTAGTGAGATGCAGTGTTTTTCACCATTACAAGTCGGAAACAGCGATATCTAATGTGAAAGCGCATGAAACCGTCGTAATGTTGCAGAAAGCATTGTAAAGTAGCGAGTAAAACGTTTTCTAACGATAGAAGTGTGAAGGTTAGGTTAGGTTAGGTTAGGTTAGTTTAAGCTAGGTAGCGTCGTGAAACCACCAAAAACGACGTCATCTAACGAGATAGTGTTGTTTTATTGCGAGTACGAACCTGCGATAGGTGAAATATTGTGAAAGCACACAAAACGGCATGAACAAGCCAGATACTGCGTCTTGTACCGTTACAAGTGCGAAACTGCTATGAAAGCGCATGCAAGCATCGTGAAACCTTAAAGAACGATGTCATTGAGCGAGATACAGCGTTCTGTACTGTACTAAGTTGGTGAAAAACTGTGAGGTCATGCAAATATCGTAATTGTGAAGGAAACAGTGTAATAGAGCGTTTTTAGATACAAGTGCGAAGGTTTGGTTAGGTTAAGATATGAACCGTCATAAAACCGCATTAAACGCTTGTCACCTAGTGAGATGCAGTGTTTTTCACCATTACAAGTCGGAAACAGCGATATCTAATGTGAAAGCGCATGAAACCGTCGTAATGTTGCAGAAAGCATTGTAAAGTAGCGAGTAAAACGTTTTCTAACGATAGAAGTGCGAAGGTTAGGTTAGGTTAGGTTAGGTTAGTTTAAGCTAGGTAGCGTCGTGAAACCACCAAAAACGACGTCATCTAACGAGATAGTGTTGTTTTATTGCGAGTACGAACCTGCGATAGGTGAAATATTGTGAAAGCACACAAAACGGCATGAACAAGCCAGATACTGCGTCTTGTACCGTTACAAGTGCGAAACTGCTATGAAAGCGCATGCAAGCATCGTGAAACCTTAAAGAACGATGTCATTGAGCGAGATACAGCGTTCTGTACTGTACTAAGTTGGTGAAAAACTGTGAGGTCATGCAAATATCGTAATTGTGAAGGAAACAGTGTAATAGAGCGTTTTTAGATACAAGTGCGAAGGTTTGGTTAGGTTAAGATATGAACCGTCATAAAACCGCATTAAACGCTGTCACCTAGTGAGATGCAGTGTTTTTCACCATTACAAGTCGGAAACAGCGATATCTAATGTGAAAGCGCATGAAACCGTCGTAATGTTGCAGAAAGCATTGTAAAGTAGCGAGTAAAACGTTTTCTAACGATAGAAGTGCTGAAGGTTAGGTTAGGTTAGGTTAGGTTAGTTTAAGCTAGGTAGCGTCGTGAAACCACCAAAAACGACGTCATCTAACGAGATAGTGTTGTTTTATTGCGAGTACGAACCTGCGATAGGTGAAATATTGTGAAAGCACACAAAACGGCATGAACAAGCCAGATACTGCGTCTTGTACCGTTACAAGTGCGAAACTGCTATGAAAGCGCATGCAAGCATCGTGAAACCTTAAAGAACGATGTCATTGAGCGAGATACAGCGTTCTGTACTGTACTAAGTTGGTGAAAAACTGTGAGGTCATGCAAATATCGTAATTGTGAAGGAAACAGTGTAATAGAGCGTTTTTAGATACAAGTGCGAAGGTTTGGTTAGGTTAAGATATGAACCGTCATAAAACCGCATTAAACGCTGTCACCTAGTGAGATGCAGTGTTTTTCACCATTACAAGTCGGAAACAGCGATATCTAATGTGAAAGCGCATGAAACCGTCGTAATGTTGCAGAAAGCATTGTAAAGTAGCGAGTAAAACGTTTTCTAACGATAGAAGTGCGAAGGTTAGGTTAGGTTAGGTTAGGTTAGTTAAGCTAGGTAGCGTCGTGAAACCACCAAAAACGACGTCATCTAACGAGATAGTGTTGTTTTATTGCGAGTACGAACCTGCGATAGGTGAAATATTGTGAAAGCACACAAAACGGCATGAACAAGCCAGATACTGCGTCTTGTACCGTTACAAGTGCGAAACTGCTATGAAAGCGCATGCAAGCATCGTGAAACCTTAAAGAACGATGTCATTGAGCGAGATACAGCGTTCTGTACTGTACTAAGTTGGTGAAAAACTGTGAGGTCATGCAAATATCGTAATTGTGAAGGAAACAGTGTAATAGAGCGTTTTTAGATACAAGTGCGAAGGTTTGGTTAGGTTAAGATATGAACCGTCATAAAACCGCATTAAACGCTGTCACCTAGTGAGATGCAGTGTTTTTCACCATTACAAGTCGGAAACAGCGATATCTAATGTGAAAGCGCATGAAACCGTCGTAATGTTGCAGAAAGCATTGTAAAGTAGCGAGTAAAACGTTTTCTAACGATAGAAGTGCGAAGGTTAGGTTAGGTTAGGTTAGGTTAGTTTAAGCTAGGTAGCGTCGTGAAACCACCAAAAACGACGTCATCTAACGAGATAGTGTTGTTTTATTGCGAGTACGAACCTGCGATAGGTGAAATATTGTGAAAGCACACAAAACGGCATGAACAAGCCAGATACTGCGTCTTGTACCGTTACAAGTGCGAAACTGCTATGAAAGCGCATGCAAGCATCGTGAAACCTTAAAGAACGATGTCATTGAGCGAGATACAGCGTTCTGTACTGTACTAAGTTGGTGAAAAACTGTGAGGTCATGCAAATATCGTAATTGTGAAGGAAACAGTGTAATAGAGCGTTTTTAGATACAAGTGCGAAGGTTTGGTTAGGTTAAGATATGAACCGTCATAAAACCGCATTAAACGCTGTCACCTAGTGAGATGCAGTGTTTTTCACCATTACAAGTCGGAAACAGCGATATCTAATGTGAAAGCGCATGAAACCGTCGTAATGTTGCAGAAAGCATTGTAAAGTAGCGAGTAAAACGTTTTCTAACGATAGAAGTGCGAAGGTTAGGTTAGGTTAGGTTAGGTTAGTTTAAGCTAGGTAGCGTCGTGAAACCACCAAAAACGACGTCATCTAACGAGATAGTGTTGTTTTATTGCGAGTACGAACCTGCGATAGGTGAAATATTGTGAAAGCACACAAAACGGCATGAACAAGCCAGATACTGCGTCTTGTACCGTACAAGTGCGAAACTGCTATGAAAGCGCATGCAAGCATCGTGAAACCTTAAAGAACGATGTAATGAGCGAGGTACAGCGTTCTGTACTGTACTAAGTTGGTGAAAAACTGTGAGGTCATGCAAATATCGTTAATTCTGAAGGAAACAGTGTAATAGAGCGTTTTTTTCGATACAAGTGCGAAGGTTTTGTTAGGTCAAGATATGAACCGTCATAAAACCGCATTTAACGCTGTCACCTAGTGAGATGCAGTGTTTTTCACCATTTACAAGTCGGAAACAGCGATATCTAATGTGAAAGCGCATGATGAAACCGTTCGTAATGTTGCAGAAAGCATTGTAAAGTAGCGAGTAAAACGTTTTCTAACGATAGAAGTGCGAAGGTTAGGTTAGGTTAGGCTAGGTTAGTTTAAGCTAGGAGCGTCGTGTGAAACCACCAAAAACGACGTCATCTACCGAGATAGTGTTGTTTTATTGCGAGTACGAACCTGCGATAGGTGAAATATTGTGAAAGCACACCAAAAACGGCTATGAACAAGCCAGATTATGCGTCTTGTACCGTTACAAGGCGAAACTGCATGAAAGCGCATGCAAGCATCGTGAACCTTAAAGAAACGATGTAATTGAGCGAGATACAGCGTTCTGTACTGTACTAAGTTGGTGAAAAATGTGAGGTCATGCAAATACTCGTAATTGTGAAGGAAACAGGTTGTAATAGAGCGTTTTTTAGATACAAGTGCGAAGGTCTTGGTTAGGTTATGAACCGTCATAAAACCGCATTAAAACGTTGTACCTAGTGAGATGCAGGTTTTTTTTCCACCATTACAAGTCGGAAAACAGCGATATCTAATGTGAGAAAGCGAATGAAACCGTCGTAATGTTGCAGAAAGCATTGTAAAGTAGCGAGTAAAAACGTTTTTCTAACGATAGAAGTGTGAAGGTTAGGTTAGGTTAGGTTAGGTTAGGTTAGCTAGGTAGCGTCGTGAAACCACCGAAAACGTCGTCATCTAACGAGATAGTGTTGTTTTACTTGCGAGTACGAAACTGCGATAGGTGAAATATTGTGAAAGCACACAAAACGGCAATGAACAAGCCAGATACTGCGTCTTGTACCGTTACAAGTGCGAAACTGCTATGAAAGCGCATGCAAGCATCGTGAAACCCTTAAAGAACGATGTCATGAGCGAGATACAGCGTTCTGTACTGTACTAAGTTGGTGAAAAACTGTGAGGTCATGCAAATATAGTACTTGTGAAGGAAACAGTGTAATAGGGCGTTTTTAGATACAAGTGCGAAGGTTTGGGTTTAGGTATAAGATATGAAACCGTCATAAAACCGCATTAAACGTTGTCACCTAGTGAGATGCAGTGTTTTTCACCTATTACAAGTCGGAAACAGCAATATCTAATGTGAAAGCGCATGAAACCGTCGTTATGTTTGCAGAACGCATGTAAAGTAGCGAGTGTAAAACCTTTTCTAACGATAGAAGTGCGAAGGTTAGGTTAGTTAGGTTAGGTTAGTTTAAGCTAGGTTAGCGTCGTGAAACCACCAAAAACGACGTCATCTAACGAGATAGTGTTGTTTATTGCGAGTACGAACCTGCGATAGGTGAAATATTGTGGAAAGCACACAAAACGGCATGAACAAGCCAGATACTGCGTCTTGTACCGTTACAAGTGCGAAACTGCTATGAAAACGCATGCAAGCGTCGTGAAACCGTTAAAAGACGATGTCATTGAGCGAGATACAGCGTTCTGTACTGTACTAAGTTGGTGTGAAAACTGAGGTCATGCAAATATCGTTAATTGTGAAGGAACAGTGTATAGAGCGTTTTTAGATACAAGTGCGAAGGTTTGGTTAGGTTACGATATGAACCGTCATTAAAACCGCATAATTTTAAACGTTGTCACCTAGTGAGATGCAGTGTTTTTCACCATTACAAGTCGGAAACAGCAATATCTAATGTGAAGCGCATGAAACCGTCGTATTGTTGCAGAAAGCATTGTAAAGTAGCGAGTAAAACGTTTTCTAACGATAGAAGTGCGAAGGTTAGGTTAGGTTAGGTTAGGTTAGTTAAGCTAGGTAGCGTCGTGAAACCACCAAAAACGACGTCATCTAACGAAGATAGTGTTTGTTTTATTGCGAGTACGAACCTGCAATAGGTGAAATATTGTGAAAGCACACAAACGGCAGAACAAGCCAGATACTGCGTCTTGTACGTTACAAGTGCGAAACTGCTATGAAAGCGCATGCAAGCATCGTGAAACCTTAAAGAACGATTTGTAATTGAGCGAGGTACAGCGTTCTGTACTGTACTAAGTTGGTTGAAAAACTGTGAGGTCATGCAAATATCGTAATTGTGAAGGAAACAGTGTAATAGAGCGTTTTTAGATACAAGTGCGAAAGTTTGGTTAGGTTATGAACCGTCATAAAACCGCATTAACGCTTGTCACCTAGTGAGATGCAGTGTTTTTCACCATTACAAGTCGGAAACAGCGATATCTAATGTGAAAGCGCAATGAAACCGTCGTAATGTTGCAGAAAGCATTGTAAAGTAGCGAGTAAAACGTTTTCTAACGATAGAAGTGTGAAGGTTAGGTTAGGTAGGTTAGGTTAGGTTAAGCTAGGTAGCATCGTGAAACCACCAAAAACGTCGTCATCTAACGAGATAGTGTTGTTTTATTGCGAGTACGACCTGCGATAGGTGAAATATTGTGAAAGCACACAAAACGGCATGAACAAGCCAGATACTGCGTCTTGTACCGTTACAAGTGCGAAACTGCTATGAAAGCGCATGCAAGCATCGTGAAACCTTAAAGAACGATGTCATTGAGCGAGATACAGCGTTCTGTACTGTAATAAGTTGGTGAAAAACTGTGAGGTCATGCAAATATCGTAATTGTGAAGGAAACAGTGTAATAGAGCGTTTTTTAGATACAAGTGCGAAGGTTTGGTTAGGTTAGATATGAACCGTCATAAAACCGCATTAAACGCTTGTCACCTAGTGAGATGCAGTGTTTTTCACCATTACAAGTCGGGAAACAGCGATATCTAATGTGAAAGCGCATGAAACCGTCGTAATGTTGCAGAAAGCATTGTACAGTAGCGATGTAAAACGTTTTCTAACGATAGAAGTGCGAAGGTTAGGTTAGGTTAGGTTAGGTTAGTTAAGCTAAGTAGCGTCGTGAAACCACCAAAAACGACCGTCATCTAACGAGATAGTGTTGTTTTATTGCGAGTACGAACCTGCGATAGGTGAAATATTGTGAAAGCACACAAAACGGCATGATGAACAAGCCAGATACTGCGTCTTGTACCGTTACAAGTGCGAAACTGCTATGAAAGCGCATGCAAGCATCGTGAAACTCGTAAAGAACGATGTCATTGAGCGAGATACAGCGTTCTGTACTGTACTAAGTTGGTGAAAAACTGTGAGGTCATGCAAATATCGTAATTGTGAAGGAAACAGTGTAATAGAGCGTTTTTAGATACAAGTGCGAAGGTTTGGTTAGGTTAAGATATGAACCGTCATAAAACCGCATTAAACGTGTCACCTAGTGAGATGCAGTGTTTTTCACCATTACAAGTCGGAAACAGCGATATCTAATGTGGAAAGCGCATGAAACCGTCGTAATGTTGCAGAAAGCATTGTAAAGTAGCGAGTAAAACGTTTTCTAACGATAGAAGTGCGAAGGTTAGGTTAGGTTAGGTAGGTTAGTTTAAGCTAGGTAGCGTCGTGAAACCACCAAAAACGACGTCATCTAACGAGATAGTTGTTGTTTTATTGCGAGTACGAACCTGCAATAGGTGAAATATTGTGAAAGCACACAAAACGGCATGAACAAGCCAGATACTGCGTCTTGTACCGTTACAAGTGCGAAACTGCTATGAAAGCGCATGCAAGCATCGTGAAACCTTCAAGAACGATGTCATTGAGCGAGATACAGCGTTCTGTACTGTACTAAGTTGGTGAAAAACTGTGAGGTCATGCAAATATCGTAATTGTGAAGGAAACAGTGTAATAGAGCGTTTTTAGATACAAGTGCGAAGGTTTTGGTTAGGTTAAGATATGAACTGTCATAAAACCGCATTAAACGCTTGTAACCTAGTGAGATGCAGTGTTTTTCACCATTACGAGTCGGAAACAGCGATATCTAATGTGAAAGCGCATGAAACCGTCGTAATGTTGCAGAAAGCATTGTAAAGTAGCGAGTAAAACGTTTTCTAACAATAGAAGTGCGAAGGTTAGGTTAGGTTAGGTTAGTTTAAGCTAGGTAGCGTCGTGGAAACCACCAAAAACGACGTCATCTAACAAGATAGTGTTGTTTTATTGCGAGTGCGAACCTGCGATAGGTGAAATATTGTGAAAGCACACAAAACGGCATGAACAAGCCAGATATTGCGTCTTGTACCGTTACAAGTGCGAAACTGCTATGAAAGCGCATGCAAGCATCGTGAAACCTTAAAGAACGATGTCATTGAGCGAGATACAGCGTTCTGTACTGTACTAAGTTGGTGAAAAACTGTGACGTCATGCAAATATCGTAATTGTGGAGGAAACAGTGTAATGGAGCGTTTTTAGATACAAGTGCGAAGGTTTGGTTAGGTCAAGATATGAACCGTCATAAAACCGCATTAAACGCTGTCACCTAGTGAGATGCAGTGTTTTTCACCATTACAAGTCGGAAACAGCGATATCTAATGTGAAAGCGCATGAAACCATCGTAATGTTGCAGAAAGCATTGTAAAGTAGCGAGTAAAACGTTTTCTAACGATAGAAGTGCGAAGGTTAGGTTAGGGTAGGTTAGGTTAGTTTAAGCTAGGTAGCGTCGTGAAACCACCAAAAACGACGTCATCTAACGAGATAGTGTTGTTTTATTGCGAGTACGAACCTGCGATAGGTGAAATATTGTGAAAGCACACAAAACGGCAATGAACAAGCCAGATACTGCGTCTTGTACCGTTACAAGTGCGAAACTGCTATGAAAGCGCATGCAAGCATCGTGAAACCTTAAAGAACGATGTAATTGAGCGAGATACAGCGTTCTGTACTGTACTAAGTTGGTGAAAAACTGTGAGGTCATGCAAATATCGTAATTGTGAAGGAAACAGTGTAATAGAGCGTTTTTAGATACAAGTGCGAAGGTTTGGTTAGGTTAAGTTATGAACCGTCATAAAACCGCATTAAACGTTGTCACCTAGTGAGATGCAGTGTTTTTCACCATTACAAGTCGGAAACAGCGATATCTAATGTGAAAGCGAATGAAACCGTCGTAATGTTGCAGAAAGCATTGTAAAGTAGCGAGTAAAACGTTTTCTAACGATAGAAGTGTGAAGGTTAGGTTAGGTTAGGTTAGGTTAGGTTAAGCTAGGTAGCGTCCTGAAACCACCAAAAACGACGTCATCTAACGAGATAGTGTTGTTTTATTGCGAGTACGAACCTGCGATAGGTGAAATATTGTGAAAGCACACAAAACGGCATGAACAAGCCAGATACTGCGTCTTGTACCGTTACAAGTGCGAAACTGCTATGAAAGCGCATGCAGCATCGTGAAACCTTAAAGAACGATGTCATTGAGCGAGATACAGCGTTCTGTACTGTACTAAGTTGGTGAAAAACTGTGACGTCATGCAAATATCGTAATTGTGAAGGAAACAGTGTAATAGAGCGTTTTAGATACAAGTGCGAAGGTTTGGTTAGGTCAAGATATGAACCGTCATAAAACCGCATTAAACGCTGTCACCTAGAGAGATGCAGTGTTTTTCACCATTACAAGTCGGAAACAGCGATATCTAATGTGAAAGCGCATGAAACCGTCGTAATGTTGCAGAAAGCATTGTAAAGTAGCGAGTAAAACGTTTTCTAACGATAGAAGTGCGAAGGTTAGGTTAGGTTAGGTTAGGTTAGTTTAAGCTAGGTAGCGTCGTGAAACCACCAAAAACGACGTCATCTAACGAGATAGTGTTGTTTTATTGCGAGTACGAACCTGCGATAGGTGAAATATTGTGAAAGCACACAAAACGGCATGAACAAGCCAGATACTGCGTCTTGTACAGTTACAAGTGCGAAACTGCTATGAAAGCGCATGCAAGCATCGTGAAACCTTAAAGAACGATGTAATTGAGCGAGATACAGCGTTCTGTACTGTACTAAGTTGGTGAAAAACTGTGAGGTCATGCAAATATCGTAATTGTGAAGGAAACAGTGTAATAGAGCGTTTTTAGATACAAGTGCGAAGGTTTGGTTAGGTTAAGTTATGAACCGTCATAAAACCGCATTAAACGTTGTCACCTAGTGAGATGCAGTGTTTTTCACCATTACAAGTCGGAAACAGCGATATCTAATGTGAAAGCGAATGAAACCGTCGTAATGTTGCAGAAAGCATTGTAAAGTAGCGAGTAAAACGTTTTCTAACGATAGAAGTGTGAAGGTTAGGTTAGGTTAGGTTAGGTTAAGCTAGGTAGCGTCGTGAAACCACCAAAAACGTCGTCATCTAACGAGATAGTGTTGTTTTATTGCGAGTACGAACCTGCGATAGGTGAAATATTGTGAAAGCACACAAAACGGCATGAACAAGCCAGATACTGCGTCTTGTACCGTTACAAGTGCGAAACTGCTATGAAAGCGCATGCAAGCATCGTGAAACCTTAAAGAACGATGTAATTGAGCGAGATACAGCGTTCTGTACTGTACTAAGTTGGTGAAAAACTGTGAGGTCATGCAAATATCGTAATTGTGAAGGAAACAGTGTAATAGAGCGTTTTTAGATACAAGTGCGAAGGTTTGGTTAGGTTATGGACCGTCATAAAACCGCATTAAGCGTTGTCACCTAGTGAGATGCAGTGTTTTTCACCATTACAAGTCGGAAACAGCAATATCTAATGTGAAAGCGCATGAAACCATCGTAATGTTGCAGAAAGCATTGTAAAGTAGCGAGTAAAACGTTTTCTAACGATAGAAGTGCGAAGGTTTAGGTTAGGTTAGGTTAGGTTAGTTTTAAGCTAGGTAGCGTCGTGAAACCACCAAAAACGACGTCATCTAACGAGATAGTGTTGTTTTATTGCGAGTACGAACCTGCGATAGGTGAAATATTGTGAAAGCACACAAAACGGCATGAACAAGCCAGATATTGCGTCTTGTACCGTTACAAGTGCGAAACTGCTATGAAAGCGCATGCAAGCATCGTGAAACCTTAAAGAACGATGTCATTGAGCGAGATACAGCGTTCTGTACTGTACTAAGTTGGTGAAAAACTGTGACGTCATGCAAATATCGTAATTGTGAAGGAAACAGTGTAATAGAGCGTTTTTAGATACAAGTGCGAAGGTTTGGTTAGGTCAAGATATGAACCGTCATAAAACCGCATTAAACGCTGTCACCTAGTGAGATGCAGTGTTTTTCACCATTACAAGTCGGAAACAGCGATATCTAATGTGAAAGCGCATGAAACCGTCGTAATGTTGCAGAAAGCATTGTAAAGTAGCGAGTAAAACGTTTTCTAACGATAGAAGTGCGAAGGTTAGGTTAGGTTAGGTTAGGTTAGTTTAAGCTAGGTAGCGTCGTGAAACCACCAAAAACGACGTCATCTAACGAGATAGTGTTGTTTTATTGCGAGTACGAACCTGCGATAGGTGAAATATTGTGAAAGCACACAAAACGGCATGAACAAGCCAGATACTGCGTCTTGTACCGTTACAAGTGCGAAACTGCTATGAAAGCGCATGCAAGCATCCTGAAACCTTAACGATGTAATTGAGCGAGATACAGCGTTCTGTACTGTACTAAGTTGGTGAAAAACTGTGAGGTCATGCAAATATCGTAATTGTGAAGGAAACAGTGTAATAGAGCGTTTTTAGATACAAGTGCGAAGGTTTGGTTAGGTTAAGTTATGAACCGTCATAAAACCGCATTAAACGTTGTCACCTAGTGAGATGCAGTGTTTTTCACCATTACAAGTCGGAAACAGCGATATCTAATGTGAAAGCGAATGAAACCGTCGTAATGTTGCAGAAAGCATTGTAAAGTAGCGAGTAAAACGTTTTCTAACGATAGAAGTGTGAAGGTTAGGTTAGGTTAGGTTAGGTTAAGCTAGGTAGCGTCGTGAAACCACCAAAAACGTCGTCATCTAACGAGATAGTGTTGTTTTATTGCGAGTACGAACCTGCGATAGGTGAAATATTGTGAAAGCACACAAAACGGCATGAACAAGCCGGATACTGCGTCTTGTACCGTTACAAGTGCGAAACTGCTATGAAAGCGCATGCAAGCATCGTGAAACCTTAAAGAACGATGTCTTTGAGCGAGATACAGCGTTCTGTACTGTACTAAGTTGGTGAAAAACTGTGAGGTCATGCAAATATCGTAATTGTGAAGGAAACAGTGTAATAAAACTTGTTGTTGGGCTAGTTGGTTATACATCATATTATTAGAAATTTGGCGCAACCTCGACTCACGCAAACACTCACACAAGCACTCACACTTCCACCCGAGCAACACACACGACACGCAGCGCTCACTACCAACTGTTTATTGCTCCTATCTGACCTTCTTAAATACGTACATCGAAATGCGCAAAGGCACTAACTAACGGAACTGCGCCAGTAGAAAGCCAACATCACGTGAAGTAAATGGCGTCACCACACCACAAGGAACAAGTAAAAAGGGGGGGTGAACACGAAAAGGAGATATAAACGCTAAACCCTCGCATCAAGGAAAGATATTTCTTGTTGATGCAACACCAAAGAGGGCTCGCTGACACATATATCTTTATTCTTTTCTATATAATATGCTTCTAACAGCAAACGTGCTGATAAATTTGAGCTTCTCCCAAGAATCCTTGTATCAGAGAATCGTGGTTCACACCCACATGCGGCAATATGCGACACAAGATGTGCGTACTTGTCCTCGTTTTTCTTAACCTTTAGCGCATGCTCCCTAAGCCGGTCATTGAGGCAACGCTCGGTAATGCCAATGTACACGTTACCGCAGGAAAAAGGAATGGAGTATACAACTCCCATGGAACATTTGACGAAGGCATTCTCATGTTTTTTCACGCAACCGCGTCTCTTGCCATTGCAAATACGCGGACATAACTTGGCGAGCTTTTCTGGCGCAGAAAAGACCACAGCCACACCATGCCTTGCAGCAACCTTCTTAATATTATGGGAGAGCTTGTGCACGTAAGGCACGACTTGAAGCTTGGAACCCGAAGGATCCCAAGTAGCTCTATCCTTTTGTGTTCCACGTTTCATCTTCTGCAGTAGTGACTCGGCGACCGCGTTTAGGACCGACGAAGGGAAGCCCGCCGCCGTCAATCGGCTGATCTGATCATAAAAACTAGTACGCATGTGGTGTGGACACGACTTAATCAACGAGGATTCTAGACATAGCGAAGCAATTCCTCTTTTAACTATTTTCGAGTGCGCAGAATCATACGGTAACAGCCCCTTCTTCACTCTAGGCCGGTACACCCAACAAAAGTGTTCACTACCCCACAGTAGCTTGAGGTCTAAAAACTGGAGACAAGTCTCTGTGGGTACCTCGGTAGTGAACCTAAGTCCGCGTCCATGATCTTTAAAAACACTAAGCACATGGTCACAATAAGAACGCTGCACTTCATATGATACCTCTTCCTCACACACACTCACTGAGGTACAGGCGTCTACTTGAAAATCTAAAAAGTAATTGGGGGGTGTATAGGGCCCCCGCTTGTCTAAAAGAATTAAAAAATCGTCAACATATCTAAAAATCTTCAAAACCTTATTCCCCCTTAAAAATTTATCCAACGTCCTATCTACATCTGCTAAAAAAATATCAGTAAGAACAGGGGCGACACAAGAACCTATACAGATGCCTTGTCGTTGTAGATAGGGCTTGTCGTTAAAAGTAATAAAAGTAACGTTGAGATAAAATTCTAAAAGTGCTAAAAAGTTTTCAACGGATACGCCCGCATTATTCATAAAAGAAACGTCACCATTATCTTCTATGCACTGTCGGACCGAAGTCAAAAGCTTATCATGAGGTACCGAATAAAACAGGTCTTCAACATCTACTGAGAAAGCAAAGGAAATCTGCTGGTTATTCCGTATGAAATCTGCGACATCACTAGAGCTTTTAGTGCGAAACGGGTCACTGACACTGAGTGGCTTTAGTTTGCTTAACAGGAATTTGCTAACGTTGCCCTGCCATGAACCATTTTCACTAACAATGGTTCTGAAGGGAATGCCCACTTTGTGGGTTTTAGCGGAAAAAAAGACGTTCAAGTTAGTGCTTTTGCTACTAGCTAAGGTTCCAGCCAGCGTAGGAAGTCCTACTTCCCTACAGAACGCGGTGAATTTGGATTTAACGCGTACAGCACTTTTTTTAACAGGTAAAAAGTTCTTGTCAATGGCGCTAATCGCTTTCTCATTGTAAACACCCTGTGGCAAAACAACGAAACCACCCTCCTTGTCGGCTTGTACTAACATCAAATTCTGCTTCTTGAAAAAAGACACCACACTACTCAGTCTTCTGCTACCGCTATTGTCCGGAAGTTGGCCTGCACAACTCGTGAGGCAGTCCATACCGTCCAGCAGGCATCTTTCTCGGTCCTGGTTGGCCTTGGATGACAGGTCCCTGTTCAGGCCTACCAGGTCATGGGCGGAAACACTTGGTGTGCACGCATACTTTGGTCCTTTTCGCAGAAGCTTTTCAATGTCTTCAGGTAGCACTGCACCCCCGAGAACAACGAGGTCCTGACAATATCTCTTCTCCGTTTACCTTGAAGCCTCAGTAGGGGGGTCAACACGTTCCTCCACCTAGATTCAGTTGTCTGAGCTATACGACGCTTGACTTTCCCGAGTTTATAAGCCGCAAGTTGTTCAGGGTATTCGCACTGAAGAATCACACGAAGCCAATCATAGAGCAGCCTTACTTGGCGCCACAATTCCGCTCTAAGAATTTTGAGCACTCTTTTTACGTGTCCCCAAGAAGGTCTCACACACCCAAACAGGGCACTTACTTCTTCTGGTGTGATGGCTTTCCGGATGCAGAAGGCGAAAATCCTTGCTCTGCATGTGGCTTCATTGATGTAGCCCATAAGAAGGTCAATCTTCGCAGACACATTAGGAGCATGTAAAGAGGGGCCCATTGCACTAGAAATATAGCTTAATAAAACTTGTTGTTGGGCTAGTTGGTTATACATCATATTATTAGAAATTTGGCGCAACCTCGACTCACGCAAACACTCACACAAGCACTCACACTTCCACCCGAGCAACACACACGACACGCAGCGCTCACTACCAACTGTTTATTGCTCCTATCTGACCTTCTTAAATACGTACATCGAAATGCGCAAAGGCACTAACTAACGGAACTGCGCCAGTAGAAAGCCAACATCACGTGAAGTAAATGGCGTCACCACACCACAAGGAACAAGTAAAAAAGGGGGGTGAACACGAAAAGGAGATATAAACGCTAAACCCTCGCATCAAGGAAAGATATTTCTTGTTGATGCAACACCAAAGAGGGCTCGCTGACACATATATCTTTATTCTTTTCTATATAATATGCTTCTAACAGCAAACGTGCTGATAAATTTGAGCTTCTCCCAAGAATCCTTGTATCAGAGAATCGTGGTTCACACCCACATGCGGCAATATGCGACACAAGATGTGCGTACTTGTCCTCGTTTTTCTTAACCTTTAGCGCATGCTCCCTAAGCCGGTCATTGAGGCAACGCTCGGTAATGCCAATGTACACGTTACCGCAGGAAAAAGGAATGGAGTATACAACTCCCATGGAACATTTGACGAAGGCATTCTCATGTTTTTTCACGCAACCGCGTCTCTTGCCATTGCAAATACGCGGACATAACTTGGCGAGCTTTTCTGGCGCAGAAAAGACCACAGCCACACCATGCCTTGCAGCAACCTTCTTAATATTATGGAGAGCTTGTTGCACGTAAGGCACGACTTGAAGCTTGGAACCCGAAGGATCCCAAGTAGCTCTATCCTTTTGTGTTCCACGTTTCATCTTCTGCAGTAGTGACTCGGCGACCGCGTTTAGGACCGACGAAGGGAAGCCCGCCCGCCGTCAATCGGCTGATCTGATCATAAAAACTAGTACGCATGTGGTGTGGACACGACTTAATCAACGAGGATTCTAGACATAGCGAAGCAATTCCTCTTTTAACTATTTTCGAGTGCGCAGAAATCATACGGTAACAGCCCCTTCTTCACTCTAGGCCGGTACACCCAACAAAAGTGTTCACTACCCCACAGTAGCTTGAGGTCTAAAAACTGGAGACAAGTCTCTGTGGGTACCTCGGTAGTGAACCTAAGTCCGCGTCATGATCTTTAAAAACACTAAGCACATGGTCACAATAAGAACGCTGCACTTCATATGAT